>JASDDO010000006.1:151054204-151654204 GCA_030015575.1 Agapanthus africanus
AGCCAAGGTCATAAGATGCTAGGGGAAAAATATTATTGGGAATTTCAAGTGTTGAAATTTGCAATGAGATTGCATACCTTCTATGAGATAGTTGGATCCCGATACCCGCTGCGAGTAAGAGTTACTCCTGGGAGAGTTTTACACATTACAATTAGCCGATCAAGTAGGTGTCTAGAAAGGTGTTAACGGGGTTACGCCCATGGGAAAATGAGGTTTACTTTAATTAGGTTCGTGCGAAAGCACGGGGAACCTCCCTCAAAGTACCGGCACTAGCCTGGCTGAAAGATTGGCGAACTTGTAGCGTGTAATTAATCCCGGCTAGTCTTTCCTTTTAGGGTTTGAAGGAAGTTTGACTAAAACAGTGGGAGACATCCTGATTAGATATATTAGATAACCAATCTAAATCTTGCAAGAGCATACGCTGAGTGTTTTCTTCTCTCTCTCTCTCTCCAGGTAGCGACCATATCACGCCTTAATCAAGATAATAATACGGATGAATTGACCGTACCCGCTTCTTATATTGAGCTGGGGAACGTTGGTCCCACTCCAACTTATAATTGTTATAAGACAGAGCAGGAAATATGGGATTACCAGAATTCCCGTGCCGCCCAAACGAAGAAAGTACTTGTTGATGCATCTTCTTCGGGTGTGTTCATTACACAGAACTGTTTCTCGGTATCCTTTACGTCCTGGGTATTTGATACCGGATCAGGATCCCACTATGTAATTTGTTTCATGGGCTACAGATAGGTAGAGAACTGAGAACGGGTGATAAGTTTCATGAGATAGAAACGGTGCAAGTGTTGCAGCCAAGTCTGTTGGTCACTATCACCCTGTATTACCAGAATACATTGATTCTGAACGAATGTTATTAGATACCGAATCTGATATACAACATCATATCAGTCTCTTTATTAGTAAAGAAAGGATATAATTTTGTATTGTTGGATAATGTTTTGAACATTTCCTATATCAAGAGTTGATCGGTTCATGCACGTTATCTAAAAGCATTGACGTTCTAAATCAAACTACAGTTCTTAGTATACGGAACAGACACAAGAGGAAGAGTTCAGAAATGAACGAATCCTTCTTGAGGCATTGTAGACTAGGTCATATCGATGTGACCCGACTAGCTAAGTTACATTTAGATGCAAATTTAAATTAGTTTGAATTTACATCTTGTGAAACTTGCCGGTCATGTCACAAAGATACGATGACCATAGCTCTATTTATTGGAAACAGAGAAAGAGTTAGTGAACTCTTGGGATTGATACATGATGATGTATGTAAGGTCCCCTGTCTACACATGCCAAGACCGGTTCTTTTTACTTCATTACATTCACTGATTATCTCTCAAGATTCGCACATGTGTTCCTGTTGAAACACAAGTCTGAACCTTTTGAGATATTCACAGAATATAAGTTAGAAGTAGAGAACCAAAAATGGGAATAAGTATTATGTCCTTTGATGAGATCAAGGAGGAGAATACTTAAGCACGGAATTTCTGGACTATTCTAAAGGAGAATGAGATTCTCTCTTAGCATTACTCCTCCGTATACACCATAGCACTATGGTATATTGGGGCGGAGCAATAGCACCCTATGTGATATGGTGTGCTCTATGATGAGTACTACTGAGTTTCCTATTTCTTTTTGGGAGTTATGCACTTGAGAAGCTGCATACCTATTGAATAGGGTTCAAATCAAATCAGTTGCCTACCACTTCATATGTGATATGGAAAGGGAAGAGCCCATGTTTTAAGTTTGTTAAGATTTGAGGTTGTCCGGCCTATGTCTAAAAAGCAAAATCCGGACAAGCTCGAGGCAAAGTCAGATCTGTGGAAGTTTGTTAGATATCCCAAGCATTCGCAAGGGAATATCTTCTACCTAACCGAGAAACAAAAGATGTTTTGTTTCTCAGCATGCCACCTTTGTGAAAGGGAATTTCTTGTGAAGAAATTAGTGGTCATGAGGTAGAACTGGAAAGAGTTCCAGCTATACAAACTGCAACTGATTATTTGGTAGAACCAAAGGATTCAATAGTTTCCAACGAACCTCAGCCTCTCCGCCGATCTAGTAAGGTTCCTCACCCACCTGAGAGATACTTCGGTTTCTCTATGACAGTGGGAGCGAGAATTGCATCATGAGATAATGACCCAACTAGTTTCGAGCAGGCCATCAGGAGTGGGACTCTGTAAGAATGGCTGGATGCTTAGCGATCTGAGATGGAATCCTTATACACCAACAAAGTATGGAATTTGGTTGCTTTATCTGAAGGGTTAAATCCCCATCAGGAGCAAGTATATCTTGAGAAGATTACTTGGTGTACATGGAAAAGTTGAGACATTCAAAGCTATGCTTAAGTCCATCCAGATCCTACTTGCCACGGCTACATACCATGACTACGATATCTGGCGGTTGGGTGTCATGACTGATTTTCTAAATGATGTTTTAGAAGAGAGCGTCTGTAAGTACACAGCCAGAGGGCTTCGTAGACAGTGGGAGCAGCGGAAACGTGTGCAAGATGTTTTATGTGATAAACCAGGCATCGCGGAGTTGGAACGTCTATTTTGATGTGGTAGTCAAAGAGTTTGACTTCATCAAAATGGTAGATGAACCTTGTATATAAAAAAAGGTAGTAGAGAGTATGGTGGTGATCCTCGTAGAGTACGTAGATGACATACTCTTGATAGGAAAGGAGTTTCCTATGCTACGCTCGGTCAATCTCCGCTTATCACAAGGATTCTCCATATAGGATCAAAGCGATACCTCCTAAATCCTGGGTTTTGGATCTATGAGATAGATCTAATTGGATGTTAGGATACTCACTAGTTGTAGTGAGATGGTATCAATCGATCCTGGGGAGAATCACTGGAAAGGTTCCAGGGTGATAAAGACGACTGAATGTCAGTCGCAGGCATTGTCTTTACCCTCAGTGGAGGGACGGTATGTTGGAAGAGATCCAAGCTAGATACCATGACTTACTAGATGATTAAAGGCAAGATACATCGTTTACCAAGGATGCTACCAAAGAGGCAGTCTGGATATATAAGTTCATAAGATGAACTTCGTTCCTACCATTATGTGACAATGGAGTTGTGGCTTTAACCAAGGAACTACCGTCCCATCAGAAATCCAGATATAATTCTTAGGCAGTATCGCCTGATCATGGAGATGGTTGATCTCCAGGGAGATCGAGGTTAGGAGAGTAGACACAGAGGACAACAGCGCGGATCCACTCACAAAGGCATTTTTCCCGGTAGAGACTTTTATGGGATGGTTGAGTATGAGATACTTCAACAACAGCTAATTGTTGGGTATGTGATACCACAACAGATGGCCCTAGTGCAAGTGGGAGATTGTTAGTTATATGTAAGCCCTAGAGGCCATTACTGTACATACGAAGTATATTGTAATGGATGATTGGACATATATAGGGAGGACTTTCTTGCTTGACATGATAGTGTGCTATCTGGTTGTACTTTATCTTAACATGTACTCTGATTGTCTCTATGTTACATGTTGATAAAGCCCTTAGGATATGTACTCGACTACTGGGACTATGATGAGATCATACTAGTGAGGCCACGGTAGTCGACGAGTACATCCTATAACTGTTCCTAGTCGAGGGTGTATCGAGACAAGGCATCGATACACCAGAGTAGACTAGCGTATATGCATCTTGACCCATATGATGGGTGATGGATGATCCCATATCCATCAGTGTTTGACATCAAGGATGGTGTACGGGTGCTCAGTAGAGACTGGGTATACTGGACGGACTCGCCGAGAACTCCCAGATGGTATTATACCTCACGTCAGATGGCAGTTCTTCGGTGACACTCGTACAGGTTAGTCTGTAGACCCGAGATCGTCATAGAGTCTTGTGTGATTCCCACTGTGCTTTGATTTCCATCATACCACGTCCAAGAGGGCATGCAAAAAGGTGGCTTTTGGGTACAGTCCCGAATCACATGGAGGCAATTGAGCGATAGGAGGGGATTCGTCTCTCCCGGTATAGGGAGTTGATGTTGTGCTGTGTTCGATTGGCTATAACTGGAAATCCCTGGCCAGGGTTACTGAGATTTACTGGTAAGTGTTATCAGTAGTTTCTCAAACTGTTATAGACCTCATATCGACACGACTTATCAAGCTATTGGGGTCTGACGTTTACCACCCCTAGGCGAGATATGCGATATATCAGACGACGAGACCGGACTGTACGGGAGTTTACACAGGAGAATGTACAGGCTTGCTTGTTGATCTTCTGAGCGCTCAATACCTGGGTTACTGTTACGTTTAGCTGACCGCTTGCAGCTTGTGGGTGTTTGATATGATCATCACCTACTGCCGGCGTATTGACGATTCTTTAGTGTCCTACACAGAGGTTTCTTGGTTCAGGCAAAACGGAGTAGGGGCACATATATGATATGTGCAGGACCGAGGATAATGCGATATGAGATACCGTATTCTATTCTCGCGATATATGATATCAGCCGGGTCATCGGATCAAGTGTTGATTCGATGAATCGGTAAATGATATATTAGTAGGTTATATGCGATATAGACGGATTGTCGGATCAAGTGTTGATTCGATAATTTAATATATAATTATATAAATGATATATTAAATTACATTAACTAATATTAGCTCACTAAAAGATTCTTTTTTTCACTCGGGTAATACATTGATATATATGCGATATATGTTAATTGTATTATTTTATTTTGTTACAATAAATATTATATATGTGATATATAATATTGTAACATGATATGATTACTAATGCAACATGTTTAGTGGAGATTAAACAAGGTTAGGGTTTGAATTGGGTTAGTTCTTTCATGAACATTCTAGAAGGTTTCTTTTTGTTTTTAGTTAAGATATTATGCTTGATATTTTGTAATGACTCATTCTTAACCCAACCCAAACCCTAGCCCTAGTTAAATCTCTACAAAGGTTTAGTTGACCATGGTTACATTATTAATCATATATTCTTTCATTATTCATCACAAAAGGATTGACTATTGTTCTTCTTCTTCCTTCTTCTTTCTTTGATGAAAAAGCTTACTAGATTTTTCAAAGGTGATGAAAATGAGTGAGAATAAGAAAACAAATGAGAGTTAAAATCCTACTTCATCACCCTCATCTATCCTTGCCATTTAGATGAGGGTGTTCACTTCATTTAGTGAGTGAGAGCTTGTGTTAATGAAACTTCAAGGTAGATCATCTTTGTTATCGAAGATCGGAAGCAAGCTTGCATCTTTCTCTTCGTGGAGCCTCTCGAGAGTCCGGAACTTAATGATCGCAGCGAAGGGACCTCAACACGGAGCTTAAGAAGTGAAGGACAGGATCTACAAAGGTTGTAATCCCTCTATCTTAGTGTTAAAGTGTTTTAACATGCTTGTTTTCGCCTAATCTCTAGTTTAAAGATCTTGTTTAGGGTTGTTCGGCACGGCTAAAATTTTAATCGGGCATGGTTGATGCCTTGTAGAACCTTATTAGAGTGTCTAGTAACCCTACAAATCTGTATTCTTATCTTTGTAAAACCTTTGTGAAATAGCTGAAGTATCATCAATGAAATCAACTGAAATTCGTGTCAAGCATCGACACTAAATATGTATGTCTCAATATCTCAATATGTCAATATCTCTGTATCTCAATATCTCGGGCTCCGGCAGTCCGGATCGGCCCAAATCATCAACTCTCATAGCCACGGTAGGTATCCTCCGGATATCCGCCGCGCTAGACATCACAAATAACCGGTCGGTAGTGCTCCCCTGCCGGGCTCAACGCCATCTATGCGATCATCTTGCCCCGAGGTACCCCACCGAGCCCACCATGTACCCGCAGATGGTGCATCCCCTCCTTGAATCGGGTATGTGATACAGCTCAAGAACTGAGAAAACACATGGTGGACGCCACACACATCAGATCATGAAAAAAACGCAACTTGCATTTTAAAAGGGATAATAAGTTTATAAATTCTTGCGGTTTTCTCCAAAATCCAGAAATCTCATAAATAATGAAATCCTCGAGAAGAATCATAATATATAAACATACTGGTGATGATGGAAATCTATGATACGGTAGTATATACCATGCGAAATACGGCCAGAAACTTTGCATGAATCATGATGCAATGCGGTGTGTACAAATGAATAACAATCCTACGTACGCATCTTAATGAAATGAATATACTGGTATAAGCCTACGGATCATATATGATGCAAATGCAAAATTACTGATCCTAATCAAGTTCTATAGTGTTCGTGACATAGCAATTACCAAAGGCGTGTGTGTTCACATAAATAGTTCATGTGCGGCAGGAACCAATGGTAATGGTGCAAGTGTCCTATGAAATGACACCACGAGTATATAAGATAATGCAATGCGATAAATGAATAACTAGGAAAACTACACATATAATGCAAATACTATAAGTAATACTAAACCATAGGGTGCCTCGCGCCATCCAGACGATGCCCCCATAGATGTATACATCTACTCACCGGGACGCCTCGACTAATCTGATCCGATCTCCACTTTGTCTTTCCGCGCCACGTGACGCCTACACCCAATCCTAGAATCACACTTAAGTAAATAAGAAGATGTATATATTAATGTTCGCGGACACAACCATACAAGATAACCAATCGCGCATTAACCGGACGCGCACGCACTTGGTGCACAAAACGCGTTCGCGACAACGCCACAAACTACAACTAGGGTCGTTATACACGAAAACTACCGAGCCTAGAACCTAATCGTACCAATTGCGCATTCTCAACTTATTAAATATTAAATGAATTAAGTTGTAGTTCAATTCAACCTCAAACTCACTTAAAACCCAATTATTCCAAAAACCTAGTAAGCCTCCATTTTTCCATTTTAGTTCAAATCTTGATATTTTAACAATTCTAGTGGCCACAATGCTCACTAAATATCTTAATTAAGTCACATAAACCATTACTAAAATTTTATCTCACCAATTTATACTAATTTTAAAAACCTAGTTTGCAAAATTATCTAATTTTAACAATTTTAAAGTAACACTTTACAAATTAACAACTCAACTAGATTTTGCATGTCATAAGGTATTAAACTACACATTGTAATCATGATCAATTTATAAAAACCCTAACTTTAGTTTAAACCCTTTCTTGAATTTTCAAGTTAGCAATTAGAACCATAATTAAACTCCTAATTAGATTATATTGAAGTAATTTAGCAACAATTTAAACATGGGGTTAGGATTTATACCTCAAAACCAAGAGATCACACTTGCAACATAGCCTCCAAAGATGGTCTCTTGCTCCAAGATTTAAGCTAATTTGGGTTCAAGAGTATAGGGTAAATGTTAAATAAAGAATTAGTGATGTTTTATGTGGATTTTTGAACCAAGAAATGAAGAATTTTGAAGTGAGAAGAAGTGGAGAAGTGGGGCTGCAGCTGGAGTAAACGGGCTCGGCCAACTTGGGAGAGGAAAAAGAAAAGTGAGGTGTGTGTGTTGATGTATGTAGAAACTTCCCTAATTATCACTTCTTTTAACATCTCTTTCCTTAATTATTTAAGTTCTTGCATTTGATTGGATGGAGTGAATTAAATAGAGAGAGAAAGAGAGCTGTGCAGGAATGGCTCGGCCTTGGCATGAAGGGGGAGTGTGTGTGGGTATGTAGAAAGTTCCAAGCCAATAAAAGCCCATTTCACTTCTAATAATTAATAGCTTAATCAATTTATTTTCTAATTAAATTCCATCCTAGAAATATCTAGAAGAATGGAGACAAGTGAGCAAATGAGAACACATTATCAACTTGTTACTGTGTTGTCATGGTTCATTAAAATGTAATTAACCCATTCTCATTTGTAATTAGCACTAATTAAATGTATAATTAAAAGCTTATATTAATATTTGAAATAATTAATTAAGGAAAAATATTTAAGTAAACTAATAATTTATCAGTGACTAAATAAATACCAATTACTAGTAATTACCTAGTTAAAATAGGTATTTTTAAGTCTATGATGAAAAATAATTATTTCTTGGTTTTACGGAAAATACAATTTATTTTACCGATTATCAGAAATTTCACCTAAAGGATTTATTTATTTATTTTTAACACGTTATAATACCCAGGACGTAGAATGTACTGAGAAACAATTCTCGGTGACAAACACACCCGAAGAAATTGCATCAACATGCTCATTCCTCGTTTGGGTGGCGTGGAAATCCGGTTATTCCCCTATTTCCTGCTCGGACTTGTAACAATTATAAGATAGAGCGGAACCAACGTTTCCCGGCCCAGTATAATAAGCGGGTTCGGTCAATACATCCATATTATTATCTTGATTAAGGCATGTCACGGTCGCTACCTGGAGAGAGAGAAGAAAACACTCGCGTGCGCTCTTGCAAGATTAGATTGGTTATTAATTTCATATAATCAAGATGGCTCCCACTGTTTTTATCAAATCTTTCTTCAAATCCTAAAAGGTAAGACTAGCCGGGATTAATTACACCCTACAAGTTTGCCAATCTTTCAGCCAGGCCAGTGTCGGTACTTTGAGGGAGGTTCCCCGTGCTTTTGCACGGACCTAATTAAAATAAACCTTGTTTTCCCAGAGGCATAATCCCATTGACACCTTTCTTGTCACCTACTTGATCGGCTAATTGTAAAGTGCAAAACTCTCTCAGGAGTAACTCTTACTCGCAGTGGGTATCGGGATCCAACTATCTCATAGAAAGTATGCAACCTCATTGCAAATTTCAACACTTAAAATTCCCAATAATATTTTTCCCCAAGCGATTTATGATCTTGACAAGGTCAACAAACCATAAACGACAAGTCAAGTTCAACCCGTTCATTTCGTGATTAAATTAAACCCACCCGCACGACCCTTGACAAGGTCAACAAGGCCGTACGACTACCCTAATCCAATTGCATCATATGCGTTGCAGATAAGCACTAATCAGCTATCGCACACTACGTCTTGACAAGGTCAACAAACGCAACACGAATACTAAATAGTCCTTATCTGAAATGACGGAGGGCTACGATAGGTTTTTAAGAAAACCTTTTGCGTAATGAACTTGATATCGTTGTAGAATCTAGTGATTTTAAAAAGGAGTGTTTTGTAGGCTTTTACTAGTTTTGCTAAAGAGGTCACTCCCGGTGAAGGGATCTCGACTCTTTCCTAATCAAATGAGGTGCTGGATATTCATCAAGGAATATCACTATGCAAAGCAAGAACTAGAGAAGCAATCAAAAGACAAAACCGAGTGGGTTGTAGATTTGCTAGTTTCGCTAAAGAGGTCACTCCCGGTGAAGGGATCTCGGCTCTTTCCTCATCGAATGAGGTGCTGGATATTCATCAAGGAATACCACTATGCAAAGCAAAAATTAGAGCTACCCTTTTTGAAAATTTTGATTCTACAATATCTTTAGGTTTCTTTCCTTTTCATTAATCTCATTAATGAAGTCCCATCATTTATGCTTCCTAAGCATCACAGATAAAGAGACGAAAATACAACGTACGCTTATACCATCTGCATTCGCTATGGAGTCCCGTCATGCACCGTTAGGTTACTTAACTACCGGCAGAGCGGGGCAGGACTAGCGCAGATGCAAAACATAAGCAACGTTTATTATATACCATATATATAATAAAAAGCATTCGTCTCACGCGGTTATATGATCTCATCACAGAACATTGCTGCAGAAGTCAACATATGAAATATTGGATATACTAGGAGGTCCGTGTTTTAAATTAAGCAAGTAAAAAAAACACGGAATCCACGGTCGTGATGAATAGCCAAACCTACATCCCTAGACCCCTACGAGAGTTGCAAGCAACCCTACTAATTCTAGAGTTAGGAGACCCGGTCTTGACTCCTCGAGATGGTCTCCCACTGGACTCTAGAACCCGGTTACTTGTGCTCCCCGCCTTGGGTCTATCCTAATGCGGAAAAGTAAATAATATACATCAATGGTGACATCATCCTCAACCCGGAAGTGCCCCAATAAAAGAATATTACATACAAGTTTTTACATGAATGAAACTGAAAAACTCTTATCTCACGCAAAAACCCCGGCTATTCAAACAGGACGATCCAATATAACATATCCCAGCAACACATAACGTCATATGTCATCAATGTAAGTAAATATGCATATTCCAATTGTCGTTGACGTATAGCAACGAAACCGGCAATACACCACATATTACAGTTACGGTCGCAGAAAAGAAAGTGAAAACTACAATAATTGGAATACGCAACCACCTTAGACATCATAAATCCGAAATATCACATACTTCGAATTTCATGCATAACCAAATGAATTCCTTAGACATCATAAACCAGGAATATCTTATATTCCAAATTTCATGCTTAACATTATAAACCCCGCAGTTTAGTCTCGATATTGAAAACACTTTTCAATAACTAGTCGGGCAATTCAACAAGATTCCCGACATTTCGATCGAATGCTCGTCAGAAACTTTAGTAGACAGCCGTACCCCCGATGCCGTCGACGAAGTGCACTTAGGCGGAATACCGCGGCCGCAAGCACCCGGGGGATGCTTTTAGCAACAGGGTTATTCTACAGTCACTTGGTCGGGGCTATGGGGCGTGGCTATCTAGTAATGTTACCCGGCGAGTATCCGCGTACACTACGTGATTGCGACGGAGTTTTGATCCAAATCAAAACCCCGTGGCAACCGATCAAAAGAGACTAAATGGCTAGGTTTACAAAATTCAAACTAGTTTTCACAAAACTAATTATTGTGGATTCCAAATATTGTATCATATTTCATAGATAGCTAGATGATGTTAAATATTTCGATCGAATCAACAAACACACACATTTCTCAGAGACCTCAACACTTGAGACAGTTTTAAAAATACCCAAAACATGCCACAAGCACCTGCAGACCTACTGAAGAAGGGTCGTTCCTGGCCTCACCAACGGCGTCATGGAACCGCTGCAAAAGCTAGGGTTTGGCCGTGGTTCCACGGTCGTATGGTCGAGTTAGGAGATCTTTCTTCTCGGGGATCCATAGAAAATCCTACATGATTTTTTGAATATTTTTAACTTGGAAAAATCCAACATTTGGAAAAATTTCCAGAGAGTAGGGAAAATTGGGTTTCGAAAAGTCGATCGAACTCTTTAACTTCGCCTAGACGACTCTTAATGCTCTAGCTTGGCTCTGATACCACTGCTGGGTTCGCTTAGCACCCCGACACGGTTTCGGCAAGCATCAAGTATGCTATTTTAAAATTTTAGGGTGCCGAGCGAACCCGAACCAAGGATCTAACAATTGGATATGTATGCCCTAGAGGCCAGTATTGTATATGTATACATATGGATGCTGCGGATATATATGTACAGGACAATCTTGCTTAGTATATAGTATATTATTTGACTTGTCTTTGTCAGGATATGTGTATTTATTTCGATTGATGTTTGATCCAGCTTGCACATATTGATAAAGACTTGATACAGTAGTATACTATTATGGTTTGTCTTTATCTTAACATGTGCATATGCTATATATGTCGACCACATGTTGATAAAGCCCATAGGATCTTACTTGACTACCAGCGTTGTGATGTCGATCATACTTGTGGGAGCTGGGTAGTCCATAAACAAATCCTTAAAAGTCTCAAGTCGTAGGAGTATCGAGATCGGGCATTGATATTCCAGAGTAGACTTGCGTATACGTTTCGAGACCCCGACGAGGGGCGATGGCTGGTCCCACAACCATTGGTGTGATCACCTAAGATTGTATACGGGTGCTCCGTGAGTACTCTGGATGGACTCGCTGAGAACCTCTGGACGGTATTATACCTATTGTCAGATGGCGGTTCTCTTGTGATATGTGTATAGGTTAGTCTTTGGACCTGAGATCGTCATTTGTCTCGTGTGAGTTCTCACTGTGCTTTGATCACTACCCTACCATGGCTCTACTGAGTCGTGCAAACATGTTTTGGTTAGGTACAGTCCCGAGCCACATGGAGGCAGTGGGTGATTGTCAGGGATTCGTCTCTCTCGGTATTGGAAGTTGATATCGCACTGTGTTCGATTGTTCAGGACCACAAGGCCTTGGCCAAGGCAGTTGGAATATACCGATAGGTTGATCAGTAGTTTCCCTAATTGGTCCTAAGCCACATTAGCATGAATTATCGGGTTATTAGGGTCTGACGTATACCACCCAGATCCGGTATGCGATACTCTTAAACGAAGAGACCGGACTGTACGGATATTATCACGGATACGCTCAGTAGGGATCCAGATGAGTTTGCTCGTCGGCTTTCCTTTTCGACAAGTACCTGGATAGCCGTTACGTACAGCTAGTGCCGCTGACGTGCTTATGGTTAAACTCACTACCAGCGTACTGTCGAGTCTTTAGAGTCCCACACAGAGGGTTTCCCTGCTTCAAGCGAAACGATGTAGAGGCCGTATGGTTTTACGGTAGGGTTCGATCACATACGTGTACTTGTGCATGCATGATGTTTGGACGGATAATATTAGTGGGCTTTGGTTTAAGCCGGATCCTAGTATTATATTGATAGATTATTTTCGTCTCTTTTGTATTTGTGTTTTTCAGAATACGAATGCGGGTATGTATATACGATGAGGGGTATTCTTGTAAATTGTTACAAGAGTGCTATTAGAAGAAGAAACCTCATTATTTGTTTTAACCATTTAGTTAAATGGTTAATGAGGTGGAGGTATGAGGTGTTGACTTTTCTTAAGTGAACCATGGCTAATTAGTTAACTCACTTGGTAAGTTAAGGATTACTATTGAGGCAAGATAATATCTAGATATTTTTGTGATGGAGAATTTTCTCATCATTAT
Organism: Agapanthus africanus; assembly: GCA_030015575.1. NCBI lineage: Eukaryota > Viridiplantae > Streptophyta > Magnoliopsida > Asparagales > Amaryllidaceae > Agapanthus > Agapanthus africanus. The sequence goes on from JASDDO010000006.1 coordinate 151,067,063, forward strand.
CTAGGCATGCTTGCATTATTAGGAGAGGAATAATTAGCCATTCTTCACTTGAGTTTTTAGTTTTGGTTTTTCCATGGTTGCTCTCTACAACTCTCTCATCACCTCCAAGCTCTTTTCTTCTTCTACGTCAAGCCCTTATAGTCTCATGTGTTGAGAAACCTAGGGTTCTTGAGACAAAACACTCCATCATCACTTTCTACATCACCTAAGTTACTTAGATTAGCAAACCTAGTGACCTAGTTACCTCGGTTTATAGGAAGGAGCTCAAAGTAGACACTCTCGGGTGGATCATCTTTGACGTGAGGAAGCTGTTGATCAAGCTCGATCATGGAGGCCACTAGGAGCAAGCTAAAGGAAAGGAGTGAAGATCCGAAGGACTCGAGTCTCATGGTATAACTCTTTTCATAGTAGATAGCTTCTCTTTTACTAGTTGGGTTTATAGTAGATCCGGTTTAGTGTTATTCTAGCGCCAAGTTTTCATTCGTAGAAAAAATTTTGTTCCGCATTTGGCCGCGGGAGTTGGCCGAGGCGCTAGCGTAACCTTTCACTAACTAGAGAATTAGGGTTAGACAAAGCAAGTAAACATCTTTACTCTAAGTGAACAAGAAATACAACCTTTGTAGACCGGTCCTTCACTTCTAAAACTCTGTGTAGTAGTCCCTTCGCTCCAAGTAGTGGTCTCCCGGACTCTCGTTAGGCTCCACTAGGCGAAAGGAACAAGCTTGCTTGAAGAACTTCGAGGTCGAAGATGGTTTACGTCGAGAAATCTCCAACTCAAGCTACCTCTTCACTAATTGAGAACTAGTGAAGCAAACAACCTATACTAAATGGCTAGTCTAGTGTAGATTGATGAAGTAGGAATTTTGCTCACTTTGGAATAATATTTCTCACTCTCTTTCTTCACCTTAAGAAAACCTAGAGAGCTCTAATGAGATGAAGAAGAAGATGAAGTCAAGAAAAATAGAATGAATGAATGGCAACCATGGGTGAGATAATATCATATATTATCATTGTAGAGATTTAACCATGGTTAAAGATAATGGTTGGGTTAATAAATATCAAAAGTAAAACAAAATTAGTGGACTAAGTCAATGGTTTCCACAAGCTTCTCAAAGCATCTAACCATGACCTTTTCCACCTAATTTAGTTTATTCCTTAAATAAATAATGACCCTAATTATCTATGGTTTGGTATGAGTCTCATACACTCATGTACAATGTATCATCAAGCATGACACAAAGAAAAATACATTAATATATATCACATATATATTAAATGTACAATGAGAAAAAGAAATTCTTAAGTGAGCTAATATTAGTTAATATATATTAATATATCAAATATATAATTATATATTAAATTATTAAATCAACACTTGATTTAATAATCCGGCTATATCACATATAACCGACTAATATCATTTATATCAACTTATCGAATTAACACTTGATTCAATAACCCGGCTATATCACATATAACCGATCGATATCAAATATCGCGAGATAAGAATACGGTATCACATACACTTATTAATCTCAGTCCCGCACATATCACATATGTGCCCTACTTCGTTTCGCTTGAGCCAGGAAACCTCTGTGTAAGACTCTAAAGACTCGTCAATATGCCGGCAGTATGTAATGATCATATCAGTGACCCACAAGTGTCACCACCCAATTAGGAACGCGACCGGCACTTAAATCACGCAACGTTTAAAAGCGTAACGTAATTCAAGTAAGCCGACAACCCAGAAATCTAAACCATAAAAAGATAGAAAGATAAAACATTTAAAACATTTGAAAATCTTAAGTGAATAAATCATAACTTAATTTATTTTCTTGAAAATTTCGGCAGCATCTCCTTTGTAAAAACTAGCCCCAAACGGGTACAAATATAACATAAATATAAAGCATCCCAAACGGGAGCAACTCACGCCAAAAGGCGGAACACAACCACAACAAGTTTATATATATATATATATACACACACACACACGACGCCGCAGCGAAGGAATAAGCGATAAAAAGGTGAAACAACATCACAACATAAATAAAATAGCCGGCTCATACGAGCTCGACACCCAGAGTCAGAAAATAATACAAAATCGATCCTCACAAACTCGTCTCTAAGTCAATATACATGAAAGTGGTGGATGGAGAGTACTAGATACAATAAGATATACAATGAGATCATACGGATACCCGCAAAACCACCCACCTATCCAAAATCACGACCAACAGCAGCGGTATCCGTAGAAGTAGATGAAATGAGAAGCCCTGCCGCGACTATACTGAGGGTCAAGCCTGCAAAACACTGTGGCACAACTGGGGTGAGCTGCCAACTCGTGAATAGTAAATAACATCATACAGATAATCGCAAGTATGTACGAAAGCGATAGTCTGAAATGTATAATCTGATGCTATAAATATAACAGTACGGATATGCAACAATCATGATCAAGGTACACAACCAGGGTACAACAACTAAATGAAATAGTACATATCAATAAATCCTGAGTATGAGATAACACATAAAACCGCATGTATGACTCATCATCATGGAAAACCGATGTCCATCAACGACACCCCAAATCCCAATATCTCAGGCGCCGTCACTCTGACTGGCCCTCATATCCGTCACATCATGAAACATGAGTGTCCAACATCGACACTCGAAAATATCATGAAACCCGTGTCCAGTATCGACACATAAATCCATATCTTTCTCATCTCGGACTCAGTCAGTCCGGATCGGCCCACGGCTCCGTCAGTCCGGATCGACCCATATCTATCTCACGACTCCGGTCGGTATCCTCCGCATAACCGCCAAGCCCAAAACTATCACCGGTAGGTAGTGCTCCCCCTGCCAGGCTCATCGTCTACATCTTGAGCTTCTTGCCCCGAGGTACCTTACCGGGTCCACCATGTATCCACAGACGGTGCCTACCGCTCCTCGAATCGGGTATACTCACATCTCAGAACCGAGAAAACTCATGGTGGACGCCTCGAAATATCATATCAATAGAAACCGCATTTTTAAAGCAATATATTATATTTTCCCTTTTTAAATATAATTGCAGTTCTCAAATCCAGAAATCACATGAAATCAGTAAATCAATGCATATTTCCATGAAATACGAGATATGCAAATACGAAACAGTAATGTGAGCATATCAAGGGAAAACCGCTCTTTTTAATTATCAAGTTTTCAAAGGTATCTTGTTGTTTCCCAAATCTACGAAAATAGAAATGCAACATCTTTTGAAGTAATTGGGTAACTATAGCAATGTATATAGTATGCAAACATGTATGATGCAATTCATGTGTGCGATAGGACAAGAATTTCTATCTAACTGTTAATGATAACGAAGGAGATGCAATATATATATATATATATATATATATATATATATATATATATATATATTATCCAAGGTAATTTCTATAGTGTGCGTGTCTTGGCAATTACTAACGGTGTGCGTGTGGCATACAATTCAATGCTCGTGCAACATGAACCGTTAGTAATGGTGTAGTGTCCAATCAATACAGTGTCAATGTATAACAAGTAATGGAATGTGCAAGATGATGTTCATGCACAATCAATATATATACTAACAACATAGGTTTATATCACTGAATCCCGCTCTCGACGCTTAGCGCCATATGGATGATTCCCCCGTAGATGTTAAATCTACTCACCGATGATCTCGAGCCAGGTGAATCCAACCACCTCTTTCCCTTTCCTTGTAGCGACCGAAGTCCCCGCAATCGATCCTAACATCGCACCAAAAACATAACAAGTGCAAATTAGAAACTTCCCGATAACATATGCAAAAAATGCTTACAACAACGCACCGACTCCCATAAGCTATCAAGTGTTAGCTTAGTGGAGAACGTGTGTAGCGACACCCTAAACCAACCCAAGTGCAGCAAGCTACACGAAGTACAAAAACCGTGTCGGATATCCGCATCGCGCATTGCCGAAACACTAAAAACTAGCTAAGTGGTTCCATATTTTGCCTACACTCAATATAGGAAAATCAAACAGTACCAAACACCAAGAATAACCTACAGACACATACCCTCAAAAACACAACTCCCCAGGTCACCAAAAAATCCGGCGGCGCCGGACTTTTCCCCAATGTCGTCGGGCCGACTAGGTTGGGTGGGGTCCAGGTTTCAGGTGCACACTCAGGGCTTCTAACACTATACTGCTGCATTGCTAGATTTTACAGTAGACCAATCTAGTGATAGCAGATCACTGAGACACCAAAACATACTCAAAAATACGATATTTGCACAAAACCATAACTTTAGCGTTTAAAACTGGAACTAATAAGGATACAAACTTCATTAGAGCCTAATAAGGGTATAAGATCACTACCTCACCAAACTTGGGAAAAACCCTAGCTTTCCAAGCTCCAAGTCATCACAATAGGCTTTAGCATGAATAGTGAAGGGTTTAGTGAGGTTGGATCAAGGTTTAGGCTTAGGATTGTGATGAAAATATATATCAAGTGGAGAATTGTGAATGAGGAGAAGAACAAGAGAGTTGAGAGTGTAAGGTGAGAATTGAGAGGGAAGTTGTGAGGAAATGAGGGTAAGTGTTAGGAATTGAGAGGAATTGAGAGTAATGAGTGTGAGGGGTGAGTGTATGGCTTACACTCACTCCTCCCTCCCCCCTCTCTCTCTCTCATCCATTAATGGCAGCCATCCCCCATAGTCTCCTCAAGAATTCAACCCTTCTCTTATCTTCTCTTCTATTCTCTTTTCTTTTCCAAAACAATAAAACCCCCATTTAACCTACAAACTAAATGGATATAATTGTTTAATATAAAACATGACATGCTAAAAGGAATGGTTAAGTGTGTCATGGCTAATAAAGCATGGTTAACACCTCCTTAACCCTAATTCAACATGCACATGTGTGTGCAAGTGTAAAAATAATTAAATAAATATTAATTAATTAAATAAAAGATGTTAAAAAAATTATTAGTTTAATTTCATTAAAACCCGCATTAACGCTTAATTACACTAACCGTATTCTAAAGTGTTACAATCTTCCCCCTTAAAGAAATTCAGTCCCCGAATTTAAAAATCTTACTAGGCGTAACTTCGAAGAGATGAGGGAATTTCTTCCGCATCTCGCTCTCGGCTTCTTATGTGACATCTTCGCTGTTCGGGCCACGCCAAAGAACCTTGACAGACGGTAAGACCTTTGACCTCAGTTTCTTCACCTGCCGATCCAGAATGACCACCGGCTACTCGGTGAAAGAAAGGTCGCGCTCCAGCTGGATCGTCTGATGCTGAATCGCGTGAGAGGGGTCATGAAGGTACTTGCGAAGCATCGATAGATGAAATACAGGGTGAACATCCGGAAAACTCGGTGGAAGTGCCAAACGATAGGCAACGGCACCAACTCGCTCAAGGATCTCGAAAGGACCCACAAATCTAGGACTAAGCCTCCCTTTCTTCCCAAATCTCATCACACCCTTCATCGGAGAAATCCGTAGGAATACATGATCACCCACTGTGAACTCAAGTCTGCGACGTTGACGGTCGGCATACGACTTCTACCTGCACCGGGCTGCTCTCATTCTGTCCTGAATCAACTGGATCTTCTCCGTAGTCTCCTGGACTCGCTGTGGTCCCAAAGTAATGCTCTCGCTGAGTTCGGTCCAACAGACCGGCGATCGACACTTTCTCCCATACAAAGCCTCAAAAGGTGCCATCTGAATCGTCTCCTGAAAACTATTATTGTAGGAGAACTCTATCAACGGCAAGTGACGATCCCAACTGCCACCAAAATCAAGCACGCATGCATGAAGCATATCCTCAAGAGTCTGTATAGTCCGCTCTGACTGACCATTGGTCTGCGGATGGAAAGCGGTGCTAAAACTAAATCGGGTACCCAAAGCTTCTTGAAGTTTCTGCCAAAGACGGCTGGTAAACTAGGTGCCCCTGTCGGATACGATGCATGTAGGAACGCCGTACAAACGCACAATCTCATCAATGTATAACTGAGCATACTGAGCAAATCCGAAAGTGGTCTTCACTGGAAGGAAGTGAGCCACTTTCGTCAACCGGTCAACAATCACCCAAATGGAGTCATACCCTCGACTGGACCTGGGTAGACCCGCAACGAAATCCATGGAGATCAACTCCTATTTCCACTCTGGAACGGGTAAAGGCTACAACTCTCCAGCCGGCCTCTGATGCTCAGCCTTGACTTGCTGACAAGTCAGGCACCTCAAAACGAAATCTGAAACATCGCTCTTCATCCCTTCCCACCAGTAGACATCTCTCAAGTCACGATACATCTTGGTGGAACCGGGATGAACATTGTAAGCCGACTGATGTGCCTGCTCTAGGATCTCGCGTCTCAGCCCCTCGGTATCTGGTACACACAGACGAGTCCCAAAACGTAGCACACCCTAATCATCAATCAAGAACTCCGACTCTCTACCCTGCCGAACATGCTCAAAAATCTTAGACAAACAGGCATCATCAGGCTACGCCTCACAGATACGATCAGGTAGAAGTGGACGAGCACGGACATGAGCAAGCTGTCCCCCAAGTGGAAGTGAACACGAACTGCACTCTACTGTAGCACAAGATCTTCCAATCTGTAAAAGATTGTCTCTAAACTGTGCTCAGCTGGGACAAGCTACCTCCGGGCCTACGACTCAAAGCATCAGCTACCACATTCGCCTTGCCTGGGTGATAAAGGATCTCACAATCGTAATCCTTCACGAGCTCTATCCAACGGCGCTGCCTCAGATTCAGATCCCGCTACTGGAAGATGTACTTCAAGCTCTTATGGTCCGTAAAGATCTGACACGACTCTCCATACAAGTAGTGTCTCTAAATCTTAAGCGCAAAGACCACAGCGGCCATATCAAGATCATGAGTGGGATAGTTTTGCTCGTGCTTCTTCAGCTGTCGAGAAGCGTAAAGCGATAACTCCATCATGCCGCATCAATACACAACCGAGTCCCACTCGAGAAGCATCACAGTAAACGACATAGCCGCCCGATCCAGAAGACAAAAATAAAACTGGTGCAGTCGTCAACCGATTCTTCAACTGCTGAAAACTCTGCTCGCATGCCTCAGTCACTAATACAGGTCTGGGCCAGAGCTGTACGGCCTCAATCTTCTTCGGGTCCATACAAATACCGTCACCCACACATGACCCAAGAAGTCAACACTATCAAGCCAGAATGCACACTTCGAGAATTTTGCAAACAGCTGGTGCTCTCTTAATGTCTGCAAAGCAATCCTCAGGTGCTGCTCATGCTCCTCTCAACTTCTGGAATAGACCAGAATGCCATCAATAAACACAATAATGAACTGGTCGAGGAACGACCTGAAAATCCGGTTCATCAAATCCATGAACGCTGCTGGGGCATTGGTGAGTCCGAACGACATCACCAAAAACTCATAATGCCCGTAGCGCGTACGAAAAGCAGTCTTCGGAATGTCATCATTCCGAACCCACAACTTATGATAACCCGACCTTAAATCAATCTTGGAAAAATGTCCCGCACCCTGGAGCCGATCAAACAAATCTTCAATGCGAGGTAATGGATACCTATTCCGCCCCGTAACTCGGTTCAATTGACGATAATCAATGCATAACCTCAAACTGCATTCCTTCTTCTTGACGAACAGAACAAGAGCTCCCCAAGGCGAAACACTCGGACGTACAAGTCCCCTATCAAGCAACCCTTGCGACTGATCCTTAAGCTCTTTAAGCTCCGCCGGGGCCATCCGATAAGGCGGTATAGAAAAAGGTCCCGTGCCGGGGATCAAATCAATGCAAAACTCAATATCGTGCTCTGGCGGCAATCCAGGTAACTCATCGGGAAATACGTCGGGAAACTCTCTCGCAATAGGAACCCGGTCCAACGAATCTACCGTGGCACCAGTATCACGAATAAAAGCTAAGAATCCCTGATATCCTCTCCTCAAGAGTCGACTAGCGCAAATGGCGGAAATCAAACTGTGATGGGCGGCACTGCGGTCCCCCTGCACAACAAGAACTGACTCGCCCGGAAAACAAAACCTGACTGCCTTCTCACGGCAGTCCACAGAAGTAGCTAGCCAGTCCATGCCAAGGAGAACGTCGAAGTAGAACATATCAAGAAGGATCAAGTCGACGGAAAAATCTCTATCTCCAATACGAATGGCACATGACCGAAACACATGTCGTGCAACAAAAGACTCTCCAACAGGCACGACAAGCGGCTGATCTAGTAAAGACGACCCTCGGCCCAACCTCGGCATGAAGTGAGTGGAAACATATGAGTGAGTAGACCCGGGATCAAATAAAACATGTGCATTGAAAGAACATACAGAAAGAGTACCTGACACGACTGCATTCGACGCCTGTGTGTCTTGATGAGTCAAAGCAAATACCTGAGCCTGCCCTCTACCGGCAACTGGTTGGCCTCCGCCTCTGCCACCCCGTCCTCTTTGAACAAACCCACCGCGACCACTACCTCTCTGAGCATAAGTTTGGCGTGGAGCAACAACAGGTGTAAGAGGCAACGCTCTCTGAGGTGGAAAAGGTGGTAAGGTAACATGTGTGCCTCGCTCTGGCGTAGCTCAGTACAATCTCTGACGAGGTGATGTGGACTCCCACACATATAACTTCCCGGCGACTGCTGCTGTCCTCTGCTAGCACCATCATCTGGAAAGAATCTATCGCGTCGTCTACCAAGCTCTCTCTGAGCTGATATATTAGTACGAAGACGCTTCGGTCTCGGAACGACCGAAGTCATAGAAGTACGTTTCTCTACCAATAGGGCTGCGTCCACTGCGGCTGCATATGTATCGAAATGCTGGGCACTGATGGAGAGGAACAACTGGGTAATCAGACCTCGAACAAATCTATTGATCCGCCTCTCTTCAGTATCCACTAAATTCAGAGCATATACGGATAGCTGGGTAAACTGAATATCATACTCCGCTACTGTCATAACCGGAGTCTGGCGCAACGACTCAAATCTGCGAGCTCGAGCATCTCTAACTCTCTGAGGGAGGAATCGGGCAAGAAACACTATCGTAAACTCAACCCAGGTCATAGGAGGAAGACCTGCGGCTCGACCTCTCTCTAAAGACTCGCACCAAGCCTGGGCAAGACCCTCTAGATGAAAACTAGCGAACTCCACCCATCTCGCGTCGGAGCATCTCAACGAACGACAGATCCTAGCCATCCAATCGATGAACGACTGTGGATCCTCAGCTGCGTCGGTGCCTGTGGAAACCGGAGGCTTCAGCTTCATGAACTCAGATAAGGATACGGTGATAACCTCCATAGTAGTAGGTACGACTGTCTGAATAGTAGGTACCATCACGGTCCCCGTAACAGGTGGAACAACCTCTGATCTTTGCGTCCGACTGGCCTCGACCAACGATCCCATCATCTGGTGCAAATCTTGCATACCGGCCTCTAGTCTAGTAATACGATCGGGAGAAGGTGGATCAATCTGCTCCTGTAAAATAGGCGTACCACCCTGGTCAGTCTTCGTCTCGGACGAGCCTGCCCTGACCAGGCTCTCGCGGCAGCTCTCCGCGCCCTCGTAGTCTTCGGCGGCATAGTGGCTGGAATAAGGAAACAGGATTCGATAAGAACATACAAATCGAATCATAAGGATATATATAATCAAGGAAGGAATTCAAGCAACATGTCCTAAGGTCACTTAGGCGGAGTACCGTGTCGTAAGTATGCCGCGGAACATACACATGCTACGTCACTCTGGTTAAACCACCTACTCCATCATACCAAGGTCATCCTACACTCCGAAAGGTAAAACCTAGCGCTCTGATACCAACTTTGTCACGACCCAATTTAGGAACGTGACCGACACTTAAATCACGCAACGTCTAAAGGCGTAATGTAATTCAAGTAAGCCGACAACCCATAAATCTAAACCATAAAAAGATAGAAAGATAAAACATTTAAAACATTTGAAAATCTTAAGTGAATAAATCATAACTTAATTTATTTTCTTGAAAATTTCAGCAATATCTCCTTTGTAAAAACTATCCCCAAACGGATACAAGCATAACATAAATATAAAGCATCCCAAATGGGAGCAACTCACGCCAAAAGGTGGAACACAACCATAACAAGTTTACACACACACACACACACACACGTAGACACACACACACGCGCGCGACGTCGTAGCGAAGGAATAAGCGATAAAAAGTGAAACAACATCACAACATAAATAAAATAGCCGGCTCATATGAGCTCGACACCCAAAGTCACAAAATAATACAAAATCGATCCTCACAAACTCGTCTCTAAGTCAATATACATGAAAGTGGTGGATGGAGAGTACTAGATACAATAAGATATACAATGAGATCATACGGATACCCGCAAAACCACCCATCTATCCAAAATCCCGACCAACAGCAGCGGTATCCGCAGATGTATGAAATGAGAAGCCCTGCCGCGACTATACTGAGAGTCAAGCCTGCAAAACACTGTGGCACAACAGGGGTGAGTTGCCAACTTGTGAATAGTAAATAATATCATACAGATAATCGCAAGTATGTACGAAAGCGATAGTCTGAAATGTATAATCTGATGCCATAAATATAACAGTACGGATATGCAACAATCATGATCAAGGTACACCACCAGGGTACAACAACTAAATGAAATAGTACATATCAATAAATCCTGAGTATGGGATAACACATAAAACCGCATGTATGACTCATCATCATGGAAAACCGATGTCCATCAACGACACCCCAAATCCCAATATCTCAGGCACCGTCACTTTGTCTGGCCCTCATATCCATTACATCATGAAACCTGAGTGTCCAACATCGACACTCGAAAACATCATGAAACTCATGTCCAGCATAGACACGTAAATCCACATCTTTCTCATCTTAGACTTAGTCAGTCCGGATCGGCCCACGGCTCCGTCAGTCCGGATCGGCCCATATCTATCTCACGACTACGGTCGGTATCCTCCAGATAACCGCCAAGCACAAAACTATCACCTGTAGGTAGTGCTCCCCTTGCTAGGCTCATCGTCTACATCTCGAGCTTCTTGCCCCGGGGTACCTTACCGGGTCCACCATGTACCCACAGACGGTGCCTACCGCTCCTTGAATCGGGTGTACTCACATCTCAGAACCGAGAAAACTCATGGTGGACGCCTGGAAATATCATATCAAGAGAAACTGCATTTTTAAAGAAATATATTATATTTTACCTTTTTAAATATAATTGCGGTTCTCAAATCCAGAAATCGCATGAAATCAATAAATCAATGCATATGTCCATGAAATATGATATATGCAAAAACGAAACAGTAATATGAGCATATCAAGGAAAACCACTCTTTTTAATTATCAAGTTTTCAAAGGTATTTTGCGGTTTCCCAAATCTACGAAAATAGAAATGCAACATCTTTTGAAGTAATTGGGTAACTATAGCAATGTATGTAGTATGCAAACATGTATGATGCAATTCATGTGTGCGATAGGACAAGAATTTCTATCTAACCGTTAATGATAACGAAGGCGATGCAATATATATTATCCAAGGTAATTTCTATAGTGTGCGTGTCATGGCAATTACGAACGGTGTGTGTGTCTCATACAATTCAATGCTCAAGCAACATGAACCGTTAGTAATGGTGTAGTGTCCAATCAATACAGTGTCAATATAACAAGTAATGCGATGTGCAAGATGATGTTCATGCACAATCAATGCATATACTAACAACATAGGTTTATATCACTGAATCCCGCCCTCGACGCATAGCGCCATACGGGCGATTCCCCCGTAGATGTTAAATCTACTCACCGATGATCTCGAGCTAGATGAATCCAATCACCTCTTTCCCTTTCCTTGTAGCGCCCGAAGTCCCTGCAATTGATCCTAACATCGCACCAAAAACATAACAAGTGCAAATTAGAAACTTCCCGATAACATATGCAAACAACGCTTAAAACAACGCACCGACTCCCACAAGCTAATAAGTGTTAGCTTAGTGGCGAACGTGTATAGCGACACCCTAAACTAACCCAAGTGCAGCAAGCCACACGAAGTACAAACACCGTGTCGGATATCCGTATCGCGCGTTGCCGAAACACTAAAAACTAGCTAAGTGGTTCCAGATTTTGCCTATAGTCAATATAGGAAAATCAAACAATACCAAACACCAAGAATAACCTACAGACACGTACCCTCAAAAACACAACTCCCCAGGTCACCAAAAAATCCAGCGGCGCCGGACTTTTCCCCAATGTCGCCGGGCCGACTAGGTTGGGTGGGGTCCGGGTTTCAGGTGCACACTCAGGGCTTCGAAGACTATACTGCTGTATTGCTAGATTTACAGTAGACTAACCTAGTGATAGCAGATCACAAAGACACCAAAACATACTCAAAAATATGATATTTGCACAAAACCATAACTTTAGTGTTTAAACTGGAACTAATAAGCATACAAACTTCATTAGAGCATAATAAGGGTATAAAGATCACCACCTCACCAAACTTGCGAAAACCCTAGCTTTCCAACCTCCAAGTCATCACAATAGGCTTTAGCATGAATTGTGAAGGGTTTAGTGAGGTTGGATCAAGGTTTAGGCTTAGGATTGTGATGAAAATATATATCAAGTGGAGAATTGTGAATGAGGAGAAGAACAAGAGAGTTGAGAGTGTGAGGTGAGAATTGAGAGGGATGTTATGAGTAAATGAGGGTGTGTTAGGAATTGAGAGTAATGAGTGTGAGGGGTGAGTGTATGGCTTACACTCACTCCCCCTCTCTCTCTCATCCATTAATGGCAGCCATCCCCCTAGTCTCCTCAAGAATTCAACCCTTCTCTTCTCTTCTCTTTTCCAAAAAATAAAAATCCCATTTAACCTAAAAATTAAATGGATTTAACTGTTTAATATAAAACATGACATGCTAAAAGGAATGGTTAAGTGTACCATGGCTAATAAACCATGGTTAACACCTCCTTAACCCTAATTCAACATGCACATGTGTGTGCAAGTGTAAAAATAATTAAATAAATATTAATTAATTAAATAAAAGATGTTAAAAAAATTATTAGTTTAATTTCATTAAAACCCGCATTAACGCTTAATTACATTAACCGCATTCCAAAGTGTTACAACAAGCCCTCAATGGTACTAGCTGGACGTAACAGCTACCTAGGTATTGAGCGATCAGAAGATCAACAAGCAAGCCTGCTCATACTCCCGTGAATCCAATAAGTAACTTTATCGTACAGTCCGGTCTCTTCGTCTAATATGTCGCATATCGAGTCTGGAGGTGGTAAACGTCAGACACCAATAACTTGATAAGTCATGCCGATGTGAGGCTCATAACGGGTCGAGAAACTACTGATAACACTTACCAGTAAATCTCAGTATCAGGCCTGGCCAGGGACTTCCTGTTATAGCCAATCGAGCACAGCGCAACATTAACCCCCAATACCGGGAGAGACGAAACCCCTCATATCGCTTATTGCCTCCATGTGACTCGGGACTGTACCCAAAAACAACCGTTTTGCACGCTCTCTTGAACGTGGTAAGGTGAAAATCAAAGCACAGTAGGAATCACACAAGACTCTATGATGATCTCGGGTCTATAGACTAACATGTACCAGTGTCACCAGAGAACTGCTATCTAACGATAGGAATAATACCATCTAGGAGTTCTCGGCGAGTCATGTTCAGTGTACCCAGTCTCCACTGAGCACCCGTATACCATCTTTGACGTCAAACACCAATGGATATTGGATCATCCATCGCTTATCATATGGGTCAAGAAGTGTATACGATAGTCTACTCTGGAATATCGATGCCCCGTCTTGATACACCCTCGACTAGGAACAATTAAAGGATGTACTTGTGGACTACCCTGGCCCCACTAGTATGATCTTCATCATAGTCCTGGTAGTCAAGTACACATCCTAAGGGCTTTATCAACATGTAACAGAGACAGTATAAGTATACATGTTAAGATAAAGAGTAACCAGATAGCATACTATCATGTCGAGCAAGAAAGTCCTCCTTATATATCTCCAAGCATCCACTATAAAATACAATCATGTACAATAATAGCTTCTAGGGCATACATACAACTAACACCAGGCCCCACTAGTATGATCCTTATTATAATCCTGGTAGTCAAGCAAAGATCCTTTAGGCTTTATCTCATGTATTAGCGATACACGATAAGTAGTAACACGCATTCACATGACGGATAAAGACAAACCAGATAGCACACTATCATCTCGAGTAAGACTGTTCTTGGTATAGGCCCTCCTCGAATTCAGTAATTGCATTCCCGCAACTACGATAATTGCCTTGAGGGCACCTGTATCCAACAGTCTATATAGACAAGACCTGTACTTTCTTGATTCTGTGTTGGCATTAGATTGATATCATCAATACCTGACTTGAACACAAAACCTGAGGGTAAGGGGAAATCAATAATGAAACCTGACTTGTAACTCAACAGTTGGATACTTCCAGAGACCGATCAATCGATACGGGCTTCGGCCCCAGAATGATACTGCTGACATTATTCGTCTGTACATGATACCTGTTTTTACTGCTTAGCAACACATCTCGGATTCAGCCCGAGAGTCTTGACCGTGGTCCCGGGCACGCACGGGATACTATTGAGTTACATCGACGATTCCATTAATTGATTTCAAAGCCTTGTAGAATAGATAACCTAGAAGCACACACTTTAGGATACACGTGACACACCTATATCTTACTGTGTTTATACCTGCGATTATGATTTACACTCATATCATCTTATATAGCATCCTGATCTGATTATACTATTATTATTGATATTATGACGCACTGACGTCTAGGTTTTGCATGGCCCAGATACTTGATATAGCATGTGAGTATTCGACAAGATCGCCGATCAGTAAGGACCACCTCATTGATATAGCTCTTATGCGGGTTAGTTATTTTTTGGATCTTTTTTACTTTCGCTACCTTTTCTAGTTATTGTTCTTGTGGCTATTGGACATGTGATAGATAGATTTAGTAGTTACAATTCTTGATATCTGATTGACAGCCGTAATGTGACTATGGAAGGATCATTCCTCGCCATAGGTAGAATGGTTAGCTTTGTCACGTACCGTATTTACGTATTTTAAGAAGTGGGTCGTGACACAAATACATGTATTTCTTTCTGAATATGAATACGTGTATTTTGTATTTTTTTACAAATACGGTATTCATATTTTGGTAGAAATGCGGTATACATATTTATTATAAATACGAGTTTGGTATACGCGATTATATACATACATTTATTTGTGTGTGTATGTATACCATGGTGAGGTGGCCTCTCATACACTCTCTCATATTCTCCTCTCTTCTAGGGTTGTGTGGGGTTGGGACTCGCACTAGTGAGTCACAACCCACTCACCCACTTATTTTGTATTCTAGCGAAGATATAAGTGTTGGAGACAGTGCCCTCAGAGTCAATTATTGGATCACAGGCACATGATTGCAATGATTGAGGGAGGACCTATCCCGGTAGAACAGTCTTACTCGAGATGATAGTATGCTATCTGGTTTAACTTTATCATCGTGTACTGCTTTAGGTGACCTGACATGTCACTATTACACGTTGATAGAGCCCCTAGGATTCTTGCTTGACTACCAGCAGTATGATGGCGATCATATACGTGGGAGCTGGTAGTCTATAAGCACATCCTTAAAAGGTCCCTAGTCGTAGGAGTTTCGAGACAGGGCATCGATACTCCATTAGTAGACTAGTGTATACAGTCGAGACCCCGACGAGGGGCGGTGGCCGGTCTCACAAGCCACTGGTGTCAGTTAGTTCACCTAAGATGTATATAGGTGCTCATTGGGTTATGAATACACCGGACAGGACTCGCCGGGAACCTGCTAGTTGGTCTTATACCAGACGTCAGATAGCAGTTCCCTGGTGACATGTGTACATGTTAGTTCATCGACCTGAGATCGTCATTTGTCTCGTGTGAGTTCCCACTGTGCTTTGATTACTACCCTACCACGGCTCAAAGGAGTCGTGCAAACAGGTTTTAGTTGGGTACAGTCCCGAGCCACATGGAGGCAGTGAGCGGATCTTCAGGGGTTCGTCTCTCCCGGTATTGGGGGTGAGGTCGCGCTGTGTCTAGGAGAGCCATTACGCAAAGCCCTCGGCCGAGGCAGGAGATTTACTGGTAGGTATTCCAGTAGTATCTCAGGGCATTCTGGGCTACACTCCGACACGACTTGTACCGCTTTTGGGGGTCTGACTTTTACCAACCCCCTAGGCCCGACATGCGATGCTCATAGACGAACGGACCGGACTGTACGGATATTGTCACTGCCAGGCTCAGTTGGGTGTCAGGGTGAGCTTGCTCATCGACGTCCCTTTTGGTCAATAGCTGGTGGCCCGTCACGTATTGGCTAATACCTCTGACGTGCTGGTGGTTAAATCCACAGCCATAGTATTGGCGAGTCTTTAGAGTCCACCACACTTTCAGTTACTCAAGCTTTCGGGCGAAACGCTGTAGAGGCCGTATGGAGATATGGCAGGGTCCGATCAGATACGTGCGGTATTGCACGGATCAGGATCGGACGGTTTGTACTAGTGGCCGTATAGTTATATGGCAGGGTTCGATCTGATACGTGCGGTATTGCACGGATCAAAATCGAATGGATATTACTAGCCGGCTTTGGCTTAAGCCGGTCCTAGTTTAGTACAGTGTAGATTTTGTCTCATTGCATTTGTATCCGGACGGAATACAGATGCAGGTGTGTATGCACAGTATCGGGGTTTTCCTGTAATTTATTACGGGACCAGTTTTCTGGAGTTGCCAGTTTGCATTCCGTTCCGGCCGGTTTTCGTTTGTTCTTTCCCGGCCGGACTTTTCCGATGGAGGGGGTTATTTGCAATTGTGCAAATAACATTTGTGGAGGGGGGTTTCTTGCAAATATATTCATTATGATATGTTTAGCATCTTTCATCCATGATGGTGCTTTAAATGAGATTTGAAAGGGTATGGAGTGTTAAGTATGGTTGATGTTTCCTTGCTTTTGATGTGGTCACCCTTCCCTTTATCCTACACTCACCTCCTTAGTTGATTCCTCCCAAAAAAATTCCCACATGATATTGGCCGGCCACATTTGAGGAGGAAAGGGAGAATGGTTCATTTGATTTGGGTGTTGGAAATTTATCATTCATCTCATTTTTTTTGCCACCAAAAACCCTCTCCAAAGTTCATGATTTCCTTCTCCCTCCATGGCAACTTCACCACCCCAATAAAGACTATGATTCTACACTACATTCTACAGCAAATCTTGGGCACGTCGACTTGCCAGCTTCGTGCCCGAGTTGCCTCGGTATTGAGGTGGGAGCCCGTAAAAGATGCAGACGATGTGGTGCCCTTCCGGCGAGGAGGCGACGATATGGAGACAAGACTTTCCGCGGGAGATCGGGACGATGACGGGAAGACCGGAGGACTCGGATCACTCGGTATACTTCTCTTCCCATCTCTTGTTAGCTAGTATAGGTTAATGGTTACGATCCGGGTTCTCATTGTCCGCGGTAGCGCCAGTTTCCAAGTAAGGAAAATTTTGATTCCGCATTTTGGCCTCGGATAGACGGCCGGGGCGCTGCCGTGGCGCAACATGGTATCAGAGCCACGCCATTAACCTTGTCTAGCTTGTTCTAATGTGTTTTACTTATCCGATCGACCGAAATTCCAAAAACCTCATTTTTGTTCACATCAGTTTTCTGTTGAAATTTTTTGGCGTCTAAAAATTTTTCAGGTTGTATAAAACTAATGTACTGGAAATCCTAAGACCTCTGGAAAAATTCGACGCAGTCAGTCGATAATTGGAGCGCGGAACCGCGGCTAAACCCCCCATTGGGCCGCGGTTCCGCCGCACTCTGGTATCCTCACTGCATCCAATTTTTCCAGTGGTCTTGTGGGCTGATTTTGGGGGTTTTGGAATATTTAAATTGGGCCCAGAATCTCTGTGAGTGCTACAGTATTGCTTGGGGGCCCACTTGTTAATTATTTGATCGATCGGATATTTTAAACACATTATTTCACAGTATTTACATTATATCTGCGACCGTGAATGTCACTTGATCGGTAAATCCCGTCTAACTGCTATAGCCCGGTTAGACGGATTTGCGAACGTGACTTTCAGGTTGATGTTCTATGTTTATGCTGTGTTGTTGCGGATCGGTCGTGGGGGATAGCCTGGATGCAATGCTAGTACAGTTTTGTTGTATTATGTACATTTGATATTGCGGGGCGAGCGTCCGACATGTGGACTGCCGTCACTGCCTGTTTGTATTATTCTTTTGGGGCACGACCTGGTTGCGGTCGATGTACCCGGTGTATGTATATTTTATTTTCTGTACTAGGATTACCCCGCGGAGGGGTGCACGGATAGCCGGGTTCTAGAGGGCAACGGGCCCGCATCTCATGGCATTGAGACGGAGGGGGCTTCACTCTAGGATTGGCGGGCTATTCGCCGCACTCGTAGGGGGTACAGGTTGACCCAGGAGGGGTGCCCAAGTTACCGGATTCCATGAAGTGCTGGGTGGTCCATTCACGGTGCTGAAGGGGGCTGCCTCGCTTCAGGTTTTGGCGGGTGACTTGCCGCGCCCGTAGGGGTCTAGGATTTCATTGCACAGGCTATCCACACGACCAGGGGAACGTCGGGTTTCAGCAGCGGCTCTGTGAAATCCGGGGCTTCCAGATATCTGTATTGTTCTGTGATGTTGTACATTTCTGTGATGTTGCATTCTTATCACGCCTTGAGCGAATATAATATATTGGTATATATATTAGTAGATGTTGTATATGTTTTGCATCCGCGCTAGTCCAGTCCCCGCTCCGTCGTTAGTTAGCTAACCTAACGGGTAATGACGGGACCCAGTGGCGAATGCGGATGGCATATACGTACATCAGTATATTTTCGTTCTTTGTGGTGTGATCAATTGATGGGACTGCGTTGATTCGGATCAATGCAAGATAAACAAACCTATTCTGATGTTGTTGGAACATTTTTCAAAAAGCTGTTATTGCAAGGACGTTCACTTTTGTTTTGCATCGTGGTATTCATTTGGAATATCCTGCTCCTCAGTCGATGAGGCAAGGGCCGAGATCCCTTCACCGGGAGTGACCCCTTGGACAGAAGTTTGCGTCAGGGCATTAACTTCACTATAGCCGATTACTTTTGCTTTGCATCGTGGTATTCAGTTGGAATATCCTGCACCTCATTCTACGGGGAAAGAGCCGAGATCCCTTCACCGGGAGTGACCTCTTTAGCAAAGGCTTTCGTCACTATATTTTTATAAAAACTATGCAGTTCCTTCAACGATATCAAGTTCATTACGTTAAAGGTTTTTCGCCAAAAACCAGCCGTAGCCCTCCGTCATTTCCTACAGGTATTATTTAGTATTCGTGCTGCGTTTGTTGACCTAGTCAAGACGTAGTGTTCGGTAGCTGAGTGGTACTTGTTTGTTGCATAAGTGGGATTGGTTAAGACAGTCGTGCGGCCTTGTTGACCTAGTCAAGGGCACGTACGGGTGGGTTTAATGCAATCCAGAATAATGACGGGTTGAACTTGACTGGCGGTTTATGGTTTGTTGACCTAGTCAAGGTCATAAACCGCTTGGGGTAAAAATCACATCGGGAGTTTCAAAAGAACTGAAACTTGCCAGACATGCGCATACCTTCTGGAGTGTGGTGACTTGAGTGGATTCCGTCAAGTTATCATGCGATGATAGTTGGATCCCGATTCCCACTGATGAGTTAGTTTACTCCTCGGGTGACCCCGACTAATTCTTCTTTCAGGTTTGGAGGAGAATTTGAGGTACAGTGGGAGGTTTCCTGATTAGATAAAGTGATAACCATTCTGATCCAGGTTAGAGTGCACATTGAGTGTTTCTTTTCTCTCTCTCTTGGGCAGCGACCATTGACCCGACCCTAAGACTATGACTCAGTAACCAAGTTGACCGAACCTTCTTAACACTGGCTTTTGGATTGTCAGAGTTGCAGACCTCATTGCCACTCCTACTTTTACCCTTTTCTCCTGGACACCCCGTATTACTACGAACGTCCACTTCCATTGGACAAAACCATCGTATGGTTATATACGAACTCGAAGGAATTCGAGGATGGTTTCTGGTTCTGGAGAAAACGAATAGGATTATTCAGTTGTCTTTTCTTTTCACCTTCTCTCATTGCGAGTACTCCTTGGTTTAGGAGATAGTACACCTATTACGCAAATTGGATAGTCTTCTTCCAAACCTTAGGCTGGTGCCGAACGATAGGGAATGAAGAAAACCAATTAGCATAACGATGATGTGCAGAAGGTATTAAGTTAAGACAAAGCAAGGGATTAGTAAGAGGGCAAAGTAAATTGCGACTGCTATTCACGACCGAACCAAGTATTTCTTCACCAATCCTAAATCACCTTTGTATTTCTCCAGGACACTCCGTATCACTACGAAGATCCACAGTTTATTTGGATACTCCATTGTATGGTTATACACGAACTCGAAAGGAACTTGTTCCAGTTCGGGGATGGATTCTGGTCCAGGAGAAATAGGAATACAGTTTATTCGGTTGTCTTTTATCTTCACCTTCTCTCGCTTTGCGAGTGCTCCTAGGATTAGGACAGTACACCTTTTATGCTTATTGGATAGTCTTCTTCCAAACCATAGGCTGGTGCCGAACGGTAGGGAAGGAAGAAAACCATTTGGCCTAAGGGGTATGCAGAAGGTAATGACTAAAGACATATAAAAGGATTTGGAGAGGTGGCAAAGAATTATACGGTTATAGTTGTGAATCTGGATAATGGTAGAGGCGTTACTAGGAATACCAGGATACCCCATCGAAACATTTTAATGTTTCAGTTCAGCTGTGTACTGTTAAAAGAAAACTGATTTCCCGATTGGACACTTGCTCCAGGGTATGTATTTACCAGATATGATTCTCACATCTGTATGGTTTTACAGATGATGAGTGGGAGTAAGTTATTGGGAATAGGGTAATCATCCTCATTATATCGGGATTCGTTGTAATCAGTGATATTTGAGGAGATCATCTGGGCTGTTTGCCGGTCGGCAAATATTTGGTTTTGAATATCCGTTGCTATGCACCAATTTCAAAATGATATATCTGTACGTCTATTTTTATAGAGTGAGATGTACCCTTTTGAAATTATGTCTATGACATTTACCTATATCAGTGGATGGTTAGGTAAGGAGCATTAAACAGCGGTGTAATTCTTCTTAACCATAAGTACAGTTTTCAACCTACGACACACAGTGAAAGAGTTGTTAGACTCAGCGGACTTATACAGAGTATTGTATGTTGTCCAGTGTCCATTAGGACAGAGGGGTTTGGTCCTCGTACTATATTCTGTTTACTTTTAACTTCTCTAGTTCTTAGACATGTGTTTCGAAGGAACACAGGGTCTAAGTTTTGAGGAGTTATAGGTATTTGAATAGAGTAGAGAACCAGGTGTAGCAAGTATCGGGATTCTTCAAAGTGATCGAAGATGTAGATACTTGTGTATGGTGTTCAGTTGATAGTAATGATTAAGAGAACTAGCTTCTCTTTCAGGTTACTCATAATTGGAAGCATTCCTAAGTTGAGCAACGCTGATCGGCCTCCTTCCATTTAGTTGACATGCACTGGAGACAGCTGCATGATTTGAATCTGGTTCAATTAAATCAGTGCCTCTGTTTCTATATTGGATATAGAACAGTTCATATCTTAACGTTGTTAAGGTACGGGGAGTTGTCCGGCTTATGATTAAAACCAGACACTGGACAACTCAAGGCATGTTTCTGTAATGGCTGTTTGTGGGTTGACCCAGGCTATGACGAGGGTTGACTTTCTACCATCTGGCAGATCAATAGAAATATTGTTCTAGACTCGCCACAGTTTTATTAAAATGGATTTTTCTAAAACAGTAGTGGGAGTATGGTAGAACTGGAAGTAATTCCAGAACCACAAACGATTACTGAAGATTTGATAAGGAACCTAAAGATTCAATCTGGATTGACATTCCTTTGGCCACTCCGCAGATTTGGTGGATAACCTCAGGCACCCGAGAGGTACTCCGGTAGCCTCAAGGACGGTGGCAGGGAGGTTCTTGTTTACCCAGACTTACCATTGCTGTTGTTCCAGACTGTGAGACCCGGCAGGAGGATGAATATAGCGTCGTTCTAAACTAGCTTTAGAAGTGCACGTCTATATGACTCTGGCAGAGGGTTGTCGTAGTCAGTGGGAGCAGCGGAAGCATTGGTGGACATCAGGCTTATGTCTATTTAAAGACTTAAGCAGATATAGTGGAGATAGATCATCTATTTCTGATGTGACAGTCATAGGTTTGACGTCATCAGAATAGGGGATGGATCTGTTGAGAAGGTAGTAGGGTGTGATATCCTGGTATTTGGATGACATACACAGAGTAGGAAAAGAAACTCCTATACTACGATCGGTTATACTTTGGTCGTCACACAGTGGTTTCTCCACAAGGGACTTGGACATTATATAAGACATACTGGTTACTAGATCTATGTTTTTAGATCTAGATTTGGGTGGTTTCCCAATCAGGGTACCTTGACAGCATTCTAAGAATATTTAGAATGGACGACTCCTGGCACGGTAGTGTACCTGCAGGTGATGGAGTCACCCTCTCTAAAGGTGTCTTACAGACTAAAGGGGAGAGGGATGTGCATGATTGGCAGATCACTTGCTCAGGCAATTGAGTCAATCGTGAGATGTCAAGTACCACACCAGATGTTGTTCTTGCACTAGATGCAATAAGTTGACATTGATCCAATCCTGGAGAAACAGTCGGAAGCGTTTTTAGATCATAAGTGAATGTTCTAGGGATATGATAACGGCTGCCTCCTTTAGGAGACGGTTATCATTCCAGGCTTCCAAGGTGACATGGACGACAAGGAGGTTGTCAGAGTTATAGTTTTTTCCTCTGACGAGGGGCAGTATTTTGGACAGGTGGTCCAAGGAAATACTGAGGGTGGCATGGCGCAGGATACTGATTAAGTTCAGTTGACGATACAGTCTAAGAAGTTTGGATTTGGAGTTCATTTATGAGTTAGGTCCCATCAGAGATCCAGACATTCTAAGACAGGTATTGCTCATTTCGGGAGATGGCTTTCTCCGCGAACTTGAGATATAGAGAGACATAGAAAGAAACATCACAGCGGATCCACTCACTGAGGCTATTCCTCGAACGCAATAGTTTCGCAAACGAGCTTTGTGAGACTGACTAGTAGAGGAGTTGGGTGTTCGGTATCACAGGGGCTGTGAGTATGCGACATCGCAATAATTAGTCTTGAGTGCAAGTGGGAGATTGTTGGAGACAGTGCCCTCAGAGTCAATTATTGGATCACAGGCACGTGATTGCAATGATTGAGGGAAGACCTATCCCGGTAGAACAGTCTTACTCGAGATGATAGTATGCTATCTGGTTTAACTTTATCATCGTGTACTGCTTTAGGTGACCTGACATGTCGCTATTACACGTTGATAGAGCCCCTAGGATTCTTGCTTGACTACCAGCAGTATGATGGCGATCATATACGTGGGAGCTGGTAGTCTATAAGCACATCCTTAAAAGGTCCCTAGTCGTAGGAGTTTCGAGACAGGGCATCGATACTCCATTAGTAGACTAGTGTATACAGTCGAGACCCCGACGAGGGGCGGTGGCCGGTCTCACAAGCCACTGGTGTCAGTTAGTTCACCTAAGATGTATACAGGTGCTCATTGGGTTATGAGTACACCGGACAGGACTCGCCGGGAACCTGCTAGTTGGTCTTATACCGGACGTCAGATAGTAGTTCCCTGGTGACATGTGTACAGGTTAGTTCATCGACCTGAGATCGTCATTTGTCTCGTGTGAGTTCCCACTGTGCTTTGATTACTACCCTACCACGGCTCAAAGGAGTCGTGCAAACATTTTTTAGTTGGGTACAGTCCCGAGCCACATGGAGGCAGTGAGCGGATCTTCAGGGGTTCGTCTCTCCCGGTATTGGGGGTGAGGTCGCGCTGTATCTAGGAGAGCCATTACGCAAAGCCCTCGGCCTAGGCAGGAGATTTACTGGTAGGTATTCCAGTAGTATCTCAGGGCGTTCTGGGCTACACTCCGACACGACTTGTACCGCTTTTGGGGGTCTGACTTTTACCAACCCCTTAGGCCCGACATGCGATGCTCATAGACGAACGGACCGGACTGTACGGATATTGTCACTGCCAGGCTCAGTTGGGTGTCAGGGTGAGCTTGCTCATCGACGTCCCTTTTGGTCAATAGCTGGTGGCCCGTCATGTATTGGCTAATACCTCTGACGTGCTTGTGGTTAAATCCACAGCCATAGTATTGACGAGTCTTTAGAGTCCACCACACTTTCAGTTACTCAAGCTTTCGGGCGAAACGCTGTAGAGGCCGTATGGAGATATGGCAGGGTCCGATCAGATACGTTTGCACGGATCAGGATCGGACAGTTTGTACTAGTGGCCGTATAGTTATATGGCAGGGTTCGATCTGATACGTGCGGTATTGCACGGATCAAAATCGAACGGATATTACTAGCCGGCTTTGGCTTAAGCCGGTCCTAGTTTAGTACAGTGTAGATTTTGTCTCATTGCATTTGTATCCGGACGGAATACAGATGCAGGTGTGTATGCACAGTATCGGGGTTTTCCTGTAATTTATTACGGGACCAGTTTTCTGGAGTTGCCAGTTTGCATTCCGTTCCGGCCGGTTTTCGTTTGTTCTTTCCCGGCCGGACTTTTCCGATGGAGGGGGTTATTTGCAATTGTGCAAATAACATTTGTGGAGGGGGGTTTCTTGCAAATATATTCATTATGATATGTTTAGCATCTTTCATCCATGATGGTGCTTTAAATGAGATTTGAAAGGGTATGGAGTGTTAAGTATGGTTGATGTTTCCTTGCTTTTGATGTGGTCACCCTTCCCTTTATCCTACACTCACCTCCCTTAGTTGATTCCTCCCAAAAAATTCCCACATGATATTGGCCGGCCACATTTGAGGAGGAAAGGGAGAATGGTTCATTTGATTTGGGTGTTGGAAATTTATCATTCATCTCATTTTTTTTGCCACCAAAAACCCTCTCCAAAGTTCATGATTTCCTTCTCCCTCCATGGCAACTTCACCACCCCAATAGAGACTATGATTCTACACTACATTCTACAGCAAATCTTGGGCACGTCGACTTGCCAGCTTCGTGCCCGAGTTGCCTCGGTATTGAGGTGGGAGCCCGTAAAAGATGCAGACGATGTGGTGCCCTTCCGGCGAGGAGGCGACGATATGGAGACAAGACTTTCCGCGGGAGATCGGGACGATGACGGGAAGACCGGAGGACTCGGATCACTCGGTATACTTCTCTTCCCATCTCTTGTTAGCTAGTATAGGTTAATGGTTACGATCCGGGTTCTCATTGTCCGCGGTAGCGCCAGTTTCCAAGTAAGGAAAATTTTGATTCCGCATTTTGGCCTCGGATAGACGGCCGGGGCGCTGCCGTGGCGCAACAATAAGAATTGAAGTGAGTGTAGGATTTTATTATGGTTGATGTTTTCTTGGGTTGCCATCTTGATCTTTCTTCATCTTCTTCCTCACTTCTCTTCTTGAGTTTTGAGAAAAGAAAAGAGAGCAACTTGTTTATAAACTACACCCTCTAAACATCTTGTCCTAGCAAGACTCGATCTTTTGTTCCTTTGTAGAAGCTATCGCTTGAATCGGCATCACTGGGTGGATAGTATTTGACGCGGGAGATCTTTTGTTCCATAAACCCTAAGTGCTCGAGGAGTGAACCATTCAAGACCCGAAGGACCGTCCACAAAGGTTGTTACACTAACCTAGTAGCTAAAACTCTAGTTAGTGTAGTTTAGTTTTTGGGCTTGTATTCTAAGGTTTCAAGTATGTGGTGCTTAAGATTTTTAATGTTTTGATTCTGCAAAGCCGTAGTAGTCACGGTAAGGAGCACCATATACTTACACTGGTATCAGAGCCTATCCAAACACATAACTAATGGAATATACAAGGTTTAATGTTTCAAATCGAAATAGTTTCGTAACAAAAATCCGAAATCCAAGTTTCTGTCGAAATATTTTTTGGTCTCTGAAAATTATTTTGCTTATTGCAGAGAGACCTATATGCTAGTAGTTTACTGCTGTAGAAACACGAGACCATTTGGTAACTTTTTGGTCACCGATTAATTCGAAATTCCCGCAATTTGCAGCCAGAAAATAAGCTATGGGGTCGTGTTTTGGACAGTGGTTTGATCACTTGGAATTAGGATTTTTGTGATACGCAATTTTGGCCCATATTTCTTTTAGTGTTATCTTTCTATTTGGGCTTCACGGAATGTTTTGAAGTCGAGATTTTAGCATCGTTTGTTTGCTTTGTGTTTGTATATGTGTTTTTAAACGTCGACTAATTGCTATACGGCAATTAGTAGGGGTTGCACATATCTTGTATCTTGTTTGCGATGGTTTGTGGATATGAAGTATTGGATCGTCGTGTTGAATAGCCGGGGGATGTGAGAAGAGTGTTCTTTTCTTTCATTCATGCATTTGTAAAGTGATGTAATATTCTTTTGCAGGGCACATCCAGGTTGAGGTTGTAGCCACCGTTGTATCATTCATTTACTTTTCATGCACCTAGGATAGACCCAAAGTGGGTTGCACAAACTACCGGGTTCTTAAAGTGCTGAGTGACCTACTCATTTCATTGAGGAGGTTACTTCACTTCGGGGATTAGGCGTGTAGTTTGCCGCACCCGTAGGGGTCTAGGGTGAGGGTTTTGGCTATTCATCACTACCGTGGAATCCGTTTTTCGTTAGAGGCTAAAACGAACCACGGAAATCCTAGTATATCCAATATTTTCATCTGTGTTGCTTCAGCTGTGATCTATGATCTGTGATGTCTATTATTGCGTGTTACGAATGGCTATATATAAATTATATATAATAAACATTGTTTATGTTTTGCCCCCGCGCTAGCCCTGCCCCTGCCCTGCCGTAAGTTAAGTAACCTTACGGTGAAGACCCGGGGCCCCGTGACGAATGCGGATGGCATAAGCGTACGTTCTATTTTCGTTTTTTCTGCAATGATAAGGTTAAATGATAGGACCGCATTAATTCTAATTAGTGCAAAGAAAACAAACCAAAAGCTTTAATCGTTGGAACAATTTAAAAACCACTTGGTTTTCTTTAAAAACAACCTTTAATTACGAAGCCTAAACCACTCCTTTTAAAAGCTATCAGGTTTCTTCGACTATATCAAATCATTACGTTCACGGTTTTCACCAAAACTAGTCGTAGCCCTCCGTCATTTCAGATGGGTATCCACTAGTATTCAAGCATGTATTTTGACCTTCGCCAAGGCATAGTGATTGGTAGCTATTTGGATATTTGTCTGTAGATAGATAGATGCGTTAATCTAGGACAGACGTACAGCTATTTTGGCCTTCGTCAAAGGTTTGTACGAATGGGCCTAGTTTATCCTAGACAATGAAGGGTAGAACTTGACCTGCGTCTTATGATATTTTGGCCTTCGTCAAGGTCCTAAACGCCTGGGGAAAAAATCCACATCGGGAGTTTCAAAGGAAAAGAAAACTTGCTAGTTTTGCATAACATCTGGAGTGTGATTATTTTGGTAGGATTCCTTCAAAGTTATTGTTGGGTTCCCTAAAGCTCGCAGCGCAGTGGTAGTGGATAACGAACAAAAATTTCATGGTTACTAACTTCGACGCGTGTCCACCCAATCGTGGAAGACCCTCCAAGCTCCATATATGCCATCCGGATCGAGATTGAGTAGCGACCGCCCTTGCCAAAGATGATCCACATGAAGGAACAGATCCAAGCTCGCTACGTATGGGGAGTGGGGATGTAGGAATATTTTTACTATATTTTCTCTCTTTTTCTAAGCTCAAGTGAGCTACCAAAAAGATGGAGAGGTGAAGAAGAAGCCATCATAAGAAAATGGCTAAGTCCTTTTTGTGTAGTAGAAGAAATCCAAGTAGAAAGAATGTCTATGTTTGAGCAACCATGAAAGAATAGTGAATCCAAATGATATTTAAAATATAAAAACCAAGCCATACCTCTCTATATACGTCTTTACACCTCATCCTCTACTTCATTTTTGATTTTCATTAAAAGAAAAATCAAGAAATGAAGTGTCCATCTTCTAGAACAAATTCCGTATAATTACGGAAAACAACCCAGTATACGTATCAAAATACATATACGCGTATTCGTATAAAAATACGAATAGCCAACAGAAAGAAAATGAATAGTGAATAATAATACTAAAATATAAATATATATATATATATATATATATATATATATAAATTATTAAATCAAAACCTGATTTAATAATCCGGCTTAATCTTAAAACGCTAGTATTATCAACCGTCCGATTAAAGTCTTTGTAGCCTGTACACGTATTTAATCGGACACCCTGTATGTATCAACATACGTCATCTACATTATATCGCCTGAAGCGAGAAAACCCTCTGTGTGGGACTCTAAAGACTCGACAATACGCTGGCAGTGATTTACTGGATAAGTCCAAAAACTACAAGTACGTCAGCGACACTAGCTGTACGTAACGGCTACCTAGGTATCTGTCAAAAGGGAGGTCGACAATCAAATTCGTCCGTACCCTATTATGCCTGAATATGACAATCTCCGTACAGTCCAGTCTTTTCGTCTAAGAGTATCGCATACCAGGTCTAGGAGTGGAAACGTTAGAACCCTAATAACCCAATAAGTCGTGTCGGAGTCAAGCTCATCACCAATCGAGAAACTACTAAACTCATATCAGTAAATCTCATATACCGTGGCCATAGATATAGGGTGATGGCCAACCGAACACAGCACGACATCAACTCCTAATACCAGGAGAGACACATCCCCGACAATCGCTCACTGCCTCCATATGGCTCTGGACTGTACCCCAACTAAAACCTGTTTACACGACTCCTTTGAGCCGTGGTAGGGTAGTAATCAAAGTACAGTGGGAACTCACACGATAGAAATTACGATCTAATGCCACTCGAGAACTTCCATCTGACGATAGATATAATACCATATATAAATTCTCAGCGAGTCTGTCTAGTGTACTCACCTCCAGTGAGCACCTATATACTATCTTAGCTGACATAACACCAATGGATTTTGAGACCGGCCGCCGCCCCTCGTCGGGGTCTCGAAACGTATATACTAGTCTACTCGGAATATCGATGCCCAGTCCCGATATTCCTACGACTAGGGACATTTAAGGATGTGCTTATAGACTACTCAACTCTCACGTATATGATCGCCATCATAATGCTGGTAGTCAAGAAAGAATCCTACGGGCTTCATCATTATGTATTAGCGACACGTAATAACAATTAAAACGTGTACACATCATTATAAAAACAAACTAGATAGCATACTATAATTTCGAGTAGGATTATTCTACCAGTATATGTCCTCCCTCAATTAATATAATCGCATGCCTGCAATTATAATAATTGCCTTGAGGGCACTATATCCAACAATCTCCCACTTGCACTTAAGGTTAATTATACGGTATCGCATACCCACATCTCGTGTGCTGTCGAATACCCAATTTCTCTACTAATCAGTTTCTCAAAACTCGTCTGAGGAACATCCGTGTTCGAAATAGCCTCAGTGAGTGGATCCGCTACAATGTTCCAACTTCTTCTCTCTATATCTCAACTTCGCGGAGATGATGAATTTTCCGAACTGAGCGATACCCCGCTACAAGAATTTGTCAAGATACTTGATAGGACCAAGTTCATAAATGAACAACTTTATCTAGCAAACTTCTTAGGTTGCATCCTCCGTTGAGTCATAACCAGCATCATGTACCATACCTGCCTCAGTATCCCTATTGGAACTCCATCCAATATACGGCTCCTCAAAAGAGGCTAAACTCAAAACTCTTACAGCATCTCTGTCATCCCGGTCACCTTGAAAGCCTAAACCGATAACCGCCTTCCCGGGGAGGCTGTCGTTATCATATACCAGGAACATTCTCTTATGTCCATAACTGCTTCCTTTTGTTTCTCCAGGATTGGATTAATCTGCTTACTACACCAAGTGCAGAAGCAACATCTGGTTTTGTACAAGACATTTCATGATTGACTCAATTACTTAAGCAAATGATATGTCATTCATAGTAGTCGCTCTCTTATCAGTCTAGAAGACATCTTTTTAGAGAGGGAGACTACATCACCTGTAAGTACTCTTCCACATCAGGAGTTGTCCATTCTAAAATACTTTTAGAATGCTGTCTAAGTACCCGGAGTGGGACACCTTCTAAATTTAAATCTAAAACCATAGATCGAGTCACCAGAATACGGGATATGGTATCCATATCCAACGTGGTGAAAACACCATATGACAACAAAAGTTTGACCGATTGTAATATTGGAACATCACTTCCTATCTGGAGTATGTCATCCAAATCCCAGGACAGTACTCCCAACACCCTTCTTACTAGGTTCATCTGTTGTTTTGATGAAGTCAATCACCTTGACTGTCACATCAAAATAGATGATCCGTCTCCACTATGCATGCTTTAGTCTACGAGTAGACATAAGCAACTTGCACACCTTCCGCTGCTCCCACTGACTATGTTAACCCTCTGGTAAAGTCATATATACGTGCACTTCCAAATTCACATTTGGAAAGTCGTTATAGTCATCCTCTTGCCAGATATCATAGTCTTGAATAGTAACAGTGGTAAGTCATGTCGTATGGACTTTAGTGTAGACAGTGAAGTAAATGTATCATCACAATCCACAATGGGTATTTGATAAGAATATTTACAACAAGTCTAGCCTTATTAGTTTAATACTTTTCCACCTGTACAGATCTCAAAAGATCTACTTGCTCCTGTAGGGTTCCCCAGTGCCCGTGGCACAACGGAAGCGCGAATAGCGAACAAAAATTTCAAGCAAACACAAAGGAATCCCAAACCTAGAATCGATCCAAACGCCTAAACTAGCAAACTAAGCATGCAAAGATACAGAATGCTACATTTGACGCGTGTCCACCCAATCATGGAAGACCCATCCATGCTCCTTGTACGCTGTTTAGATCGAGCTTGAGTGGCGACCGCCATTGTCGAAGATGATCCACCTGAAGGAAACCGATCCAAGCTCCGGCTTCACCTAATGAAGCGACCGACACTCCAAACTCACTACGAATGGAGAGTGGGGATGTAGGATTATTCTCACTATCCTTTTCTCTCTTTTCTAAGCTCATGTGAGCTACCTTGAAGGAGGAGGAGGTGAAGAAGAAGAAGCCGTGGAAAATAGCTAAGTCCTTTTTGAAGAAAATCAGCAAGCATGGAAAAAAGAATGGCTTAATTATTTGCAACCATGAAAGATGTATCCAAATGAAATATATCATATAAAAATCAAGCCATACCTCTCTACACCATACTTCTTTGCACCTCATCCTCCACCTCATTTTTGATTTTCTATGAATGAAAAATCAATAAATGAAGTGTCCATCTTCTAGAACAAAATTCCATATAAATACGGAATAAAACCCTGTATACGTATCGAAATACATTTACGCGTATTCGTACAAAAATTCGAATAGCTAAGAGAGAGAAAATGAATAGAAAACAATAATACTATAATATACATATTAAATATATATATATATAAATTATTAAATCAAAACATGATTTAATAATCCGGTTTAATCCTAAGCCGCTAGTATTACCAACCGTCCGATTAAAGTCTGTATAGCCTATACACATATTTAATCGGACACCTGTATGCACCAACATACGCCATCTACATCATATCGCCTGAACCGGGAAAACCCTCTGTATGGGACTTTAAAGACTCGAAAATACGCCGGCAGTGATTTACTGGATAAATCCAAAAACCAAAAGAACGTCAGCGGCACTAGCTGTACATAACGGCTTTCCAGGTATCTGTCGAAAGGGAGGCCGACAATCAAGTCCGTCCAAACCCTACTGAGCCTGAATGTGAGAATCTTCATACAGTCTGGTCTCTTCGTTTGAGAGTATCGCATACCGGGTCTAGGGGGTGGAAACGTCAGACCCCTAATAACCCGATAAGTCGTGTTAGAGTCAAGCTCATCACCAACCGAGAAACTACTAAACTCATATCAGTAAATTTCATCTACAGTGGCCATGGATTTGAGGTGATACCCTACCGAACACAACACGACATCGACTTCTAATACAAAGGGAGACGAATCCTCGACAAACGCTCACTGCCTCTATGTGGCTCGGGACTGTACCAAACTAAACCTATTTGCATGACTCCTTTGAGCCGTGGTAGGGTAGTAATCAAAGTACAGTAGGAACTCAAACAAGACAAATGACGATCTCAGGTCAAAAGACTAACCTGTACTAAAGCCACTCGAGAACTTCCATCTGACGATAGATATAATACCATCTAGAAGTTCTTAGCTAGTCCGTCTAGTGTACTCACCTCCACTGAGCACCTGTATACTATCATAGGTGACATAACACTAATGGCTTGTGAGACCGTCCACCGCCCCTCGTCGGGGTCTCGAAACATATATGCTAGTCTACTCCGGAATATCGATACCCAGTCTCGATACTCCCATGACTAGGGATATATAAGGATGTGCTTATAGACAACCCAGCTCTCACGTATATCATTTCCATCATGATGCTGGTAGTCAAGCAAGAATCCTACGGGTTTCATCATTATGTATTAGCGATACGTAATAACAAGTAAAATGTGTACACATCAATGATAAAGACAAACCAGATAGCATACTATCATTTCGAGTAACATTGTTCTACCTATATAGGTCCTCCCTCAATTATCATAATCGCATTCCAGCAATTACAATAAACGCCTTGAGGGGCACTATATCCAACAATCTCCCACTTGCACTTAAGGCTAATTATTGCGGTATCACATACCCACCTCCCGTGTGCTATCGAATACCCAATTTCTCTACTAATCAGTTTCTCAAAGCTCGTTTGAGGAACATCCGTGTTCAAGAAATAGCCTCAATGAGTGGATCCGCTACAATGTTCCAACTTTCTCTCTCTATATCTCAACTTCGTGGAGATGAACAATCTCCCAAATTGAGCGATACCCCACCACAAGAATTTCTCTGGATACATGATGGGACCAAGTTCATAAATGAACAACTTTATTCTACAAACTTCTTGGGCCGTATCCTCCGTTGAGTCATAACCAGCATCCTGAACCATACCTACCTTAGTATCCCTATTTGAACACTATCCAATATACTGATCCTCAGAAGCGGTAAACTCAAAACTCTGACAGCATCTCTGTCATCCAGGTCACCTTGGAACCCTAAACTGATAACCTCCTCCCGGAGGAGGCTGTCGTTAGAATATACCAAGAACATTCTCTTATGTTTATAATTGCTTCCCATTGTTTCTTCAGGATTGAATTAATATTTGCTTATTACATCAAGTGCATAAACAATATCTGGTTTTGTACAAGATATTGCATGATTGACTCAATTGCCTAAGCAAATGACATGTCATTCGTTTCAGTCTCTCTCCTCATCAATCTAGAAGACATCTCTTTAAAGAGGGTGATTCCATCACCTGCGGGTACACTACCACGCCAGGAGTCGTCCATTCTAAAATACTTTTAGAATGCTATCTAAGTACCCAATTTGGACACTTCCTAAATCTAGAACTGAAACCATAAATCTAGTCACCAGAATCCATGTATTTTATCCATATCCAACGTGGAGAAAACACTATGTGGCAACCAAAGTTTGACCGATTGTAGTATAGGAACATC
This sequence comes from Agapanthus africanus, assembly GCA_030015575.1. Taxonomy (NCBI): domain Eukaryota; kingdom Viridiplantae; phylum Streptophyta; class Magnoliopsida; order Asparagales; family Amaryllidaceae; genus Agapanthus; species Agapanthus africanus. Next base: position 151,100,958 of record JASDDO010000006.1, read on the forward strand.
ACTTCCTATCCGGAGTATGTCATCCAAATCCCAGGATAGTACTCCCCTACACCCTTCTTATTAGGTTCATCTATTGTTTTGATAAAGTTAATCACCTTAGCCGTCACATCAAAAACAGATGATTCGTCTCCTCTATCCATGCTTTAGTCTACGAATAGACTTAAGCAACTAGCACACCTTCAGCTGCTCCCACCGACTACGATAACCCTCTAGTAGATTCATATACACATTGTAAGTGTATATGTGCTCTTTGTCGTGTCAACTACAGCTATGCGGAATCTAAAATTTTAAAATCTTGAGCACAAAACACTAAATCCCTACGATACAAGTCCAAACACTACACTAAACAAACCCTAACAAGAGTTTTATCTATTCGGTTGAGAATACAACATTTGTAGACAGTCCTTCGGGTCATGAAAGGTGGACTCCACAAGCTCTTTGGGTTGATGGAACGAGCTCCCGAATCCGATCTTCCGAGTCAAAGACGATCCACCCGAGGATGTCGATTCAAGCGATAGCTTCGTCCGAAGCAACTAAAGATCAAGTCTTGCTAAGACAAGATGCTTAGAGTGGTGTAGTTTATAAACTAAATGCTCTCTTTTAATCCTCACAAATCAAGTGAAGAAAAATGAGGAAGAAGATGAAGAGGTAGCAACTCAAGAATTTTCTTCAAGTGATGAAAATGATCAACCTCTCACAAAATATCTCCCACTCTCTCACTTATCCCTTCACACCCAAAACAAAAGAGTGGGTGGGCTTGGTGACTTACTAGGGTGAGTCATAAGCCCACACACTTCCATGTTTATCTTGAAAGAAAAAGAAGAGAGTGTTGCCACCTCATCAAGTATACATATACATACAAATATATAAATATAAATTCATGTATATAAAAAAGTATACTCAAACCTGTATAAATAAGTATACCATATTTCTACCAAAATACGAATACCGTATTTGTATCGAAAATACAAAATACGCGTATTCATATTTAGAAAGAAATACAATACCCGTATTTATACAAATACATGTATTCGTATAAATACCGTATTCGTGTTAAAATACAAATATCCAAAAGAGAGCAATATAATACTAGCATCAAAACTGGCTGTCTTTCAAACCTGCTAGTACTACTAAACCGTCCGATAAAACCACGTGTATAAATACACGTGTTCAATCGAACACCCCTGCGTAAAACCATACGCAAACTATACCGTTTTGCTTGAACCGGGAAACCCTTTGTGTGGGACTCTAAAGACTCGATAATACGCTGACAGTGGGTTTAACGACAAGCACGTCAGTGGCACTAGGTGTATGTAATGGCTACCTAGGAATCTGTCGAATGGAAGATCGACACGATAATTCGTCCGAAAACCCTACTGAGCCTATAGATGATATTCTCTGTACAGTCCGGTCTGTTCGTCTAAGACTATCCCAAATCGGGCCTAGGAGGTGGTAAACGTCAGACCCCTAATAGCGCAATAAGTTGTGTCGGTATGGAACCCAATACACTCTGAGAAACTACTGGTGTACTTACCAGTAAATCCCACTTGCGTGGCCAGGGACTTTGTGTATTGGCCAGCCGTACACAGCGTGATATCAACTCCCCATACAGGGAGAGACGAATCCCTTCTAACCGGTACTGCCTCCAAGTGCTTCGGGACTGCACCCAACTACTACCTGTTTGCACAACTCATTTGAGCCGTGGTAGGGTAGTAATCTAAGTACAGTGGGAACACACTCGAGACGAATAGTGATATCAAGCCAACAGTCTAATCTGTACTCATGTCACCGGGGAGCTGCTAACTGACGATAGGTATAATACCAACCAGCAGTTCCCAATGAGTCCGTCCAGTGTAACTCATAACCTAATAAGCACCTGTATACTATCTTTGGTACCGTATACCAATGGCTGCGGGATAGGCCACCTCCCCTGACGGGAATAAGAAACGTATACACTAGTCTACTCTGGAGTATCGATGCCCAGTCTCGATAATCCTACGACTAGGAATAAGTTTAAGGATGTGCTTACAGACTACTCAGCCCCCACTAGTGTGACTGCCATCACAATGCTGGTAGTCAAGCAAAGATCCTAAGGGCTCTATCAACATGTATTAGCGATATGTTAAAAGAAACATATACAGATGTTAAGATAGACTCAAACTAGATAGCATACTACCATGTTGAGCAAGACTGTTATTATATCTGTATATATCCGAAGCTTCCAAAATATAATATACAATCCAGTACTATACAATAAGGGCCTCTAGGCCATATATCACTAACAATCTCCCACTTGCACTAAGGCCATGTATTAGCATATCACAGACCTAACATCTCGAATAGCCTCTCAAACTATGTCTGAGGGATGGTCTTTGTGAGTGGATCTGCAGTGTTGTTCTCCGTGTCTATTCTCTGCACCTCGATCTCCCGGCGATCCATGATCTCCCTGATCAGGTGATACCGCCTTAAGATATGTCTGGACTTCTGATGGGACCTTAGTTCCTTCGCTAGAGCTATAGCCCCGTTGTCACAATACAAAGGTATTGGATCAACAATGGACGGAACCACCTGAAGTTCTGTTATGAACTTCCTTATCCGGACTACTTTCGCGGCATCACAAGCAGTGATATACTCTGCATCCATCGTCAAGTCAGCAACGGTGTCCTATTTGGAGCTCTTCCAATAGACCGGCCCTCCATTGAGGGCGAAGACATAACCCGGCATGGATTTAGAGTCATCCTTGTCACTTTGGAAGCTGGAGTCAGCGAACGCCTCGATATGGAGGTCTTTATTGCTGTACACCAAGAACATCTCCTTAGTCCTTCTCAGGTACTTGAGAATGTTCTTTACTGCTATCCAGTGGTTTTCCCTAGGGTTCGACTGATACCTGCTTACCACGCTTAGTGCTTAAGCAACATCTGGTCTGGTACACAACATCACATACATTATAGATCCTACCGCAGAGGCGTAGAGTATAATACTCATGCGATCCCTTTCCAAATCAGTCTTGGGAGGCATCTTTTTGGAGAGGGTGATCCAGTGACAAGCCGGTAGATTACCGCGCTTGGAATCTTATATACTAAATCTCTTCAGTATGGTGTCAATGTACCTGGACTGTGAAAGTCCCAACATCCTCTTAGATCTGGATCCCCAGAATGTAGGAGGCATCACCCAGGTCTTTCATAGAGAACTTCTGTGACAAGAATCCTTTGACTGATTGTAGCATAGGAATGACATTTCCTATCAGGAGAATATCATCCACGTACAAGACGAGGAATACTACAGTGCTCGGTACAATCTTACTATAAATGAATGGTTCATCTGGATTTTTGATAAAGTCAAATTCTTTGACCGTCTCATCAAAGCAGATGTTCCAACTCCACGATGCCTGCTTTAATCCATAAATGGATATAAGCAACTTGCACACTCTTCCGCTGCTCCCACTCTATGAAACCCTCTGGCTAATCCATATAAACACATTCTTCTAAATTTCCATTCAGAAAAGCGGTCTTTACGTCCATCTACCAAATTTTATAATCATGGAAGGCGGCAATGGCAAGTAGGATCCGAATGGATTTAAGCATAGCCACTGGAGAAAAGATTTCAGCATAGTCCAAGCCGGATCTTTGACGAAAACCTTTTGCTACAAGTCTAGCCTTATAGGTTTCAACCTGTCCATCTGCACCAATCTTCTTTTTGAAGATACATTTGCAGCCTACAGGTTTTACCCCTTGAGGTACAATGTCCAAAGTCCAAACTTTGTTGGTGTACATGGATTCCATTTCGGTCCGCATTGCATCTAGCCATTTTACCGAGTCTCTGCTCATAATGGCCTGCTGGAAACTAGTCGGCTCATCATCATTGATGATGCAATCCTCTCAATCCCCGTCTATGAGAAAACATAGTATCTCTCGGGTAGATGAGACTGCCTACTAGATCTATGGAGTGGCGCAGGGATGTCCGGTTCTTTTGAAACTTCTGGTTCCACCAATCTTTCAGTAATAGATTGCGGTTTTGGAATTTCTTCCGGTTCTATTGCTCTCCCACTTATTTCTTTTTCAGGAAATTAGTCTCCAGAAAGTGAGCATGCCGAGAAACAAAAACCTTTTTTTTCCTCTGCGTAATAGAAAAGATACCCCCTGGAGTTCCTAGGGTATCCCAAGAACTTACATAGTACTGATCATGTCTCGATCTTGTCCGCATGCTGCTTTTTGATAAAAGCTGGACATCCCCATATCTTAAGATAATTAAGATAGGGTTTCTTCCCACTCCACATTTCATATGGTGTGGCAGGCACTGACTTAGTAGGAACTTTGTTCAAAAGATATGCAACAGATTCTAGTGCATAACCCTAGAAGGATCGCGGTAACTCAGCATTACTCATCAAGGAACACACTATATCCAATAAGGATCGATTCCACCTTTCCGATACACCGTTATGTTGAGGGGTGTATGGAGGAGTAAGCTAAGATAGAATTCCATTCTCTTTTAAATAATTCAGGAACTCGGCACTTAAGTATTCACCACCTCGATCAGATCGAAGTGTCTTGATAGTTTTGCCTATTTGTTTTTCCACTTCATTCTTGTATTCCTGGAATTTTTTAAAGACCTCGGATTTATGTTTCATCAAGAATACATGTCCATACCTTGAGAAATCATCCGTAAAAGTATTGAAGTAGGAATAACCACTTTTTGCATGTGTAGACATTAGACCACACACGTCGCTCTGTATGAGTCCCAAGAGCTCAGTGACTCTTACTTCGTGTCCAGTGAACGGAGTCTTTGTCATCTTTCCTTTGAGACATGATTGACAGGTTGTATAAAACAGATATCCAAACGGATCTAAATATCCCTCTCTATGTAACTTTGTCAACAGTGTTTCATTGATATGACCTAGTCTAAAACGCCATAAGAAAGCTTAATTCATTTATGGAGACTTTCTTTTGAGTGTGTTCTGGACGTTGAAAACCTGGTGTTGATTTAATACGTATATACTGTTGTCTAGTGTACCTGACCCAATCAAACCATGATTAAGGTGAATATTTACAACATCGCTTACAAATGTAAAATCATAACCTTCTTTAGATAGTAAAGATACAGAGATGATATTACAAGTCAAACTTGGTACACAAAAACAGTTACGCAAAACCAAAATGTGTCCACTTGTCAATCCTAGGTGATATTCCCCTATGGAACCAGCATCCACGCTCGCTCCGTTAGCAACCCTGAGTGTCATATCACCTGCCTTTATAACTCTACGGTTTCTCAGTGCCTGCAATGAATTACAGATATGAGATCCTGAGCTGGTATCCAATACCCAGGAAGTAGAGCCGATTGACAAACAGTTTTCAATCATAAACACAGCTGAAGCCGAAACCACAACTTGCTTCGAATCCTAGGTCCTGTCTTTCCAAGCCCTGCAATTCTTCTTCCAATGACCTTTCTTGTGACAATAGAAGCATTCTTCTTCCCCTTGGCTTTCGCCTTGGATCTAGAAGAAGAAGGTTTCCCAACAAGTAGAGTGGGTGTCTCCCTGGATTTCTTCAGGGTGTCCTCTACACTCCTTAACATGTTAAGGAGCTCTGGAAGTGTAACTTCCTTATTCTGTATATTGAAATTCAATATAAATTGGGCATAGGTAGAGGGGAAGGACTGTAGAATCAAGTTTGTATATAACTCGTTCTCCAACGTAGTCGCAAGATCCGCGAGCTTTTCAATATAGCCGATCATCTTAATGACGTGGTCCCATACAGATGACCCGATAGCCAAGCTCGCCTGAAATAATTTCTTCGATCTCTGTATCTTGCGATACGAGATTGTTCTCCATATAAATCTTTAGTATGAAGGAATATGGAAGCAAGGTCCATATTCTCGTATCGTCTCTGGTGTTCATTATCCATAAAGGCTAACACGAGGCACTTGGCTTTCGTACTGTCTAATTCCCATGTTTTACGTATCTCAATATCTGCGACGGTGGAATTTGGACCTGGAACAGCGGAGGCTTTAGTAGTAAGGAGGGAGCCCGACTTGTCATAGGTAATGGCCATCTGGACATTCCTTACACTACTACAATAAGGGGTTGCCCCTACTGCTACAGTAATCCATAGGGGCAACCTTTTATTGTCTCTACGGATTAATCCATAGGGCCAGATGGTTTCCCCTACGGTGCCCTACGGATTAATTTAAAAATATTAAAATGTAATCTTTTATTTGGCCCTATGGAGCCGCAAAAGAAGGTCCTACGGATTAATACGTAGGGGCATCAATGGGTTATTTATAAAAAAAATAAAGCCCAGAAATTTCCTCATCGTTCCCAAAATTTCCCAACTCCCTCTCATCACCGATCTCCCGCACGCGCCTCCTCGTCGCTGGTACACCATCGTCGACTTCCTCGTCGCCGGTACACCATCGCTCTCGTCGTCGACAGTGGAATCTCCGGCCTCCTCCACCTCGTCGACAGTAAAATCGTAGGCCTAATGTGAGTTAATTTCAATTTTTAACTTATAATTATGCTTTTATTTGTATTATTGTTGATTTTAGGGTTACTACTAGGGCTTAGAGTTAGGGTTTGGGCTAGGGTTAGGGTAATTAAGTTCAGGGTTAGGATTAGGGTTAGGGTTAATTAGGTAAGGTTAGGGTTAGGGTTAATTAGGTAAAATTGGGTTGGTGATGATTAGGGTTAGGGTTAATTAGATTAATTAGGGTTAATTTTGGTTGGGCTAGAGTTAATTTGGGTTGGGGTTTGGGTGATGATTAGGGTTAGGTTGATTTGGGTTAGGGTTTGGGTGATGATTAGGGTTAGGTTGATTTGGGTTAGGGTTTGGGTTAGGGTTTGGGCTAGGGTTAATTTGGGTTAATTAGGTAAAATAGAGTGTATTTGTGTTAGGGTGTTGATTAAGGTTTATTTGGGTTAATTTTGGGTTGATTAGGGTTTATTTGGGTTAGGGTGATGATTAGGGTTAATTTGGTTTAATTAGGTTAATTTGGGTTAATTAGGTTAATTTTAGGTTAATTAGGGATATAATTTGAGTTAGGGTGATGATTAGGGTTTAATTTTGTGTTAATTAGGGATAATTTGTGTTAATTAGGGTTAGGGTTTAGGATGCCTTAGTTCCTTCAGTAGGATACTCGATGATAACGTAAACGCATAACTTTACCGTAAACTTAACCTTCATATAAGAACTTAGTTCTTTCTCTGGTTGAGATTTGCGGAAGCAAATCTCCCCATAAGTTGAGAATTTAATTCTCATCGGGGAGATTTTGTTATCCAAATTCAAAACATAGGGGAAAAGAACTAAGTTATAAAGAAATAACAGGAACATATGGGAATTTAATTCCTCCAAAAATTAGGGTTAGGGTTTAGGATTCACTAGTTCCTTCAGTAGGATACTCGATGATAACGTAAACGCACAACTTTACCTTAAACTTAACCCTTCGTATAAGAACTTAGTTCTTCCTCTGGTTGAGATTTGCAGAAGCAAATCTCCCCATAAGTTGAGAATTTAATTCTCATCGGGGAGATTTTGTTCTGCAGATTCAAAACTTAGGGAAAAAGAGCTAAGTTAAAAAGAAATAACATGAACATATGGTAATTTAATTCCTCCAAAAATTAGGGTTAGGGTTTAGGGTGCACTAGTTCCTTCAGCAGGATACTCGATGATAACGTAAACGCACAACTTTACCGTAAACTTAACCCTTCATATAAGAACTTAGTTCTTTCTCTGGTTGAGATTTTCAGAAACAAATCTCGCCACAAGTTGAGAATTTAATTCTCATCGAGGAGATTTTTGTTCTACAGATTCAAAACTTAAGGGAAAAGAACTAAGTTATAAGTAATAACAGTAACATATGGGAATTTAATTCCTCCAAAAATTAGGGTTAGGGTTTAGGGTGCACTAGTTCCTTCAGTAGGATACTCGATGATAACGTAAATGCACAATTTTACCGTAAACTTAACCCTTCATATAAGAACTTAGTTCTTCCTCTGGTTGAGATTTGCAGAAGCAAATGTCCCCACGAGTTGAGAATTTAATTCTCATCGGGGAGATTTTGTACTGCAGATTCAAAACTTAGGGAAAAAGAACTAAGTTATAAAGAAATAACAGGAACATATGGGAATTTAATTCCTCCAAAAATTAGGGTTAGGCTTTAGGGTGCACTAGTTCCTTTAGTACGATACTCGATGATAACGTAAACGCACAACTTTACCGTAAACTTAACCCTTCATATAAGAATTTAGTTCATTCTCTGGTTGAAATTTGCAGAAGCAAATCTCCCCACGAGTTGAGAATTTAATTCTCATCGGGGAGATTTTGTTCTGCAGATTCAAAACTTGTGGGAAAAGAACTAAGTTAAAAATAAATAACAGGAACATATGAGAATTTAATTCCTCCAAAAATTAGTGTTAGGGTTTAGCGTGCACTGGTTCCGTCAGTAGGATACTCGATGATAACGTAAACGCACAACTTTACCGTAAACTTAACCCTTCATAAAAGAACTTAGTTCTTCTTTTGGTTGCGATTTGCAGAAGCAAATCTCCCCACAAGTTGAGAATTTAATTCTCATCGGGGAGATTTTGTTCTGCAGATTCAAAACTTAGGGGAAAAGAACTATATTATAAAGAAATAATAGGAACATATGGGAATTTAATTTCTCAAAAAATTAGGGTTTAACCCTATATAAAGAACTTAGTTCTTAAAAAAATGATGATTTATTCTTTTCAATCTTACACGAAGCACATACATACTAACAACCCTATACTTAAGAGGAATCATAAATTGAAACACAGATACACAGAATACAACTCATACTTGGGTATCTTCAAATCTAACTTTGTTTATCGATAATTTATTCTTTTCAACGACAAACTTGTATCTATGGATTTTCTTCTTTGTCAGTAACCATCCCGTTCTTAGATTTCTCAATATAGTCATTATAACCTACAATTTATATGTTATACAGTCTAACATGGCCCATGAGTACATCAGAGTTAAGGACTGGATGTACGTGGATTGGCAACAACGTATGCAACCTATGTTTGTCGCAGGAGTTGCTGCTTTCATTGAATTTGCACGTTCAGATAATAAGATCGTGTTAGAGAAGATTTTTTGCCCGTGCGATAGATGTGGGAATAAGTACTGGCAGAAGGTAGAATTCGTAGAGCTTCATATCGTTAAACTTGGTTTTACAAGACTTTATACAACATGGCTATATCACGGGGAAGGACAAGAAGAAGACGGTAATGCGGCAGAAGAAGAAGGAAGAGACGGTAATGCGGCAAAAGAAGAACACGATAACTTCTTTCCAGGAGAAGAAATGGAGGATATGGTAGAGGCTGCCCTAGGTGATAGTATTGCGACCGAAGATGACATTCCTTCCGGCCAACGACCGCGTGCGGATAAGTATGAAAAGTTCATGAATGATACCAGAAGACCAATTTATGAGAATGCAAAGTATTCCACCCTATCATGGTTCGTCCAACTTTTCCAGATTAAGTGCCTAAATGGATGGATTAACAAGTCATTCACGATGCTTCTGAAGGTCTTGAAAGATTCTATGCCCCCGGGAAATAACACAGCTGGTACGGAGCCCAAAATATGATGTCTGATTTGGGTCTGAAGTGTGAGAAGATTCAAGCATGTCCCAAAAATTGCGTGTTGTATCGGAAAGAGAATTCAGATTTGAAAGAGTATCCAACATGCGGAAAGGCCAGGTATAAGCCGAAATATTCTGATAAGAAGCCCGATATACCTGTCAAGATACCACGATACTTTCCTATAACACAGAGGCTGTAGAGGTATTCAGGTGCAAGAAAACAGCCGAGGCAATGATTTAGCATCACCGTGCTCCTCCAAGTGAAGATGGAAAAATGAATCATCCAAGAGATTCACCGGCATGGAAGGATTTCGATAGGAGGCATGAAATATTCAGTAGTGATCCTCGCAATGTCAGGCTCGGACTCGCTAGTGATGGCTTCTGCCCATTCAACTATATGGCTGGAAGCCACAGCACATGGCCCGTTATAATGATAGTTTATAATCTGTTGCCTTGGTTGGCTATGGATCAATCCTACTTTATGATGCCTCTTCTTATCGACGGACCAAACTCACTGGGAAACAATATCGATGTCTATCTCCGACCTCTGATCGATGAGTTAAAATCTTTATTCATTGATGATGCAGAGACTTACGATGCAAACACAGATACAATCTTCACACTGCGTGCGGTTTTAATGTGGACAATTAATGACTTTCCTGCGTATGGAATGCTATCAGGTTGGTCCGTACATGGTCACAAAGCATGCCCTTATTGCCATCAATATACAACATCGAAATTCTTGAATTTTAGCAGGAATGTTTGTTATTGCGGTCATCGGCGTTTCCTGCCACTAAACCATCCGTACAGGCTAGACGCTGCTCACTTTGATGGTCATCAGGAGCTTCTTGGGCCTCCAGCCTCATTGTCCGAAGAGGACATGAGTACTCAGTGGGATGGTTACAATAATGTGACCTTCGGGATAGATCTGGAAAAACATGTCAAACCACCCTACTAGAACAAGTTAAGCATCTTCTTCGAGCTTCCGTACTGGTTAACAAATTTAGTGCGTCATTATCTGGACGTCATGCATATAGAAAAGAGAGTATCCGAGCACGTACTCAACTTGCTTCTTTGTAAAGACGGAAAATCGAAAGACAACCTCCGTGCTCGGATGGACTGGGAAATTAGAAGTGAATTGCATCCTAAACCGATAGCGGATAAACCAAGCAAGTTTGTACTTTCCAATGCCGCGTATCATATGTTACAACCAGAGAAGAAAAGATTCCTGCAGGTGTTGCATGATTTGAATGTTCCCACAGGCTTCTCAGGATCATTTAGCAAGAAGCTAAAAATTGTGAAAGGCAAGATCGATGGGCTGAAAAGTCCCGATCACCATGTTATTATGGAGCACCTTCTCCTATTAGCCCTCAGGACTTCCCTTCCCGAATCGGTTGGTCTAGTAATCAATGACCTTTGTTGCCTTTTTAGAGAATTGTGTGCTAAAATCCTGGATGTTGTGACGCTGGAGAATCTAGAAAATTCTATTTCGTTGATACTTTGCAAGCTTGAGCATATTTTCCCAACGTCATTCTTCGATATCATAATACACCTGACGATTCATCTTGCAACCGAGGCTAAGTTAGCCGGACCAGTACAATATCGATTGATGTATCCCATCGAAAGGTACGTGGAATTTTTCGTTTCACGCAATTTGTAAAATTACTGTTGTCCTATATGCCCTTATTTATTTATTTAACATATTTTTCTTTAGGTACCTCTACACTCTAAAAATGTATATATGCAATAGAAATCGACCAGAGGGTTCTATCATGCAAAGTTATCTTCTAGATGAAGCAACCACATTTTGTTCCCGCTATCTGGATGTGAACATTGAGACGAAGCTTACCGGCCTCGGAGATTTCAGGACAGGCCATATGGTAAAGCTGATTATAAGAGAGTAGACACTATGTTTATCAACAAGATATATCGGTTTATCTTCCTCAATAGCGCATGTCTTGAAGAAATTAGAAAGTAAGTTTTTTTGGATTAATTGATATATTTGTGTTTGTGTGTGTATGAAACGATATAATATTAATGTCATAATTTATCGTTGAGAACATAAATCATTTTAACGAGGTAAGTGAGGGCATCCTGATTAGAATAATGAATGATTGGAAAAATATCATCAGGATAATTTTTGCGATTGGGTTGCAGATCATGTAAATTGTTCGAATAATATGTTATTGCTACCAGTCTTAATCTAAACTTATATCGTTATGTATTTGTCGTAAAATTTGTTTTGTCAGATCTACGATCTGAACTTGTCTTCATCATTAGAGAGTGATTCAAGATATTTAGCTCAGTTTCCTAGTATAGAGGTTGTATATTATAAATGATTCGGTGTCCTCGGATACAAATTTGAAGTTAAGGACATAGAAATATCTCGAACCACTCAGAATAGTAGGATTGCGACGGTAGGATCAGATGGTGTGATTTATTATTGATACTTAAATTGCATACTTAGCATCCAATATCCCGGACGATCAGAGCCGTTTTATATATTTCAATGGACTTGGTACGATATACGAACCGATACGGATAAGTAGAGAAACAATCTCGGGACTTAGAAAGATGAATATGTGAACACACTTTGATTTTATGGTCAGGACGATCCATATATCTTTCCGAACCAAGCATTCAACGTATACTACTCACAGTGCTTGAAGCATTCGGGAAGGAGTGTCGTATGCCGTTGGAAACCCAGGGATGTTTACGATGTCCCAGAATTCGAGGATCGTATGGAGGACAGCGATGAGGATGAAGAAGAGAGAAGACTTAGAGTGCTCCGACCGTCTGTTTCAAAAGACCGTTTGTCTTCGGCTGATCGTGAAGTTACGTGGGTTAGAAATGATACCGATGATGAAATCCAAGTAGATATGTCTAATGCGTCCACGAAATGAAAAAGGTTATCAGTAATGTTATATTATTACTTCGCATTTTTACGATCTATACATATATAGCATGCATATGTAATGATTGTACTCTTGTCTAGATTTGATGACGACGACCGGAGCAGCGAGGGGCAGCAGGAGCACCAGCCGCGGCAGATGAAGAGGTAGAGGAAGAGCGGTTCTGCCGCCCGGAGAGCTTCATAGGGAGCTTCAGAGGGCCGGTCTAGCACCCCGATCAGAGATCCCTTCGGATGACTCCTTCCGTGTGGACTTTGCCACACCTCCAGGTATATTGCACACATATTTATTTTGAATGTAATACATATACATGCATATTTATTTCAAAATTGCTTATATAGCCAATGTTTGATTGTCTAGCTGTTGGTGGTGCGTCCACATCAGAGGCAGAGGCCACTCCCACACCTCCAGGTATGTTTATATATCCTATAGTTCATGCATATTGATTTATAATGTTATATCATAAATATACACACATTCTTTTTGCTCTTACTTAGATAATCATTTTTTTATTCTCTAGCTGTAGGTGGTGCCTCCACATCTCGGGCAGAGGCCACCACCGCACCTGCGGGTATGTTTATATATCCTATAATGGATGCATATTGATTTAGAATGTTATATTATAGATCTACACATTCTTTATGCAATTACTTATATAATCTATTTTTAATTGTCTAATTATAGGTGGTGCGTCCACATCTGGCGCAAGGGCCACTCCCGCCACTTCCGTACCCTCCGCTCAGTCTGCAGGTTAGTATGAATAAATATAAAATATTTATTCATTTTACATATCCTCTAGAAATAAACATGAACTTCATGGAAATTTAGCGTCAATGTTTATTTTCTAGTTAGAGCAGATTTGTCCACATCCAGGTCACCGGCTGTTCCTCACCGGAGGAACTATCGTCCCACTCGTGCTGCTGCCTGGGTCCAGGCTCGTGCTGCTGTCGCCGGAGGTATATATCGCACTTCAATTTTCGTTAAACCTTGATTTCTTAATACCACTTTGTCTTAATATTAATTGTCTTGATATTTCTTATAGATGCAGGGCAGCCCCATCCCGAGAGGGGGACTCGAGGGTCGAATCAGTCCCACAGGCTGAGGCCCGACAGAGCTAGGGGGAGGCAGCATTCCCCCTCTTCTTTACCCCTGATTATCGCTATACCGGCGATTATGTTGAGAGGTTCGGCCGGTATATGGGAGATGAGAGCCGCCTCATGAAGAAGTATCCACTTCATGTTGAGCGGGGCGATCAGCATCGGCGCTCATTTTCCTGCTTCTGGGATCAGGCTCGGGTATTAATATATATTTTCATTTGACTTATCCAATATATGTATTATTATTTAACACTTGCAATTTAAATACATTGTTTTTTTGTATTTGCAGTTGGATTACGACTTTCAGCCTGTACCCGACCCTGATCACGCTGAGAGAGCGCTCGATCTTCACGCTCTGTACAATGTCCTGATGAAGAACATGCAATCAAATGTCCGATACAATAGGAACGAGCTGAAGATCGACTGCTATCTCCTGTGGATGGCGACCCCCGAGACAAAGAGAGCGACTCTCCCACATACTCCAGCCTTTGCGAGAGTCGACGTAGATACATGGCCTCTCTTGTGCTAATATTTCGACTCTCGGTGCAAACGGGTTTGTAATTTAAATGTAATTAATTGTTTAATATATAATTTATTTTTTTGTGTTGCTTAATTAGAAAACTAAATCTGAATGTGTTGTGCAGAAACAGGCCGATCAAAATAAAGAGAATAGGAAGTCGGCGAAGAGGGGTCGCCCCACCTATACAGGTGGCTCGAGGAACATTACTCGTGCCATGGAGGCATCGGTAAATTATAATAGATCTATTTTGATATAATGTAATATTAAGAGTTATTTTATAATATATGTAAATTTTTTACAAATTGCAGAGAGCTCAGATCCTGGCGCAGGTTGGTACACCGAGCGTGCTGACCACGTATCTTGCTGTCCATGGCACCTCGACAGATCCCGCCACAGGCGAGCTTCGATTCCCCGACACCGCTACCCAGGAGTATTGCATAAGTGTTAATATTTATTCCAACAAGTTTGAAATTTTTGTTTTGAAAAGTTCAAATTTAAATGATATACTTATATTTTAATAGTTAATGTGGGTGTAGGAGCGGGTGGTGGAGCAGGCGGAGTCATCGGGGATCGATTTTACAGGACAGACCTATCCGATGCTGCTGACCCCAGTCTTAGACGCCGCACACGGAGGGCACCACGGAGGTTGGGAGAGAGGCCGGGGACTGGGTCCTAGCAGGACCCATATAAGATTGGACTCCACTCCGGCGATTACTTCCCCTACCCCCGTGAATGACGTCTAGAGCATGATGTTGCCGTCTTGAAGACCACCCGAGGAGTTGAAGGAGATGGTATGTATACTACTTAATAGGAAAATATTATATCACATTATAGATAGTAACATGTGCAATATTAGTAGCCTGAGCTTATTTGGTTGTAGACTTAGCTTTGATTAATCATACTTACATAAAACTATCTAATTAAAATAAACTACGGCTTTTCAAACTAGATACCCAAATGAGACCTAAGTCCCTAAGTATTCTTAGATTGGGGTTTCGCAATAACCTGATAATGATACGAACTCGACTAAAATCTAATACACCATTCTTACTCGTTTATTACACACAAAATTTAACAGATGCAACAGGCTACTTCGGTTGCGGCTCTCCGCAAGCCACTGCCTCGGCTGTGGTTGCGCAGACCACTCTTACAGCTCCACAGCCCGCTCAGACTCCCGCACAGTCCGCTCCTTCATTAGTCGAGTTTTTGACGACTCAGGGCTGCACTGAGGATCAGATGCGCCAGATTATAGCAATTATCAGAGGTGGAGGAGCTGGACCGAGCTAGGGTAGCTTTATTTATATTTTTTAGGATGTATGTACTTATCTGATACATATTGTATAAATTTTGGACGATATTGGTGGTTGTTTGTTTGTTCACGATGATTTAGTTTGATATCGTATTATGTTTGTTTATTTCTTTTATATATTATGTGTGAGATGTTGGTTATGAATATTTCTGTATTTGGTTATATGATGTATATATTATTGTGCACATAGCGGGAAAAAACATGAAGCCCTTTTTTTATAAAAAAAACCCTGATATTTTGTCCCTACGGATTAATCCGTATGTCCATCTGTTGCACCCGTAGGTGCAAAGTTTGCCCCTACACAGTTCGCCGTAGGGACAAAATATCAAGATACCTGATATTTTGTCCCTATGAACTCAGTAATAGGGGGGTAAAACTCGCCCCTACGCATTTATCCGTAGGGGCATTCATCTAGACCTACAGGATGTATCCATAGGGGCATTTCGCAGGCCCTACGGATAATGCCGTAGGGGCAAGTAATTTATTTTATAAAACAATAAATTAAGTAAATATTATGTCCCTACGGAGTAATCCGTAGGGGTACTGTCCCTACGGAGTAAGGCGTAGGGGCAATTATTACTCCGTAGGGGCATGTTCAGGGCGAAGACTTGCACATGCGGCCTTTGCACCTACAGGCTAATTTCGTGTCCCTACAGCTATATCCGTAGGGGCAGTGGTTTGCCCCTACGGATAAATCCGTAGGAGCAACCATTATTGTAGTGTTAGCTAATCTTTATAGTCCAGCCCCGTCAATATATTTTTATCTAGTAGTAACTTAAGCTTGGTCATCTTGGTCGCTGCAATTAGGAGAGAGAAAAGAAACACTCAGCATGATACTCTTGCAAGTTTAGATTGGTTTTTAGTTTATCTAAACATGATGGCTCTAACTATTTCCTAAAATCCTCCTTCAAACCATAAAAGAAGAATTAGTTGGGATTAATCGCACCCTACAATTCTTGCTTAACCTTTCAGCCAGGCTAGTGTCGGTACTTCGAGGGGGGTTTCACAACGCTTTCGCGAAGTTCCTTAATTAAATAACCTCTTTTCCAAGGAGGCGTAGCCCCGCTAACACCATTCTAGACACCTACTTGGTTTATAGTATTGATTGTAAAGTGAAAAACTCTCCCGATGAGTAATAAAACTCATGGTGGGATCGGTATCCAACTATCATTGTGTGACAACTTTGAAGGAATGCTACCAAAATTATCACACTCCAGATGGTATGCAAAACTAGCAAGTTTCATTTTCCTTCGAAACTCCCGATGTGGGTTTTTGCCCTAGGCTCTTATGACCTTGATGAAGGCCAAAATATTATAAGACGCAAGCCAAGTTCTACCATTCATTGTCTAGGTTAATCTGAACCCATTCGTACAAACTCTTGACGAAGGCCAAAATAGCTGTAGGCTTGTCCCAGATGGATACACAGCAGCTACCAATCACTATGTCTTGGCGAAGGTCAAAATACATAGCTTGAATACTGCTGAATACCAATCTGAAATGACGGAGGGCTACGGCTGGTTTTGGCGAAAATCGTGAACGTAATGAACTTGATATAGTCAAAGGAACCATGATAGCTTTTAAAAGGAGTGGTTTAGGCTCTGCATTTAAAAGTTATTTTTAAAGAAAACCGAGTCATTTTGAAATTGTTCCAACGATTTAACTTTGGTTTGTTTTCTTTGCATTAAACAATATTAATGATGTCCCATCATTTAACTCTATCATTGCAGAAAGAAACGAAAATAGAACGTACGCTTATGCCATCCGCATTCTCTACGGGGCCCCGTCATGCACCGTTAAGTTACTTAACTAACGACAGAGCGGGGGCAGGGCTAGCGCGGGTGCAAAACATAAGCAACATTTGTTATATAATCTATATATATAGCCATTCATCTCACGCAATAATAGCTATTCCAGATCATAGAACATAGCATAAGTAACATAGATGAATATATTGGATACACTAGGATTCCCGTGTTTCGTTTAAGCCTATAACGAAAAACGGATTCCATGGTTGTGATGAATAGCCAAACCCTAACCCTAGACCCCTACGGGTGCGGCAAACTGCCCGCCAAATCCCCGAAGTGAAGCAACCTCCCTCAATGAGATGAGTAGGCCACTCGGTAGTTTGTGCACCCTACCTTGGATCTATCCTAGGTGCAAGAAAAAATAAATGAAATAATACAACGGTGGCTACAACATCAACCCAGCTGTGCTCCGCAAAAGAATATTACATCACTTTACAAATTACATGAATGAAAGAAAAGAACACTCTTCTCACATCCCCCCGCCTATTCAATCATAATGATCCAATACTTCATATCCACAAACCGCAAACAAGATACTAGATATGTGCACCCCCTACTAATCGACGTGTAGTAATTAGTCGACGTTTTGAAACACAAATACGAACTTAAAACGAATAAAAGATGTTAAAATTTCGACTTAGAAACACTCCGTATTGTCCAAGCACAAAGATAACAATAGATGAAATCTGGACAAAATCAAACAATACCATAAATCCTAAATCCAAGAGTACAAAACACCACAAGAAACACAAAACAAAATGCTACAGTAAAACAGCCCATATCGGGATTTTGAGGAAATCTGGCGATTGAACTTTGGAATTAGTGCCTCGTTTTTCTCTGGTGTTCTACTTACATCATAAAGAGCACTCTACAATTGTTATAAAAAAAATTTAGAGGCTCTGAAAAAATCAACAGTAACTTGGATCTAGAATTTAACGTTTCGGAGTAATTTCGGTTTCGAAACTCTAAACTTTGTCTATTCTGTTAGTTAAGAGTTTGGGTAGGCTCTGATTCTAGTGTAAGTGTATATATGCTCCTTGCCGTGTCAACTACGGCTATGCGAAATCTAAAGCTTTAAAATCTTGAGCACAAAACACTAAATCCCCAGGATACAAGCCCAAACACTACACTAAACAAACCCTAACAAGAGTTTTAACTACTCGGTTGAGAATACAACATTTGTAGACGGTCTTTCGGGTTTTGAAAGGTGGCCTCTTGAAAGGTGGACTCCACAAGCTCCTTGGGTTGTTGGAACGAGCTCTCGAAGCCGATCTTCCGCGTCAAAGACGATCCACCTGAGGATGTTGATTCAAGAAATAGCTTCATCCGAAGCAACTAAAGATCAAGTCTTGCTAAGACAAGATGCTTAGAGTGGTGTAGTTTATAAACTAGATGACCTCTTTTAATTCTCACAAATCAAATGAAGAAAAAGATGAAGAGGTAGCAACTCAAGAATTTTCTTCATGTGATGAAAATGATCAACCTCTCACAAAATATCTCTCACCCACTCACTTATCCTTTCACGCCCAAAACAAGTGGGCGGCTTGGTGACTCACTATGGTGAGTAAAAAGCCCCCACACTTCCATGTTTATCTTGAAGGAAAAAAGAGAGTGTAGCCACCTCATCAAGTATACATATACATACAAATATATCAATGTAAATGCATGTATATAAACAAGTATACTCAACCCGTATAAATATGTATACCGTATTTCTACCAAAATACGAATACCGTATTTGTACCGAAAATACAAAATACGCGTATTCATATTTAGAAAGAAATACATGTATTTGTATCAAAGCACAAATACCCGTATTTATACAAATAAACGTATTCGTATAAATATCGTATTTGTATTAAAATACAAATATCCAAAAGAGAGCAATATAATACTAGCATCAAAACTGGCTGTCTTTCAAACCTGCTAGTACTACTAAACGTCCGATTAAAGCACGTTAATAAATACAAGTGTTCAATCGAACACCCCTGCATAAAACCATACGCAAACTACACCGTTTCGCCTGAACCGCGAAACCCTCTGTGTGGGACTCTAAAGACTCGACAATACGCTGGCAGTGGGTTTAACCACAAGAATGTCAGTGGCACTAGCTGTACGTAACGGCTACCCAGGTATCTGTCGAAGGGAAGATCGACACGATAATTTGTCTAAAAACCATACTGAGCCTATAAGTGACATTCTCCGTAAAGTCCGGTATGTTTATCTAAGAGTATCGCATATCGGGGCTAGGGTGTGATATACGTCAGACCCCTAATAGCGCAATAAGTCGTGTCGGTGTGGAACCCAATACACCCTGAGAAACTACTGGTGTACCTACCAGTAAATCTCACTTGCCCTATCCAGGGACTTTGTGTATTGGCCAGCCGTACACAGCGGGATATCAGCTCCCCATAACGGGAGAGATGAATCCCTTCTAACCCCTACTGCCTCCAAGTGCTTCGGGACTGCACCCATTTACTACCTGTTTCTACGACTCATTTAAGCCGTGGTGGGTAGTAGTCTAAGTACAGTGGGAACACACTCGAGACGAATAGCAATGTCAAGTCAACGGACTAATCTGTACTCATGTCACCAGGGAGCTGCTAACTGACGATAGGTATAATACCAACCAGCAGTTCCCAGCGAGTCCGTCCAGTGTAACTCATAACCTAATGAGCACATGTATACTATCTTTGGTACCGTATACCAATGGCTGCGGGAAAGGCCACCTCCCCTTACGGGGATAAGGAGTGTATACACTAGTCAACTTTGGAGTATCGATGCCCAGTCTCGATAATCCTACGACTAAGGACAAGTTTAAGGATGTGCTTACAGATTACCCAGCCCCCCTAGTGTGACTGCCATCACAACGCTGGTAGTCAAGCAAAGATCCTAAGGGCTCTATTAACATGTATTAGCGATATGTTAAAAGAAACATATACACATGTTAAGATAGACTCAAACCAGATAGCATACTATCATGTTGAGCAAGACTGTTATTATATTTGTATATATCCGAAGCTTCCAAAATGTAATATACAATCCAGTACTATACAACAATGGCCTCTAGGGCATATATCACTAACACACGTGCACTTCCAAATTCCCATTTGGAAAGACGTAATAGTCATCTACCTGCTAGATATCACCGTCATGAATAGCAACAGTGGCAAGTCATATCCATATGGACTTTTAGCGTGGACACTGAATTAAAAGTCTTATCACAATGCACAACGGGTATTTGATGAGAATATTTACAACAAGTCTAGCCTTATTAGGTTAATACTTTCCACCTGCACAGATCGTGAAAGATCTATTTGCTTCTAATGGGTTTTACCCCTTTAGAAGAACCCAACAAAATCCAAAATCCAATATTTGCTGAAGTGCGTGGACTCTAACTTGGATATAAAGCATCTGGTCACCTGAAAGTTACCACTTTCTATGACCTACAGATAACTAGTAGAGCCATCATAACCATGATGCTAACCTCCTTGTTACCATGTACGAGAATACAGAAGTATCTCTCAGATGGCTGAGGTCACCTAGTAAAATCTGCGAAGTGGCTAATGGATTTTCAAGTTCAATTGAATTCTTAGGTTCTACTAAATTTCGGCAACCGTTTGTGGTTCTGGAATCACTTCCAGTTCTACCATAATCCCACCAGTATCTTTTGCAAAAAGATTCTATTTATAAAAAGGCGGCGAGTCAAGAATAATGTAACTGTTGATCTTGAAAATGGTAGAAACAAAACCCTAGCTAATGCTTGGGATAATCCACAAACAGCCATTACTGAAGCGTGCCTTGAGTTTGTCCGGATTCTGCTTTTAAACAGGAACCGGATAACTCCATATCTTAATAACCTCGAGATATGCAACCAATCTATGTCTATATAGAATCAAAGGCATTAATTTAGATGGAACCAGATTCAAATATCATGCAGTTGTTTCCAGTGCACATCACCTATAGAAAAAGGCCAATACGGCATTACTCATCAAGGAGCAAACCCGTGGATGAGTAACCTGAGAGAGAATTAAGTTCTCAATATTACTATGATGGAATACCTAGCATAAGTATCTATATCTTCGATCACTTCAAAGAATCCTGATACTTCCAACGTATGGTTATCTACTTTATTCTTATACCTATAAACTTCTCAAAATCTTTGGACCTTGTATTACAACGAATGCGTTTATAAACTCATAGGTAAGCCTGAATGAAGTAAGAGTACCAACCCCTTGTCCCGAAGGACACTGGACAATAGACATTTTCATGTATAAGTCCCAAGAGTATACTAATTCAAATTCCGTGTGTTGTAGGTTGAAAACTGTATTTTGGTCGAGAATGTCTTATACCATTATTTAATGCACCTTACCTTATTCTCAACTGATAAAGGTAATGTTTGGAACACAATTTTCAAAATTTATATCTCACTTTATAAAATAAAGATACATATATTTCATTTTAAAAATTGGTGCATAACAACGGTCATTCGAAACCAAATATTTTACCATTAGGCAAATCCATGCGATTCAATCTAATATCACTAATTACAACGAATTCCGATATTGAGGATCAAATCGCTCATTTCCCAATATTCTACTTCTTCTCAGTATCTATAACGCCGTACAGATGAGTGATCCAAATCCGGTAAATACATACCCTGGATTCAGAATTTATTGGGAAAACAGTTCTCGGTAACAAATACACAGAAAATATAATGTTAGTGTATATGCCCTAGAGGCCATTACTGTATCATACTAGTTTGTATATTACTTAATGGAAGCTTGGGATATTCACAGTTGTATATACAATCTTGCTCGAAATGGTAGTATGCTACTTGGTTTGTCTCTGCTTTAATATGTGCATGTGTTTCTTTTAGCATATTGCAGGTATACATATTAGTAGAGCCCTTAGGATCTTTGCTTGATTACCAGCGTTGTGATGGCGCTCGCACTCGTGGGAGCTGGGTAATCTATAAGCACATCCTTATACAGGTCCCTGGTCGTTGGACTATCGAGACAGGGCATCGATACTCCGGAGTAGACTAGCGTATGCGCTTCTCATCCCAGTGTGGGAGACGGTCTGTCCCACAGCCGTTAGTACGTCGTACTTGAGATAGTATGCGGGTGCTCGTTAGGTTACGAGTACACTGGACAGGACTCGTCGGGAACTGTTGGTTGGTAATATACCTATCGTCAGTTATCAGTTCCCAGGTGACATGAGTACAGCTTAGTCCGCTGACTTGACACTGTCACTTCGCCTCGAGTGTGTTCCCACTGCACTTTGATTACTACCCTACCACGGCTCAGAGGAGTCGTGCAAACAGGTAGTTTTTGGGTGCAGTCCCGAAGCACTTGGAGGCAGTGACGGTTAGACAGGATTCGTCTCTCCCGGTATTGGGGGTTGACATCGCGCTGTGTCCAGGAGAGCCATTACACGAGTAGTCCCTGGCCAGGGCAAGCGAGATATACTGGTAGGTTTCCAGTGTTATCTCAGGGTGTTCTGGGCTACACTCCGACACGACTTGTACCGCTATTAGGGGACTGACGTTCACCGCCCCCCTAGGCCTGCCATGCGATGTATCAGACGAACAGACCGGACTGTACGGAGACTGTCACATACAGGCTCAGTAGGAGTGCAGATGGGGTTCACCTCGTCAGTCTTCTTATCGACATCTACCTGGGGACCGTTACGTACAGCTAGTGCCGCTTGCGGTCTGTGGTTAAACCCACTGCCAGCGTAGTGTCGAGTCTTTAGAGTCCCACACAGAGAGCTATTCGCCTTCAGGCAAAACGAGTAGAGGTCGCATGGTTTTGCGACAGGGTTCGTTCGCATCCGCGCACTTGTGCACGTTTGCTGTCCGGACAGATTATACTAGCGGGCTTTGGTTTAAGCCGGATCCTAGTATATGATTTGAGATTGGTTTTTCTCATTGTGTTCGTGTTCCTCGGATCACGAATGCGGGTGCGTATGCACGGTTGCTTGAGATTGAGGGAGAGGACCTTGTTTAGGGTTAATGACTATTGTCATTTTATTAACCCTATTGTTTTTGTGTGTATTATTGTTAATTAATAATTAGCTTAATTATTGTGCATGGTTGTTGTTGTTGACACTTTGACTTTGTTGACTTGTTGACCAAGTTGACAATTTGACCATGATCATTTCATTTGGAAGATGCTCTTTGATTCTTGCAATTTGCATTAATGATGAAATGATAAAGGTCACCTCTTGATTAAACCATGACAATTTTCTTGCTAATTAATTAATTAAAATAACTCACACATATTAGTGAGAATGGCTCACTAATATTTCATTCTATCATATCCTTTCTCTCTCTTGCTCATCCTCTCCCTCAAGCTCTCTCCCTCTCATGTGTTGAGAAACATAAAAGCTTGAGAAAAACCTTCACTTGATCTTCTCTACTCTCTTCTAGGGTTCAAGTCTTAGCATTTCTTGCACTCTAGTTACTCCTAGCTTGGAGTTGAAGCTAAAGGTCGAGGCTTTCGGGTGGATCCTTCTTTGACGGAAGAAGACAAGCAAGGTGAGGCCTTTCAACCATTCCGACGAGCAAGGCGAGAAGGAGTTCGAGCTCAAGGTATAACCTTTCTACAACTTTGTTAGTTGTTAGTTTACTTTAGCTAGTTTTGTTTAGTAAAGATCCTCACATACAAGGTCCATGTTGCCTAAGTCATTAAAAATCCAATTTTTATTATGTTTTCCGCCTCCCCGCAAGTACCGGGGTGGGCAACGTGGACTTACAGTGGTATCAGAGCCTAACTAAACTCAAACTAGCTAAGTAGTGAAGTGTAACGAAGTTTCGAAACCGAAAATCCAAAAACCGAACTTTTGAAAAACCCTAGTTTCTGTTGAAATTTTTTCTGCTCAAAATAGAAAACTTTATATTTGTAAATTCATCTCAGGGTTTTTTATGAACACCCATGAAAAACGACACAGAGATTCATCCAAACCGCCGCCCTTCCGCCGCACGAGGTAGGCTCGTGCCGCGGAAGCGCCGCGGTTTGATGTCCTCTCTGCATCGTTTTTCGTGCAGTGTCTGTCTGTGTTGATTTTGGGATTTTTAGGATATATAATATATGCCCAGATTTTCCAGAACTAAAATTTACTTTTGGGGGCCTATAAATCCGTATTTTTCGGAACTTCACTACACTTTAACTACATCGGTTATATCTGTAATGCTTGCATGTATTGAACGTCGACTAATCGCTACAAGACGATTAGTCGGGGTTATACATGATCTGTGATTGTTGTTGGTTTGTGGATATGAATGGATTGGATTGTCGCGGGTGAATGGCCGGGGTGGATGTGAGATGAGCGTTGTTTTTCTTTCATTCATTTGTAACATGTAAATTGATGTAATAATATTATTTGTATGGCCGCACAACCGGGTCGGGGTTGTTGCCGTCATTGTATAATTCTTTTTACTGTTTTTGCTCCTAGGATAGACCCATGGAGGGGGTGCACAAACTACCGGGTACTCGAAGTGCCGAGTGGCCTACTCACGGTGGTGAGGGAGGTTGCTTCGCTTCGGGTGCTTGGCGGGTAGTTTGCCGCACCCGTAGGGGTCTTGGGTGGGGTATTGGCTATTCACCGCGACCGTGTAATCCGCTTTGCGTTGCAGGCTCGAACGCATTGCGGATTCCTAGTATATCCAATGTATTCATCTGTGATCTGTAATGTCTATCATTGCTGTATATTTATATATAATAACTATTTAGGCGTTGCTTATGTTTTACAGCCGCGCTAGCCCAGCCCCCGCTCTGTCGTTAGTTAAGTAACCTAACGGGTGATGACGGGGCCCCGTGGCGAATGCGAATGGCATAAGCGTACGTCATATTTTGGTTGTTTTCTGCAATGGTAGGATTAATTGATGGGACGCATTAAAAGAACTAATGCAAGAAATAAACCAAGTAAAAGTCAATTGGAACACTTTGAAAACCACTCGGTTCTTTTCAAAACTAAACTTTTAAACGCGGAGCTCGAACCACTCCTTTTAAAAGCTATCTCGTTCCATCGATTATATCAAGTTCACTACGTTCACGGTTTCGCCAAAACCATTCGTAGCCCTCCGTCATTCCACATGAATGGTCAAAAGTATTCAAGCTGTGTATTTTGGCCAAAGTCAAGGCATAGTGATTGGTAGCGTTTGGGCATTCATGTGCAGCATAGATAGATGCGTTGATTTGGGACAGTCGTGCTGCCATTTTGGCCAAAGTCAAGGGTAGGTACGGGTGGGTCCAAATTAACCAGGAGAATGACGGGTAGAACTTGACATGTGACTTATGATATTTTGGCCAAAGTCAAGGTCATAAGAGCATGGGGCAAAAATCCACATCGGGAGTTTCATAAGTACTGAAACTTGCTAGATTTGCATACCATTTGGAGTGTGGTGATTCTGGTAGGATTCCTTCGGTTTTATCACGCGATGATATTTGGATCCCGATCCTACTGTGAGTATATGCTACTCCTCGGGAAAACTCTCACTTAACGATCAATGCTATAAACCTAGTAGGTGCCTAGAAAGGTGTTAGCGGGGCTACGCCCACAGGGAAAAGAGGTTACTTAATTAAGGAACTTCGCGAAAGCGTTGGAAAACCTCCCTCGAAGTACCGACACTGGCCTGGCTGAACGGTTAAGCAAGTATTGTACGGTGAGAATGATCCCGGCTAATCTTTTTCTTTATGGTTTGAGAAGGGATTCGAGAAACAGTGGGAGCCATCCAGTTTAGACAAACTAAAAACCACTTTAAACTTGCAAGAGCATCATGCTAAAGTGTTTCTTTTCTCTCTCCTAATTGCAGCGACCATTCAACATGACCGGACTTAAGTTACTGTTAGATAAAAATATATTGACAGGGCCAAACTACAAAGATTGGCTCAGGAATGTCAAGATGGCGATCACTTATGACAAGCTGGGGTATATACTTACCACCAAAGCTCCCCCCGTCCCAGGTCCCACCTCCAGCGTCGCGGATGTAGAAATCCGTAAGACATGGGAGATAGATTGCGCGAGGGCCAGATGCCTCGTACTAGCCTCGATGGACAACGAACATCAGAGGAGGCACGAGAATATGGACCTAGAGTCCATATTTCTCCATACAAAAGAACTGTATGGAGAGCAGTCTCGTATCGCTAGATACGAAGTGTCGAAGAAGCTTTTTTCGGCAAGGTTGGCCGTCGGATCATCGGTAGCGGACCACGTGCTTAAGATGATCGGCTACATAGAGGAGCTCGCGGACCTAGGGACCACGTTGGAGAATGAACTCTATACCGATTTGATTCTCCAGTCCCTTCCTTCCACTTACGCCCAGTTCGTTCTTAACTTCAACATGCAAGGAAAGGAGGTTGAACTTGCCGAACTTCTGAACATGTTGAGGACTGCTGAGGGCACCCTACAGAAGGGTAGGGAGACATCCACTTTGTTTGTAGGAGGATCTTCCTCTTCTAGGTCCAGGGCGAAAGCCAAGGGCAAGAAGAAGAAAGCCCCCGCCAAACCAAGAGGCGGTGTCGGTAAAGTGGATACGAAGGGAAAGGGTAAAGCAACAAAAGTAGCGGGGAAGATGGTGGGGAAGGAAGAATGCTTCTATTGTCACAAAAGTGGTCACTGGAAACAGGATTGCAAGGCTTGGAAAGCCAGAACACAGGATTTGAAGCGAGTTGCAGCTTCAGCTTCAGGTGTGTATGTTATTGAAAACTGTCTATCAATAAACTCTACATCCTGGGTATTGGATACCGGATCAGGATCTCATATCTGTAATTCTTTGCAGGCGTTGAGAAAGCGTAGAGTTTTGAAGGCAGGTGACATGACCCTCAGAGTTGCGAACGGTGCTAGCATGGATGCAGAGGCCGTGGGGGACTATCACCTGGGATTATCTGATGGACACTTTTTGGTTTTGCGTAGTTGTTATTATGTACCAAATGCAACCTGTAATATCATATCTGTATCTTTATTATCTAAAGAAGGTTATGAATTTGCATTTGTAAGTAATGTAGTGAACATTCACCTTAATCAAGTTTTGATTGGGTCAGGTACATTGAACAACGGTATTTACGTTTTAAACCAACCGCAGGTTTTCAATATCCAGAATACACACAAAAGAAAGTCTCCAGAAATTAAAAAAACTTTCTTATGGCATTGTAGACTGGGTCACATCAATGAGAGAAGATTGACCAAGTTACATACTGAAGGATATTTGGATCCGTTCGAATATCAATCGTATGCAACTTGTCAATCCTGTCTCAAAGGAAAGATGACAAAGGCTCCGTTTTCTGGACACGGAGAAAGAGCGAGCGAGCTCTTGGGACTCGTACACAGCGACGTGTGCGGTCCAATGTCTACACATGCGCGAAGCGGTTTTTCTTACTTCATTACCTTTACGGATGATTTTTCAAGGTACGGTTATGTCTTCTTAATGAAACATAAATCCGAGGCTTTTGAAAAATTCCAGGAATATAAGAATGAAGTTGAAAAACAAACCGGCAAAAGTATCAAGATCCTAAGATCGGATCGAGGAGGAGAATACTTAAGTGCCGAATTCCTGAACTACTT
Source organism: Agapanthus africanus (assembly GCA_030015575.1). Classification (NCBI taxonomy): domain Eukaryota; kingdom Viridiplantae; phylum Streptophyta; class Magnoliopsida; order Asparagales; family Amaryllidaceae; genus Agapanthus; species Agapanthus africanus. Next base: position 151,128,761 of record JASDDO010000006.1, read on the forward strand.
AAAAGAGAATGGAATTCTCTCTCAGCTTACTCCTCCATACACTCCGCAACACAACGGTGTATCGGAGAGACGGAACCGGACCCTATTGGATATGGTACGGTCCATGATGAGTAACGCTGAGTTACCGCGATCGTTCTGGGGATATGCGCTAGAATCAGCAGCATACCTTTTGAACCGAGTTCCAACTAAGACTGTGCCTACTACACCATATGAAATGTGGTGTGGGAAGAAACCCCATCTTAATCACATTAAGACTTGGGGATGTCCAGCTTTTGTAAAAAAGCAGCATGCGGACAAGCTCGAGGCACGCTCAGTACAGTGCAAGTTTGTGGGATATCCGAAGAACTCCAAGGGATATTACTTCTATTGCGAAGAGGAACAAAAAGTCCTTGTTTCTCGCCATGCCCACATTCTAGAACATCAGTTCATAGAAAAAGAATTAAGTGGGAGCGCGATAGAACTGGAAGAAGTTCCAGAACCGCAAGCTATTACTGAAAGCTTAGTAGAGCCAGAGGGTTCGAAAGATCAAGACATTCCCGTGCCACTCCGCAGGAGTAGTAGGCAGTCTCATCCGCCCGAGAGGTACTACGGTTTTCTCATTGACGGGGATAGAGAGGACTGCATCCTAGATTGTGATGAGCCTACTAGCTTCCAGCAAGCCATTCAGAGCGTCGACTCGGTAAAATGGCTGGATGCAATGCGGACCGAGATGGAGTCCATGTACACCAACAAAGTATGGACGTTGGACATTGCTCCAGACGGGGTAAAACCCGTAGGATGCAAGTGGATCTTCAAAAGGAAGATTGGTGTAGATGGACAGGTTGAGACCTATAAAGCTAGACTGGTAGCAAAGGGTTTTCGTCAGCGACCTGGTTTGGACTATGACGAAACCTTTTCCCCAGTAGCTATGCTGAAATCCATTCGGATCCTTCTTGCCATCGCTGCTTTCCACGATTATGAGATTTGGCAGATGGACGTAAAGACAGCTTTTCTGAATGGTCATTTAGAGGAGTGTGTCTATATGGACCAGCCAGAGGGTTTCATTCAGGGTGGGAGCAGCGGCAAGGTGTGCAAGTTGCTCAAGTCCATTTATGGACTCAAGCAGGCATCGCGGAGCTGGAACATCTGCTTTGATGAGACGGTCAAAGAATTTGGCTTTATCAAAAATCCAGATGAACCATGCATCTATTGTAGATTTGTAGCGAGAACTGTAGTATTCCTCATTTTATACGTGGATGACATTCTCTTAATAGGAAGTGACATTCCTATGCTACAATCTGTCAAGGGGTTCTTGTCACACAGGTTCTCCATGAAAGACCTGGGTGATGCCTCATACATTCTGGGTATCCGGATCTACCGTGACAGATCCAAGAGGATATTAGGACTCTCACAGTCCAGGTATATCGACACCATACTGAAGAGATTCAGTATGGAAGATTCCAAGCGCGGTAATCTGCCGGCTTGTCACGGGATCACCCTCTCCAAAGAGATGTCTCCCAAGACTGATTTGGAGAGGGATCGCATGTCTATTATACCCTACGCTTCTGCGGTAGGCTCTATAATGTATGCGATGTTGTGTACCAGACCGGATGTGGCTTATGCACTGAGTGTGGTAAGCAGGTATCAGTCAAACCCTGGGGAGAAACATTGGATAGCAGTAAAGAACATTCTCAAGTACCTGAGAAGGACTAAGGAGATGTTCTTGGTGTATGGCGGAAAAGACCTGCAGATTGAGGCCTTTGCTGACTCCAGCTTCCAGAGTGACAAGGATGATTCCAAGTCCATGTCGGGTTTTGTCTTTACCCTCAATGGAGGGGCGGTGTGTTGGAAGAGCTCCAAACAGGAAACCGTTGCTGACTCGACTATGGAAGCGGAATACATCGCTGCATCTGATGCCGCAAAAGAAGCTGTCTGGATGAGGAAGTTCTTGAAAGAACTTCAGGTGGTTCCGTCCATTGTTGACCCAATACCTATGTATTGCGACAACAACGGGGCTATAGCTTTAGCGAAGGAACCCAGGTCCCATCAGAAATCCAGACACATCTTAAGGCGGTATCACCTGATCAGGGAGATTGTGGATCGCCAGGAGATCGAGGTCCGGAGAGTTGCATCAGAGGATAACACAGCAGATCCATTCACCAAGGCCTTGCCCCAGACTCAGTTCGAGCGGCTGATCGAGATGATAGGTCTTCGATACGCCAGTACATGGCCTTAGTGCAAGTGGGAGATTGTTAGTGTATATGCCCTAGAGGCCATTACTGTATCATACTAGTTTGTATATTACTTAATGGAAGCTTGGGATATTCACAGTTGTATATACAATCTTGCTCGAAATGGTAGTATGCTACTTGGTTTGTCTCTGCTTTAATATGTGCATGTGTTTCTTTTAGCATATTGCAGGTATACATATTAGTAGAGCCTTTAGGATCTTTGCTTGATTACCAGCGTTGTGATGGCGCTCGCACTCGTGGGAGCTGGGTAATCTATAAGCACATCCTTATACAGGTCCCTGGTCGTTGGACTATCGAGACAGGGCATCGATACTCCGGAGTAGACTAGCGTATGCGCTTCTCATCCCAGTGTGGGAGACGGTCTGTCCCACAGCCGTTAGTACGTCGTACTTGAGATAGTATGCGGGTGCTCGTTAGGTTACGAGTACACTGGACAGGACTCGTCGGGAACTGTTGGTTGGTAATATACCTATCGTCAGTTATCAGTTCCCAGGTGACATGAGTACAGCTTAGTCCGCTGACTTGACACTGTCACTTCGCCTCGAGTGTGTTCCCACTGCACTTTGATTACTACCCTACCACGGCTCAGAGGAGTCGTGCAAACAGGTAGTTTTTGGGTGCAGTCCCGAAGCACTTGGAGGCAGTGACGGTTAGACAGGATTCGTCTCTCCCGGTATTGGGGGTTGACATCGCGCTGTGTCCAGGAGAGCCATTACACGAGTAGTCCCTGGCCAGGGCAAGCGAGATATACTGGTAGGTTTCCAGTGTTATCTCAGGGTGTTCTGGGCTACACTCCGACACGACTTGTACCGCTATTAGGGGACTGACGTTCACCGCCCCCCTAGGCCCGCCATGCGATGTATCAGACGAACAGACCGGACTGTACGGAGACTGTCACATACAGGCTCAGTAGGAGTGCAGATGGGGTTCACCTCGTCAGTCTTCTTATCGACATCTACCTGGGGACCGTTACGTACAGCTAGTGCCGCTTGCGGTCTGTGGTTAAACCCACTGCCAGCGTAGTGTCGAGTCTTTAGAGTCCCACACAGAGAGCTATTCGCCTTTAGGCAAAACGAGTAGAGGTCGCATGGTTTTGCGACAGGGTTCGTTCGCATCCGCGCACTTGTGCACGTTTGCTGTCCGGACAGATTATACTAGCGGGCTTTGGTTTAAGCCGGATCCTAGTATATGATTTGAGATTGGTTTTTCTCATTGTGTTCGTGTTCCTCGGATCACGAATGCGGGTGCGTATGCACGGTTGCTTGAGATTGAGGGAGAGGACCTTGTTTAGGGTTAATGACTATTGTCATTTTATTAACCCTATTGTTTTTGTGTGTATTATTGTTAATTAATAATTAGCTTAATTATTGTGCATGGTTGTTGTTGTTGACACTTTGACTTTGTTGACTTGTTGACCAAGTTGACAATTTGACCATGATCATTTCATTTGGAAGATGCTCTTTGATTCTTGCAATTTGCATTAATGATGAAATGATAATGGTCACCTCTTGATTAAACCATGACAATTTTCTTGCTAATTAATTAATTAAAATAACTCACACATATTAGTGAGAATGGCTCACTAATATTTCATTCTATCATATCCTTTCTCTCTCTTGCTCATCCTCTCCCTCAAGCTCTCTTCCTCTCATGTGTTGAGAAACATAAAAGCTTGAGAAAAACCTTCACTTGATCTTCTCTACTCACTTCTAGGGTTCAAGTCTTAGCATTTCTTGCACTCTGGTTACTCCTAGCTTGGAGTTGAAGCTAAAGGTCGAGGCTTTCGGGTGGATCCTTCTTTGACGGAAGAAGACAAGCAAGGTGAGGCCTTTCAACCATTCCGACGAGCAAGGCGAGAAGGAGTTCGAGCTCAAGGTATAACCTTTCTACAACTTTGTTAGTTGTTAGTTTACTTTAGCTAGTTTTGTTTAGTAAAGATCCTCACATACAAGGTCCATGTTGCCTAAGTCATTAAAAATCCAATTTTTATTATGTTTTCCGCCTCCCCGCAAGTACCGGGGTGGGCAACGTGGACTTACATGTAAAACATAAATGTTTCAAGGAGGGAGGCCGAGTATTCCTAGTAATGGCCTTTTCACTATCCAGATTCATGACAGTAGTCGCAATTTCCTTTGCCCTCACTTCAATCCCTTTATATGTCTCTACATCTTACCTTCTGTACACCGCACTTACGCGAGCTAGTTTTCTTCTTTTCCTACCTTTCGACACCTCCCTAAGGTTTGGAAGAAGACTATCCAATAAGCGCAATAGGCGACTCTCCTAATACAAGGAGCTCTCGCAATCTGAGAGAAGGTAAAAGGAAGAGACAACCGAATGATACAATCTAAATTCTCCAGAACCAGTGACCATCCTCGACTGAAATAATTTCTTCGAGTTCGTATATAACTATACGACGCCCATTTCCAAGCAATATGGATCATTATAGTGATACAGAGTGTTCTAGAGAAGTGTAAAGGGAAAGTAGGCAAGGATATTTGCGATTTTGTCATGAATCATGACAATCCAAATCCAACGTGTGTAAGAAGGTTCAGTTAACTTGGTTATTAAGTTTTAGGTAAGTCATGGGTCGTTGTACTAGAGAGAGAAAGAGAGAGAAAGAAACACTTAGCGTGCACTCTATCAAGATTAGATTGGTTATCACTTTATCTAATCAGGATGGCTCCCACTGTTTCCTCGAATTCTCCTTCAAACCCTAAAAGGAGAACTAGTTGGGATCATATACACCTTACAAGTTCGCTAACCGTTCAGCCAGGTCAGTGTTGGTACTCCGAGGGAGGTCCCCCGTGCTTTCGCACAGACCCAATTAATAACCCCATTTCCGTAGAGGCGTAATCTCGTTAACACTTTCTAGACACCTAATCGGTTAGCTAATTGTGAAGTGAAAAAACTAGCGAGGAATAATACCTACTCATCAGTAGGAATCGGGAACCAACTATCATCATGTGATAACCTGACGGAACCCACTCAAGTCAACCACACTCCAGAAGGTATGCGCATGCCTGGAAAGTTTCAATTATATTTGAAACTCCCGATACGATTTTTACACCTAGGACCCAAGGACCTTGACGAATAATCAACAAATCAAGGGTCCTAGTCAAGTTCAACCCGTCATTATCTTGATTGCGTTAAACCCACCCGCACGACCCTTGACGAATAATCAACAATGTCATACGACAGTCCAAACCAATCCATAAATCTTTGAAAAAAAGTATTACAGAGCTACCACACAGTACGCTTCGGTGAATAGCAACTGTAGGGTTACTAGGCACACTCACAAGGTTCTACAAGGCATCAACCATGCCCGATATAAAATTTAGACGTGCCGAACAACCCTAACCAAGATCTTTAAACTAGAGATTAGGCGAAACAAATCATGTTATACACTTTAACATCTAAGAGTTTGGGATTACAACCTTTGTAGTCCGGTCCTTCGTTTCATAAGCTCCGAGTAGAAGTCCCTTCGCTGCGATCATCAAGTTCCCAGACTCTAGAGAGGCTCCACGAAGAGAAAGATGCAAGCTTGCTTCCGATCTTCGATAACAAAGATGATCTACCTTGAAGTTTCTTTAACACAAGCTCTCACTCACATATGAAGTGAACACCCTAATCTAAATGGCTAGGATAGATTAGGATAATGAAGTAGGATTGTAGCTCTCATTTGTTTTCTTAATCTCACTCATTTTCATCACCTCTCAAAAAGCTAGAAAGCTTTTCAAGCAAGAAGGAAGAAGAAGAAGATTGTAGAGAGTTTACCATGGTCAAGGGTTTGGGTTGGGTTAAGGAAAATATCAACAAAATATTATAACAAATATCTTTGCTTAAAACAAAAGCAAAGCTTCTAGAAACATCTAGAAAATATTAACCCAAATCAAACCCTAACCATGTTTAATCTCCACTAAACATGTTGCATTAATAACCCTAACATGTTACAATATTATATATCACATATACAATATTTATTGTAACAAAATAAAATAATACAATTAACATATATTGCATATATATCAATGTATTACCCGAGTGAGAAAAAGAATCTTTTTGTGAGCTTATACTAGTTAATGTAATTTAATATATCAAATATATAATTATACATTAAATTATCGAATCAACACTTGATCCGATAATCCGGCTATTTAACAAATAACCTACTAATATAATCTGTATCAGTTCATCGAATCAACACTTGATCCGATGACCCGGCTATATCACATATACCCGGCCGATATCTCATATAGCGAGAATCTAATACGGTATCACATACACGTATTGTTCTCGGTCCCGCACATATCATATATGTGCTCCTACTCCGTTTTGCCTGAGTCAAGAAACCTCTGTGTATGACTCTAAAGAATCGTCAATACGCCGGCAGTAGGTGATGATCATATCAAACACCCACAAGCTGCAGGCGGTCAGCTAAACGTAACAGCCACCCAGGTATTGAGCGATCGGAAGATCAACAAGCAAGCCTGTACTTTCTCCCGCGAATCCAATCAGTAACACTCCCGTACAGTCCGGTCTCTTCGTCTGATATGTCGCATATCTCGCCTAGGGGTGGTATACGTCAGACCCCAGTAGCTTGATAAGTCGTGTCGATATGAGGTCCATAACAGTTCGAGAAACTACTGATAATACTTACCAGTAAATCTCAGCAACCCTGGCCAGGGGTTTTCAGTTATAGCCAATCGAACACAGCGCAACATCAACTCCCTATACCGGGAGAGATGAATCCCCTCCTATCGCTCATTGCCTCTATGTGATTCGGGACTGTACCCAAAAGCCACCTTTTTGCACGCCCTCTTGGACGTGGTATGATGGAAATCAAAGCACAGTGGGAATCACACAAGACTCTATGACGATCTTGGGTCTACAGACTAACCTGTACCAGTGTCACCAGAGAACTGCCATCTGACGTGAGGTATAATACCATCTGGGAGTTCTCGGCGAGTCCGTCCAGTGTACCCAGTCTCCACTGAGCACCCGTATACCTTCTCTGATGTCAAACACCAATGGATATGGGACCATCCATCGCCCATCATATGGGTCAAGAAGCGCATACGCTAGTCTACTCTGGTATATCGATGCCCTATCTCGATACACCTACGACTAGGAACATTTGAAGGATGTACTTGGCGACTACACTGTCCCCACTAGTATGATCCGCATCATAATCCCGGTAGTCAAGTACTCATCCTAAGGGCTTTATCAACATGTATCATAGAGACATTCAGAGTACATGTTAAGATAAAGTGTAACCAGATAGCATACTATCATGTCGAGCAAGAAAGTCTTCCCTATATATGTCCAAGCATCCACTACAATATATATCGTATGTGCAGTAATGGCCTCTAGGGCATACATATAACTAACAATCTCCCACTTGCACTAGGGCCATCTGTTGTGGTATCGTATACACAACAATTAGCTGTGGTTGAAGTATCCCATACTCAACCATCCCATAAAAGTCTCTATTGGGAAAAAAAGCCTTTGTGAGTGGATCCGCGCTGTTGTCCTCTGTGTCTACTCTCCTAATCTCGATCTCCCTGGAGATCAACCATCTCCATGATCAGGTGATACTGTCTAAGAATTATATCTGGATTTCTGATGGGACGGGGGTTCCTTGGCATAAGCCATAACTCCATTGTCACACAATCGTTGAAACGAAGTTTATCTCATAAACTTATATATATCCAGACTGCCTCTTTGGTAGCATCCATGGTAACGATGTATCTAGCCTTTAATCGTCTAGTAAGTCACAGTATCTAGCTTGGAACTCTTCCAACATACCGTCCCTCCACTGAGGGTAAAGACAATGCCTGCGACTGACATTCAGTCGTCCTTATCACCCTGGAACCTTTCCAGTGATTCTCCTCAGGATCGATTGATACCATCTCACTACAACTAGTGAGAATCCTAACATCCAATTAAATCTATCTCATAGATCCATAACCCAGGATTTAGGAGGTATCACCTTGATCCTATATGGAGAATCCTTGTGATAAGCGGAGATTGACCGAGCGTAGCATAGGAAACTCCTTTCCCTATCAAGAGTATGTCATCCACGTACTCTCTGAGGATCACCACCATACTCCCTACTACATTTTTGTATATACAAGGTTCATCTACCATTTTGATGAAGGCAAACTCTTTGACTACCACATCAAAACAGACGTTCCAACTCCGCTATGCATGTTTTATCACATAAAACATCTTGCACACGTTTCCGCTGCTCCCACTGTCTACGAAACCCTCTGGCTGTGTACTTATAGACGCTTCTCTTCCAAATCAACATTTAGAAAAGCAGTCATGACACCCAACCGCCAGATAACGTAGTCATGGTATGTAGCCGTGGCAAGTAGGATCTGGATGGACTTAAGTATAGCTTTGGAAGTCTCAACTTTTCCATGTACACCAAGTAATCTTCTCAAGATATACTTGCTCCTGATGGGGATTTAACCCTTCAGATAAAGCAACCAAAGTCCATACTTTGTTGGTGTATAATTCCATCTCAGATCGCTAAGCATCCAGCCATTCTTACAGAGTCTCACTCCTGATGGCCTGCTCGAAATAAGTTGGGTCATCATCTCATGATGCAGTCCTCGCTCCCACTGTCATAGAGAAAACCGAAGTATCTCTCAGGTGGGTGAGGAACCCTACTAGATCGGCGGAGAGGCTGAGGTTCGTTGGAAACTATTGAATCTTCCGGTTCTACCAAATCATCAGCTGCAGTTTGTATAGCTGGAACTACTTCCAGTTCTACCTCATGACCACTAATTTCTTCACAAGAAATTCCCTTTCACAAAGGTGGCATGTTGAGAAACAAAACATCTTTTGTTCCTCGGTTAGGTAGAAGATATTCCCTTGTGAATGCTTGGGATATCAAACAAACTTCTGCAGAACTGACTTTGCCTCGAGCTTGTCCGGATTATGCTTTTAGACATAGGCTGGACAACCCCAAATCTTAACATACTTAAGATATGGGCTCTTCCCATTCCATATCACATATGAAGTGGTAGGCAACTGATTTGATTGGAACCCTATTCAATAGGTATGCAGCTTCTCAAGTGCATAACTCCCAAAAGGAAATAGGAAACTCGGTAGTACTCATCATAGAGCGCACCATATCATATAGGGTGCGATTGCTCCGCCCCGATACACCGAGGTGCTGTGGTGTATACGGAGGAGTAATGCTGAGAGAGAATCTCATTCTCCTTTAGAATAGTTTAGGAATCCCGTGCTCAAGTATTCTCCTCCTTGATCTCATCAAAGGACATAATACTTTTACCTATTTTCGGTTCTCTACTTCTAACTCATATTCATTGAATTTCTCAAAAGGTTCAGACTTGTGTTTCAACAGGAACACATGTGCGAATCTTGAGAGACCATCAGTGAATATAATGAAGTATATAGAACCGGTCTTGGCATGTGTAGACAGGGGACCTTCATACATCAGCATGTATCAATCCCAAGAGTTCACTAACTCTTTCTCTGTTTCCAATAAACAGAGCTGTGGTCATCTTATCTTTGTGACATGACCGGCAAGTTTCACAAGATGTAAATTCAAACTAATTTAAATTTGCATCTAAATGTAACTTCAGCTAGTCGGGTCACATTGATATGACCTAGTCTATAATACCTCAAGAAGGATCCGTTCATTTCTGAACTCTTCCTCTTGTGTGTGTTTTGTACGTAAAGAACTGTGGTTTGATTTAGAACGTCTATGCTTTTAGATAACGTGCCTGAACCGATCAACTCTTGATATAGGAAATGTTCAAAACATTATCCAACATTTACAAAATTATATTCTTCTTTACTAATAAAGAGATTGATATGATGTTGTATATCAGGTTCGGTATCTAATAACATTCATTCAGAATCAATGTATTCTGGTAATACAGGGTGATAACTGCCAACAGACTTGGCTGCAACACTTGCATCATTTCCAATTCTTGAAACTTATCACCCGTTCTCAGTTCTCTACTTATCTTTAGCCCATGTAACAAATTACATTTGCGGGATCCTGATCCGGTATCTCATACCCAGGACGTAAAGGATACTGAGAAACAGTTCTCGGTAATGAACATACCCGAAGAAGCATCAGCATGTACTTTCTTCGTTTGGGCGGAACGGGAAATCTGGTATTCCCAAATTTCCTGCTCTGTCTTATAACAATTATAAGTTGGAGCGGGACCAACGTTCCCTAGTGCAGTATAACAATCGGGTTCGGTCAATACATCCGTATTATTATCTTGATTAAGGCGTGACATAGACGCAACCAGGAGAGAGAGAGAGAAGAAAACACTCTGCGTGCGCTTTTACAAGATTAGATTGGTTATCAATTTATCTAATTAGGATGTCTCCCACTGTTTTAGTCTAATCTTCCTTCAAACCCTAAAAGGAAAGACTAGCCGGGATTAGTTACACGCTACAAGTTCGCCAATCTTTCAACCAGGCCAGTGCCGGTACTTTGAGGGAGGTTCCCCGCGCTTTCGCACAGACCTAATTAAAGTAAACCTCATTTTCCCAGGGGTGTAACCCCGTTAACACTTTTCTAGACACCTACTTGATCAGCTAATTGTAATGTGTAAAACTTTCCCTGGAGTAACTCTTACTCGCAGAGGGTATCGGGATCCAACTATCTCATAGAAGGTATGCAATCTCATTGCAAATTTCAACACTTGAAATTCCCAATAATATTTTGCCCTTAGCAACTTATGACCTTGGCTAAGGTCAACAAATCATAAGTGCTAGCCAAGTTCAACCCGTCATTTCCTGATTGAATTAAACCCACCCGCACGACCCTTGGCTAAGGTCAACAAAGTCGCACGACTACCCTAACTCAATCGCATCATATGCTTATACAGATAAGCACTAATCAGCTACCGCACACTACGCCTTGGCTAAGGTCAACAAACGCAGCACGAATACAAACCAGTACTTATCTGAAATGACGGAGGGCTACGACAGGTTTTTAAGAAAACCCTTTGCGTAATGAACTTGATATCGTTGTAGAATCGAGTGATTTTGAATGGAATGTTTTTGAGGATTTTTTCTAGTTTTGCTAAAGAGGTCACTCCCGGTGAAGGGATCATCGGCACTTTCCTCATCGAATAAGGTGCAGGATAATTCACAAATATCACTATACAAAGCAAAAACTATAAAAACAATCAAAAGATAAACCGAGTTTGTAGCATCTTCTAGTTTTTCTAAAGAGATCACTCCTGGTGAAGGGATCTCGGCTCTTTCCTTATCGAATAAGGTGCTGGATATTCTACAAGGAATACCGCTATGCAAAGCAAGAACTAGAGCAACCAGTTTTTAAACAAGTTTCTACAACATCTTTAAGTTTCTTTTAGTTTCATTAATCTCATTAATGAAGTCTCATTTTATTATGCTTCACAAGCAACACATTTGAAACGAAATCTGCAATATAACATATATCTCATATATATAATATAAACATTCGTCTCAGGCAGTAATATGATCCCATCAAAGAACATTACAACAGAAGAGCATATATGAAATATTGGATATACTGGGAGGTCCGTGTTTTAATACGAGCCTGTATAAAATACGGATTCCACAGTTGCGATGAATAGCCAAACCCACATCCCTAGACCCCTACGAGAGCGGCAAGCAACACTGCCAATTCTAGGGTTAGGAGACCCGGTCTCGACTCCTCGAGATGGTCTCCCACTGGACCCTAGAACCCGGTTACTTGCGCCTTGGGTCTACCTAATGCGGAAAAGTAAATAATATACAAGGTGACATCATCCTCAGCCCGGAAGTGCCCCAATAAAAGAATATTACATACAAATGAATTTTACATGAATGAAAATGAAAAACACTCATCTTACATAAAACCCCCGGCTATCCAAAACACGACGATCCAATATAACATATCACAGCAACACATAATATCTCATATCATCAACGTAAGCAAGTATGCGTATCCCGATTGTAGTTGATGTATAGCAACGAAAACGGCGATACACCACATACTACGCTTACGGACACAGAAAAGAAAGTGTAAAACTACAACAGTTGGAATCCGCAACCTCCTTAGACATCGCATGCCTAACAAAATGAATTCCTTAGACATCGCATGCGTAACAATTATAAACCCCGCATTTTAGTCTCGATCTTGAAAACACTTTTCAATATCAAGTCGGGAAATTCAATAAGATTCCCGACATCCTGATCGAATGCTCGTCGCAAACTTTAGTAGACGGCCGCACCCCCGGATGCCGTCGACGAAGTGCACTAAGGCGGAACACCGCTGCCGCGAGCACCCAAACGGATGCTTTTGGCGACGGGGTTCTCCTAGAGTCACTTGGTCGGGGCTATGGGGCGTGGCTATCTTTTAAGTTTACCCGGCGAGTATCCACGTACGCTACGTGATTGCGACGGACTTTTGATCGCATCAAAATCCCGTGGCAACCGATCATCTGAGACTAAACTGCTAGATTTATAACATTCAAATTAGTTATCTCATAACTACTTGTGGATTCCAAATATTGTATCACATTCCAGATAAATAGACAATGTTAAACTTTCCGATCGAATAAACAAACACCCAAGATTTCCGAAATAGCTCAACACTTGAGCGAAGTTTAAAAGATCCATCACATGCCACAGTACCAATGGTCCAGCAGTAGAAGGGTCAAACCAACACCTCACATGTGGCAACGTCGTACTGCCCTAAACCCTAAGGTTTAGAGGCGGTTCAGACGGTCACATAATCGAGTTAAGGTTTGTGTTCTTCTAGAGGGTCCACCGCGTTACTTGCACGACTTTCCGAAAGTTTCAAACTCGAGAAAAAATCCAACTTTTGAAAATTTTCCGACAGGGGAAAAAGTGAGTTATTGATATCCGTTCGAACTTTTTAACACGTTCTAAAATTATCCGAAAAACTAAACAAAATTAAACTTTTCGATCGAATCAACGAATACAAAGGATCTCCAGAAAACTCAACACTTGAGTAGAATTAAAAATTCCCAGAAGCAGGAAAAAGTACCTACGAATGTTACAGTAGAAAAAGCTAACCCTAATACCCCATTATGGCCGCGGAACCGCCGCGCAAGGCAGGGTATTTCCGCGGTTCCGCGGCGCTTGGAGGGTATTAGAGGCTCGTTTTCACAGTAATTCCTAAAATACCCTGCTTAATTTTCTGAGTAATTTTAATCCCAAAAAAAACAACATTTTAAAAAATTTCTAGAGAGGGGGGTAAATTGCGACGTTTCGGGGTTCGATCGGACTTTAAACTTCGTCTAGACTTCGCCTAAAACTCTAGATTGGCTATGATACCTTTGTAGGATTACTAGGCACACTCACAAGGTTCTACAAGGCATCAACCATACTCGATTTAAAATTTAGACGTGCTGAACAACCCTAACCAAGATCTTTAAACTAGAGATTAGGCGAAACAAAGCATGTTAAACACTTTAACATCTAAGAGTTTGGGATTACAACCTTTGTAGTCTGGTCCTTCACTTCATAAACTCCGAGTAGAAGTACCTTCGCTGCGATCATCAAGTTCCCAGACTCTAGAGAGGCTCCACGAAGAGAAAGATGCAAGCTTGCTTCCGATCTTCGATAACAAAGATGATCTACCTTGAAGTTTCTTTAACACAAGCTCTCACTCACATATGAAGTGAACACCCAGATCTAAATGGCTAGGATAGATTAGGATGATGAAGTTGGATTTTAGCTCTCATTTGTTTTCTTAATCTCACTCATTTTCATCACCTCTCAAAAAGCTAGAAAGCTTTTCAAGCAAGAAGGAAGAAGAAGAAGAAGAAGCTAACTCTTTTGTGATGAATAATGAATTGTGGTGAGGTTAGAAATGCAACCATGGTTCAAGTGAGAAGACTTAACTATTGTAGAGAGTTTACCATGGTCAAGGGTTTGGGTTGGGTTAAGGAAAATATCAACAAAAAATCATAACAAATATTTTTGCTTAAAACAAAAGCAAAGCTTCTAGAAACTTCTAGAAAATATTAACCCAAATCAAACCCTAACCATGTTTAATCTCCACTAAACATGTTTCATTAATAACCCTGACATATTACAATATTATATATCACATATAGAAAATTTATTGTAACAAAATAAAATAATACAATTAACATATATCGCATATATATCAATGTATTACCCGAGTGAGAAAAAGAATCTTTTTGTGAGCTTATACTAGTTAATGTAATTTAATATATCAAATATATAATTATACATTAAATTATCGAATCAACACTTGATCCGATAATCCGGCTATTTCATAAATAACCGACTAATATAATCTGTATCAGTTCATCGAATCAACACTTGATCCGATGACCCGGCTATATCACATATACCCGGCCGATATCTCATATCGTGAGAATCTAATACGGTATCACATACACGTATTGTTCTCGGTCCCGCACATATCATATATGAGCTCCTACTCTGTTTTGCCTGAGTCAAGAAACCTCTGTGTAGGACTCTAAAGAATCGTCAATACGCCGGCAGTAGGTGATGATCATATCAAACACCCACAAGCTGCAAGCGGTCAGCTAAACGTAACTGCCATCCAGGTTTTGAGCGATCAGAAGATCAACAAGCAAGCCTGTACTTTCTCCCTTGAATCCAATCAGTAACACTCCCGTACAGTCCGGTCTCTTCGTCTGATATGTCGCATATCTCGCCTAGGGGTGGTATACGTCAGACCCCAGTAGCTTGATAAGTCGTGTCGATATGAGGTCCATAACAGTTCGAGAAACTACTGATAACACTTACCGGTAAATCTCAGCAACCCTGGCCAGGGATTTCCAGTTATAGCCAATCGAACACAGCGCAACATTAACTCCCTATACCGGGAGAGACGAATCCCCTCCTATCGCTCATTGCCTCCATGTGATTCGGGACTGTACCCAAAAGCCACCTTTTTGCACGCCCTCTTGGACGTGGTATGATGGAAATCAAAGCACAGTGGGAATCACACAAGACTCTATGACGATCTCGGGTCTACAGACTAACCTGTACCAGTGTCACCAGAGAACTGCCATCTGACGTGAGGTATAATACCATCTGGGAGTTCTTGGCGAGTCCGTCCAGTGTACCCAGTCTCCACTGAGCACCCGTATACCTTCTCTGATGTCAAACACCAATGGATATGGGATCATCCATCGCCCATCATATGGGTCAAGAAGCGCATACGCTAGTCTACTCTGGTATATCGATGCCCTGTCTCGATACACCTACGACTAGGAACTGAAGGATGTACTTGGCGACTACACTGTCCCCACTAGTATGATCCGCATCATAGTCCCGGTAGTCAAGTACTTATCCTAAGGGCTTTATCAACATGTATCATAGAGACAATCAGAGTACATGTTAAGATAAAGTGTAACCAGATAGTATACTATCATGTCGAGCAAGAAAGTCCTTCCTATATATGTCCAAGCATCCACTACAATATACATCGTATGTACAGTAATGGCCTCTAGGGCATACATATAACTAACAGCAACGACATGTTGGATAAAGTGCCCTCAAGGCAATTATTGTGATCGCAAGTAGGCGATTATGATAATTGAGAGAGGACCTATACAGGTATAACAGTCTTACTCGAGATGATAGTATGCTATCTGGTTTATCTTCATCGTTGATGAAGCCCGTAGGATTGTTTCTTGACAACCAGAATTATGACGGCGATCATATATGTGAGAGATGGGTTGTCCATAAGCACATCCTTAAATGTCCTTAATCGTGGGAGTATCGAGACTTGGCATCGATATTCCGAAGTAGACTAGTGTATACGCTTCTAGACCCCGACGAGGGACGGTGGCCAGTCTCACAAGCCATTAGTGTTGTGTCACCTAAGATAGTATACAGGTGCTCATTGGAGGTGAGTACACTGAACGGACTCGCCGAGAACTTCTGGATGGTATTATATCTATCGTCAGATGGAAGTTCTTAGGTGGCATGAGTACAGGTTAGTCCTTTGACCTGAAGTCGTCATTTGTCTCGTGTGAGTTCCTACTGTACCTTTGATTACGACCCTACCACGACTCAAAGGAGTCGTGCAAACAGGTTTTAATTTGGTACAGTCCGGAGCCACATGGAGGCAGTGGTCGACTGTCAGGGATTTGTCTCTCCTAATATTAGGAGTCGATGTCACACTGTGTTCAGATGGCAATCACCAGAAATCCGTGATCACGGTGGATGAGATTTATTGATAGTTGATCTGTAGCATCTCTGTTAGTGATGAGCTTGACTTAGACACGGCTTATCAGGTTAGTAGGGATCTGACGTTATCCACTGTTAGTTGTATGTATGCCCTAGAGGCCATTATTATACATGATTGTATATTATAATGGATGCTTGGACATATATAGGGAGGACTTTCTTGCTCGACATGATAGTATGCTATCTGGTTACTCTTTATCTTAACATGTTGGCTAGTATTGTGATACTGTCTTGCTCTCACATGTTGGTAAAGCCCTTAAGATGTGTACTTGACTACCAGGATTATGATGCAGATCATACTAGTGGGGCCAGCGTAGTCCATAAGTCCATCCTTTAATTGTTTCTTGTCGTGGGTGTATCGAGACGGGGCATCGATATTCCAGAGTAGACTAGCGTATACGTTTCTTGACCCATTTGATGGGCGATGGATGATCTCATATCCATTGGTGTTTGACATCAAAGATTGTATACGGGTGCTCAGTGGAGACTGGGTAAACTGAACAGGACTCGTCGAGAACTCCTAGATGGTATTATACCTAACGTCAGATAGCAGTTCTCTGGTGACACTGGTACAGATTACTCTGTAGACCCGAGATCATCATAGAGTCTTGTGTGATTCCCACTATGCTTTGATTTCGACCCTACCACGTTCAAGAGAGCATGCAAAACGGTGGTTTTTAGGTACAGTCCCGAGTCACATGGAGGCAATGAACGATAGGAGGGGTTTCGTCTCTCCCGGTATTAGGGTTGATGTTGCGCTGTGCTCGATTGGCCATAACAGGAAGTCCCTGGCCAGGGCAGAAACTGAGATTTACTGGTTAATATTATCAGTAGTTTCTCGGCCCGTTATGAGGCTCATATCGGCACGACTTATCAAGTTATTAGGGTATGACGTTTACCACCCCCAGACTCGATATGCGACATATCAGACGAAGAGACCGGACTGTATGGTAGTGTTACTTATTGGATTCACGGGAGTATGAACAAGCTTGCTTGTTGATCTTCTGATCGCTCAATAGCCGGGTAGCCGTTATGTCTAGCTAATACCGCTGACGGCTTGTGGGTAACTGATATGATCATTACCTACTGCTGGTGTATTGACGAGTCATTAGAGTCCTAGACAGAGCTTTCCTGGCTCAAGCGAAACGAATTAGGGCACATATTTGATATGTGCGGGACCGAGATTAATACGTGTATGTGATACCGTATTCGAATCTCGCGATATAGGTTATATGTGATATAACCGGATTATTGGATCAAGTGTTGATTCAATAATTTATTATATGATATTAGTCGGTTGTATGTGATATAGCTGGAGTATTAAATCAAGTGTTGATTTAATAATTTAATATATAATTAAATATTTGATATATTAATATATATTAACATATATTAACTAATATTAGATCACTTAAGAATTTCTTTTCTGCTTATACATTTAATATTTGTGTGATATATGTTAATGTATTTATTTTGTGTCATGCTTGATGATACATTGGACATGGGTGTATGAGACTCATACCATACTTTAGATAATTTTGGGGATTTAATTATCAAGGGAAAAAACAAAATTAGGTGGAAAAAGCCATGGTCTAAGATGCTTGGAGAAGCTTGTGGAAACCTTGACTTAGTCCACTAATTTTGTTTTAGTCTAGATATCTATTAACCTAACCATTATCTTTAGCCTTGGTTAAGTCTCTACATGAGTTTATATGAGATATTTTCTCACCCATGGTTCACACTTGATCACATGAGTTTCTTCTTCATCTCCTTCCTTGCTCTCTAGCTTTCAAGTGAGAAGAAAAAGAAAAAGAGAAAATTAATTCTAAAGTGAGCAAAATTCCTACTTCACCAATCTATACCAAACTAGCCGTTTAGTATAGGTTGTTTCTTTCATTAATTCTCAATCAGTGAAGAAGTAACTTGAGTTGGAGATTCCTCGACATAGATCATCTTCGGCCTCGAAGATCTTTAAGCAAGCTCGTTCCTTTCGCCTAGTGGAGCCTAACGAGAGTCCGAGAGACCACTACTTGGAGCTAAGGGACTACTACATGGAGCTTTAGAAGTGAAGGACCGGTCTACAAAGGTTTTATTCCTTGTTCACTTAGAGTAAAGTTTTTTAGTTACTTAGTTAAACCCTAATTCTCTAGTTAGATCCTTGGTTCAGCCTCGCTCGGCACCCTAAAATTTTAAAATAGCATACTTGATGCGTGCCGAAACCCGTCGGGGGTCCTATGCGAACCCAACAGTGGTATCAGAGCCAAGCTAGAGCATTAGGAGTTGTCTAGGCGATATTAAAGTATTCGATCGAATGTTCGAAACCGGAAAATCCCACTCTCTGGAAAAAATTTCAAAAGTTGGAATTTTTCTAATTAAAAATATTCAGAAATCTGTGCAGGGTTTTCTATGGATCCACAAGAAAAATGACGGCCCAACTCGACCAAACGACCGCGGAAGCGCTGCCAAAACATGCTTTTGGCGGCGGTTTCGCGGCTCCGTTGGTGAGGCAGGGAGCGTGCTTTCTTGTGTAGGTCCGTATGTACTTAGGGCACTGTCTGGATATTTTTAACTGTGACTCAAGTGTTGAGGTCTCTGGGAATTTTGGGTGTTTGATAAATCGATCAAAATGTTTAACATCGTCTAGATATCTGTGATATGTGATACAATATTTGGAATCCACAATAATTAGTTTTGTGAAAACTGATTAGTATTTTGTAAATCTAGCAATTTAGTCTCACTTGATCGGTTGCCGTGGGGTTTTGATTCGGATCAAAACTCTGTCGCATTCTCGTATTGTACGCGAACACTCGTCGGGTAACACTATTCGATAGCCACGCCCCATAGCCCCGACCAAGTGACTGTAGGAGGACCCCGTAGCCAAAAGCATCCGTTCGGGTGCCCGCGGCCGCGGTGTTCTGCCTAAGTGCACTTCGTCGACGGCATCGGGGGTGCGGCCATCTACTAATGTTTCTGACGAGCATTCGATCATTCGTTGGGAATCTTGTTGAATTGCCCGACTAGATATTGAAAAGTGTTTTCAATTTGAGACTAAAATGCCAGGTTTATAATGTCAGGCATGAAATTCAGAATATGTGATATTCCGGATTTATGATGTCTAAGGAATTTATACGGTTAGGCATGAAATCCGAAGTATGTGATATTTTGGGTTTATGATGTCTAAGGTGGTTACGGATTCCAGTTATTGTAGTTTTCATTTTCTTTTCTGCTACCGTAAGTGTAATATGTAGAGTATCGCCGGTTTCGTTGTTGTACGTCAATGACAATTGGGATACGCATATTTACTTTCGTTGATGACATGTGATGTTATGTGTTGCTGTGATATGTTATATTGGATCGTCGTGTTTGAATAGCCAGGGGTTTTTGCATGAGATGAGAGTTTTTCATTTTCATTCATGTAAAAACTTGTATGTAATATTCTTTTATTGGGACACTTTTGGGTGGAGGATGATGTCACCATTGATGTATATTATTTACTTTTCCACATTAGGATAGACCCAAGGCGGGGAGCACAAATAACTGGGTTCTAGAGTCCAGTGGGAGACCATCTCGAGGAGTCGAGTCCGGGTCTCCTAATTCTAGAATTGGTAGGGTTGCCTGCCGCTCTCGTAGGGGTCTAGGGATGTGGGTTTGGCTATTCATCGCGACTGTGGAATCCGTGTTTTTTACTGGCTTAATTTAAAACACGAACCTCCTAGTATATCCAATATTTCATATGTTGACTTCTGCTGCAATGTTCTGTCATGATATCATATAACTGCGTGAGACGAATGCTTTATATTATATATATGATATATAATAAACGTTGCTTATGTTTTGCATCCGTGCTAGTCCCGCCCCCACTTTGCCGTTAGTTAACTAACCTAACGGTGCTTGACGGGACCCCATGACGAATGCGGATGGCATAAGCGTACGTTATATTTTCGTTTCTTTATCTGTGATACTTAGGAAGCATAAATGATGGGACTTCATTAATAAGATTAATGAAAAGGAAAGAAACCCAATGATATTGTAGAATCCTGTTTTCAAAAAGGTAGCTCTAGTTCTTGCTTTGCATAGCGGTATTCCTTTATGAATATCCCGCACCTCATTTGATGAGGAAAGAGCCGAGATCTCTTCACCGGGAACGACCTCTTTAGCAAAAGCTAGCAGATGCTGCACCCACTCGGTTTATTTTGAAAAACTCGATTTTAAAAGCGGAGCTTAAACCACTCCTTTTCAAAATCACTCGATTCTACAACGATATCAAGTTCATTACGCAAAAGGTTTTCTTAAAAACTTGTCGTAGCCCGCCGTCATTTCAGATAAGTACTATTTAGTATTCGTGCTACGTTTGTTGACCTCTGTCAAAGCATAGTGTGCAGTAGCTGATTAGTGATTATCTGCCGCATATGATGCGATTGGATTAGGGTAGTCGTACGGCCTTGTTGACCTCCGTCAAGGGTCGTGCGGGTGGGTTTAATTCAATCACGAAATGTACGGATTGAATTTGACTAGCAGCCTATGGTTTGTTGACCTCCGTCAAGGTCATAGAACGCTAGGGGCAAAATATTATTGGGAATTTCAAGTGTTGAAATTTACAATGAGATTGCATACCTTCTATGAGATAGTTGGATCCCGATACCCACTGCGAGTAAGAGTTACTCCTGGGAAAGTTTTGCACTTTACAATTAGCCGATCAAGTAGGTGACGAGAAAGATGTCAACGGGGTTATGCCTCTAGGAAAACGAGATTTATTTTAATTTGGTCCGTGCGAAAGCACAGGTAACCTCCCTCAAAGTACCGACACTGGCGTGGCTGAATGATTGGCGAACTTGTAGGGTGTAATTAATCCCGGCTAGTCTTGCCTTTAAGGGTTTGAAGAAAAATTTGATAAAAACAATGGGAGCCATCCTGATTAGATAATATAATAACCAATCTAATCTTGCAAGAGCATACGCAAGTGTTTTCTTCTCTCTCTCTCTCCAAGTAGCGACCATGTCACGCCTTAATCAAGATAATAATATGGATGTATTGACCGAACCCGCTTATTATACTGAGCTGGGAAACGTTGGTTCCGCTCTTCCTTATAATTGTTATGTGTCTGAGCAGGAATAGGGGAATATCCGGATTCCCATGTGACCCGAACGAAGAATGAGCAAGTTGATGCATTTTCTTCGGGTTTGTTCATTACGGAGAACTGTTTCTCGGTCCACTCTACGTCCAGGGTATTAGATACCGGATCAGGAACCCACATTTGTAATATGTTACATGGTCTAAAGAAAGGTAGAGAACTGGGAAATTGTGACCATTCTCTAAAATTTGGGAATGGTGCAAATGTTGCAGCCAAAGCAGTTGGCGAATATCACCTTGTATTACCAACTGGTAATACATTGATTCTGAACGAATGTTATTACATACAGAATTTAATATGCAATATTATATCAGTTTCTTTATTAAGTAAAGAAGGATATAATCTTGTATTGCAGGATAATGTTATGAACATTTTCCTGAATCAAAAGTTGATTGGATCAGGCACGTTATGTAATGACATATACGTTCTAAATCAAACTACAGTTCTTAACGTACAGAACACACACAAGAGGAAAAGTTCAGAAATGAACGAATCCTTCTTGTGGCATTGTAGGCTAGGTCATATCAATGCGACACGGCTAGCTAAGTTACATAAAGATGGATATTTGAATCAGTTTGAATTTACATCATATGAAACTTGCCAATCATGTCTCAAAGGTAAAATGACCAAACCTCCGTTTACTGGACACGGAGAAAGAGCTACTGAACTCTTAGAACTAATACATAGTGATGTATCATGTCCCATGTCTACACATGCCAGGAATAGTTCCTCGTACTTTATTACATTCACTGACGATCTCTCAAGATTCGGACATGTGTTCCTGTTGAAACACAAGTCTGAAACTTTTGAGAAATTCAAAGAATATAAGTGTGAAGTTGAGAACCAGACAGGTAAAAGTATTAAAATCCTTCGATCAGATCGGGGAGGAGAATACTTAAGCACGGAATTCCTGGACTGTCTAAAAGAGAATGGGATTCTCTCACAGCTTACTCCTCCGTATACACCACAGCACAACGGTGTATCGGAGCGAAGAAATCGCACCCTACTAGATATGGTGCGCTCTATGATGAGTAACGCTGAGTTGCCTATTTCCTTTTGGGGTTATGTGCTTGAGTAACCGCATACCTATTGAATAGAGTTCCAACCAAATCAGTGCCTACCACTTTATATGAGATATAGAATGGGAAGAGACGATCTCTTAAACAAGTTAAGATATGGGGTTGTCCGGCTTATGTTGAAAGGAAAAATCCGGAAAAGCTCGAGGCAAGGTCAGTTCTGTGTAAGTTTCTTGGATATCCCAAACATTCACGAGGGTATATCTTCTACCACACCGAGGAACAAAAGGTGTTTTGTTTCTCGGAATGCCACCTTTTTAGAAAAGGAATTTCTTGAAAAAGAAATTAGAGGTCATAAGGTAGAACTGGAAGAAGTTTCAGTTACACAAACTAAAGCAGATGATTTGGTGGAACCGGAGGATTCAATAGTCTCCGACGAACCTCAGTCTCTCCGCCGATCTAGTGGGGTTCCTCATCCGCCTGAGAGATACTACGGTTTTCTCAATGACAGTTGGAGCGAGGATTGCATCATGGAAGATGATGACCAACTAGTTTCGAGCAGGCCATCACGAGTGGGGACTCTATGAAATGGCTGGATGCAATGCGATCTGAGATGGAATCCATGTACACCAACAAAGTATGGACTTTGGAAGTTGCTCCTGAAGGGGTAAAACCCATCGGGAGCAAATGGATCTTGAAAAGATCATTGGTGTAGATGGAAAAGTTGAGACTTTCAAAGCTGGACTTGTAGCAAAAGGTTTTCATCAACGATCAGGTGTGGATTATAATGGAACTTTTTCTCTAGTGGCTATGCTTAAGTCCATCAGGATCGTACTTACCATCGCTGCATACCATGACTATGAAATCTGGCAGATGAACATCAAGACCGCTTTTCTAAATGGTGATTTAGAAGAGAGCGTGTATATGACACTGCTAGAGGGCTTCGTAGACAGTGGGAGCAGCGGAATAGTGTGCAAGTGGCTTACATTAATCTATGGATTAAAGCAGGCATCGCGGAGTTGGAACATCTGTTTTGATGTGGCAGTCAAAGAGTTTGACTTCATCAAAAAGGTAGATGAACCTTGTATATATAAGAAGGTTGTAGAGAGTAAGGTTGTCTTCCTCGTATTCTACGTGGATGACATACTCTTGATAGGAAATGTTGTTCCAATACTACACTCGGTGAAACTCTTCTTATCACTAAGCTTCTCCATGAAGCATCTGGGTGATGCCTCCAACATCCAGTGATTAAGATCTATAGAGATAGATCTAAGAGGATGTATCATACTCACTAGGTGTAGTGGGTAGGTGTCAATCAGATCCTTGGGAGAAACACTGGATAGCTGTGAAGAACATTCTTAAGTACTTGAGAAGGACTAAAGAAATGTTCTTGGTGTATGGTAACGGTGAACTCCAGATGGAGTCCTTTACCGATTCGAGCTTATAGAGTGATAAGGTCAACTGTAAGACAGTCTTAAGTTTTTTCTTTACCCTCAGCGGAGGGACGGTATGTTGGAAGAGTTCCAAGCTAGATACCGTAGCAGACTCGACGATAAAGGCTAAATTCATCGCTACTAACGATGCTACCAAAGAGGCTGTCTGGATGAAAATGTTCATAAGATGAACCTGGTGAGGTTCCTACCATTGTGATGACAATGGAGCTGTGGCTTTGGCCCAGGAACCCCGGTCCCATCAATGATCCAGACATATTCTTAGGCAGTATCACCTGACCAGGGAGATGGTTGATCTCTGGGCGATCGAGGTCAGGGGAGTTGAGACGAAGAATAATATAGCGGATCCACTCACGAAAGCCATATCCCAGATACAATTTGAGAGATTTTGGGATGTTGGGTATGAGATACTACAACAACTGGCCTTAGTGCAAGTGGAAGATTGTTAGTTGTATGTATGCCCTATAGGCCATTATTGTACATGATTGTATATTATAATGGATGCTTGGACATATATAGGGAGGACTTTCTTGCTCGACATGATAGTATGCTATCTGGTTACTCTTTATCTTAACATGTAGGCTAGTATTGTGATACCGTCTTGCTCTCACATGTTGGTAAAGCCCTTAAGATGTGTACTTGACTACCAGGATTATGATGCAGATCATACTAGTGGGGCCAGTGTAGTCCATAAGTCCATCCTTTAATTGTTTCTAGTCGTGGGTGTATCGAGACGGGGCATCGATATTCCAGAGTAGACTACCGTATACGTTTCTTGACCCATTTGATGGGCGATGGATGATCCCATATCCATTGGTGTTTGACATCAAAGATTGTATACGAGTGCTCAGTGGAGACTGGGTACACTGAACATGACTCGTCGAGAACTCCTAGATGGTATTATACCAAACGTCAGATAGCAGTTCTCTGGTGACACTGGTACAGGTTAGTCTGTAGACCCGAGATCGTCATAGAGACTTGTGTGATTCCCACCGTGCTTTAATTTCCAACTTACCACGTTCAAGAGAGCGTGCAAAATGGTGGTTTTTTGGCACAGTCCCGAGTCACATGGAGGCAATGAGCGATAGGAGGGGTTTCGTCTCTCCCGATATTGAGGGTTGATGTTGCGCTGTGCTCGATTGGCCAAAACAGGAAGTCCCTGGCCAGGGCGGAAACTGAGATTTACTGGTAAGTGTTATCAGTAGTTTCTCGACCCGTTATGAGTCTCACATCGGCACGACTTATCAAGTTATTGGGGTCTAATGTTTACCACCCCCGGACTCGATATGCGACATATTAGACAAAGAGACCGGACTGTAAGGTAGTGTTACTTATTGGATTCACGGGAGTATGAACAAGCTTGCTTGTTGATCTTCTGATCGCTCAATACCTGGGTAGCCGTTACGTCCAGCTAATACCGCTGACGGCTTGTGGGTAACTGATATGATCATTACCTACTGCGGGAGTATTGACGAGTCTTTAGAGTCCAATATAGAGGTTTCCTGGCTCAAGCGAAACAAAGTAGGGCACATATGTGATATGTGCGGGACCGAGATTAATACATGTATGTAATACCGTATTCTAATCTCGCGATATATGTTATATGTGATATAACCGGATTATTGGATCAAGTGTTGATTCAATAATTTATTATATGATATTAGTCGGTTGTATGTGATATAGCCGGATTATTAAATCAATTGTTGATTTAATAATTTAATATATAATTAAATATTTGATATATTAATATATATTAACTAATATTAGCTTACTTAAGAATTTCTTTTCTACTTATACATTTAATATATATGTGATATATGTTAATGTATTTATTTTGTGTCATGCTTGATGATACATTGGACATGGGTGTATGAGACTCATACCATACTTAAGATAATTTTGGGGATTTAATTATTAAGGGAAAAAACAAAATTAGGTGGAAAAATCTATGGTTTAAGATGCTTGGAGAAGTTTGTGGAAACCTTGACTTAGTCCACTAATTTTGTTTTACTCTAGATATTTATTAACCTATCCATTATCTTTAGCCTTAGTTAAGTCTCTACATGAGTTTATATGAGATATTTTCTCACCCATGGTTCACACTTCATCACATGAGTTTCTTTTTCATCTCCTTCCTTGCTCTCTAGCTTTCAAGTGAGAAGAAAAAGAAAAAGAGAAAATTAATTCTAAAGTGAGCAAAATTCCTACTTCACCAATCTATACTAAACTAGACATTTAGTATAGCTTGTTTCTTTCATTAATTCTCAATTAGTGAAGAGGTAGCTTGAGTTGGAGATTCCTCGACGTAGATCATCTTTGGTCTCAAATATCTTTAAGTAAGTTCGTTCCTTTCGTCTAGTGGAGCCTAACAAGAGTCCGGAAGACCACTACTCGGAGCTAAGAGACTACTACACGGAGCTTTAGAAGTGAAGGACCGGTCTACAAAGGTTGTATTTCTTGTTCACTTAGAGTAAAGTTGTTTACTTGCTTAGTTAAACCCTAATTCTCTAGTTAGATCCTTGGTTCAGGCTCGGTCGGCACCCTAAATTTTTAAAATAGCATACTTGATGATTGCCGAAACCCGTCGGGGGTGCTAAGCGAACCCAACATCCACCCCGTAGACCCGATATGCGATACTCTTTGACGAAGAGACCGGACTGTACGGAGATTGTCATATTCAGGCTCGGTAGGGTTAGGACGTACTTGATTGTCGACCCCCTTTCGACAAGTACCTGGGTAGCCGTTTTGTACAGCTAGTGCCGCTAACGTGCTTGTGGTTAAACCTACTGCCATCGTATTGTCAAGTATTTAGAATCCCGCACATAGGGTTTTCCCGGTTCAGGCGATAGATGTAGGAGTTGTACGTTGGTATATGCAGGGGTCCGATTAAATACGTGTACGGGATACACGGATTTTAATCGGGCGGTTGATAATACTAGCCGGCTTAGGATTAAGCCGGATTATTAAATCAGGTTTTGATTTAATAATTTATATATGTATTTTGATACATATATTTTAGTATTATTGTTCACTATTCATTTTCTCTCTTTGGTGCTATACGTATTTTTTATATGGATACGCGTATATGTAGCGATACATATACCGGGTGAAGTATTCCGTATTTATACGGGAATGTTTCTAGAAAAAAGACACCACATATTTATTTTTCTATTCAGAAAAATAAAAGGAAATGAGGTGTAAAGTGAGAAAAGAAGAAGCATGGTTGTGGACATGTAGGAAAGCATGGCTTGGGTTTTTATATTGTTAAAATGATTTGGATGCACTATTGCACCATGGTTGGTTTATATTGTAGCCATTCTTTTCTACATGTGAGACTACTTGATGATTTTCTTCATCTCATCCAAGATGCTTCATGGTTGAAAAGTTTGAGCAACCATCATCCTCTTTCCTTCTACTTCTTCATCTTGCTCTCACTTGAGCATAGATTCTAGAGATAAAATTTTAGTGAAGTATTTCTACATCACCGACCATCAACACCTAGCAAGTATGGATCATCGGTTAGAGCCTCCTCCGGTTTCCCTCGGGTGGATCATCTTCGGCGAGGGTGGTCGATCTTCAAGCGCGATCCCGACGGCTATGAGCTTGGAGGGGTCTTCCACAATTGGGTGGACATGTGACAAAAATTGCAGTTTCTCAACCCTTGCTATCTTAGTTAGCTAGTTTAGGTTATTGGACCGTATCCTGGTTTTTACTGGCGTTCGATGTTCGCTAAAATTTTTGTTTTTCGCTTCCGCCTCGGCCGCAGTTTCCGCGGCCCGGGCACCGAAACCCAATATGGTATCAGGGCCACTCCATAAACCTTAATTAGCTACTTTGCACTTATTTAGATTTTCGATCGACGGATTTTTCCGAATCGCATTTCCAAAAGCATGCCCGCTGTTTGAATTTTAATGTTGTTCAAAAAATTGTTCCGGTTGCCTTAAAATTATGTGCAGACAATACTAGAGGCCAAGAAGAAATTGGAGCACATGATCCCAAGTTTTGGCCGCAGAACCCCGCCTATGTTGGCATTTGGACACGGTTCCACGGTCAACTTGGGGCCGTTGTGCCCCAAATTTCTTCAAGTGCTCTAGTATATAGAAATGTGATTTTTGGGATATTTTGTTTTGGCCCAGATTTGTTTGAGTACTGGTTTGTGCTTGGGGCCAATGCAGAAATTTTTAATCGATCGAAATTTTGAATTCATGGTTTTCAGTGCATTTGTTAGTTTCTGCGACCGTGAATATCATAGTGCGGTACAATCCGACCGGTTTCTATATGTACAATCAGACGGGTTTACGAACATGATATTCACCTTGATGTTCTGTGTTGCACTGATATTATGGATGGATTGTCGTGATGGATAGCCTTGTGTGCGATATTAGATGTACAGTTCAGATTCATTTGTATATTGATTATTGTGGGGCGAGTGTCCTACATGTGAACTGTCGTTTCTGCCTGTTTGTATATTCTCCTATTAGGGCACGCCAGGTTGAGGTCGGTGTCACTGTTGTATATATATTTTCTTTTATGTACTAGAATTACCCCGCGGAGGAGTGCTCGAATAGCCGGGTTCTAGAGGGCAATGGGCCCGTATCTCATGGCGTTGAGACCGGGGGGGCCTTACTCTAGAATTGGCGGGTTATTTGCCGCACTCGTAGGGGGTATAGGTTGACCATGGAGGGGTGCTCAAGTTACCGGATTCTGTGAAGTGCTGGGTGGCCAATTCGCTTTGTTGATTGGGATTGCCTCACTTCAGGGATTGGCGGGTAACTTGCCGCACTCGTAGGGGTCTAGGATCTTCATTGCACCAGCTATCCACACGACCGAGGAACGCCGCGTCTTATTTATAGCTCAAATGAAATGCGGGGCTTCTAGATTAACCGCTATTCCATATTGTTGTCCGCATGCTTGTGATGATTTTTATTTGCCTGTGATGACTATTATCTGCCTGCGATGTTGATATATATATATATATATATATATATATATATATATATATATATATATATATATATATATATATATATATTTAGTAGATGCTTCTATATATTTTTCATCCGCGCTAGTCCTGCCCCCACTCTGCTATTAGTTAAGTAACCTAACGGTGCATGACGGGGCCCCGTGGCGAATGCGAATGGCATATAAAAAGTATGTTATTTTGGTTGTTTCTTTTGTGGCTTGGAAACATAAAATGATGGGAATGCATTATCTGAATAATGCAAGGAAAATAAACCTAAATGATATTGTCGGAACCAATTTTAAAACTACTCGGTTTTCTTCAAAACTCATGGTCGTATTCTTTTACTTTGCATAGAGGTATTCAGTTAGGAATATCTCGCACCTCATTTTATGAGGGAAGAGCCTTAATCCCTTCACCGGGAGTTCACTCTTAAACAAAAGTTTATGTTACTAGTTTTAAAAAGTGGAGCTTAAACCACTCCATTTCAAAGCCACTTAAGTTCCTTCAACGATATCAAGTTCATTACGTTAAAGGTTTTTCACCAAAAACCAGCCATAGCCCTCCATCATTTTAGATTAGTATTACTTAGTATTCGTGCTACATTTGTCGTTGCTACTCGCCGAGGCGTAGTGTGCGGTAGCTCTGTAATACTTTTCTGTCGCAAGGATGTGTGGATTGGTTAGGACAATAGTACGACTTTGTTGATTAATCGTCAAGGGTCGTGCGGGTGGGTTTAACGCAATCAAGATAATGACGGGTTGAAATTGACTATGACCCTTAATTTGTTGATTATTCGTCAAGGTCCTTGGGTCCTAGGGGAAAAACCATATCGGGAGTTTCAAATATACGGGAAACTTGCCAGGCATGCGCATACCTTCTGGAGTGTGTTAACTTGAGTGGATTCCATCAAGTTATCACATGATGATAGTTGGGTCCCGATTCCCACTGATGAGTATGTATTACTCCTCGGGATATTTTTCACTTCATAATTAGCTAACCCATTAGGTGTCTAGATAGTGTTAACGAGGTTACGCCTCTGCGGAAACGGGGTTATTAATTGGGTCCGTGTGAAAGCAGGTGGGACTTCCCTCGGAGTACCAACACTGGCCTGGCTGAACGGTTAGCGAACTTGTAAAGTGTAAATGATCCCGACTAGTTCTCCTTTTAGGGTTTGAAGGAGAATTCGAGGAAACGGTGGGAGCCATTCTGATTAAATAAAGCGATAACCAATATAATCTTGGTAGAGTGCACGCTGAGTATTTTCTCTCTTTGTTACAGCGGCCCATGACTTATCTTAAAATATCATGAACCACTTTAACCGAATCTTCTTACACCCTTGGGCTTTGGTTTGTATTGATTCGCGACAAAGTCGCATATATCTCTGCCACTTCTACTTTACCCTTTACATTTCTTCAAAACACTTCGTATCACTACGATGATCCATATTGCTTGGAACGACCATCGTATAATTATATACAAACTCGACGAAGTTACTTAGTCGAGGATGGCCACAGGTTCTGAAGAAATTGAATAGGATTATTCGGTTGTTTCTTCCTTTTACCTTCTCTCAGGTTGCGAGAGCTCCTTGTGTTAGGAGAGTACACATGTTACACTTATTAGATAGACTTCTTCCAAACCTCAGGCTGATGCCGAAAGGTAGGGAAGGAAGAAAACCAATTAGCCTAAGGACGTTGTACAGTAGGTAAGATGTAGAGACATATAAAAGGATTGAAGTGGGGGCAGAGGAAATTGCGACTACTGTCATGAATCTGGATAATGGAAAAGGCATTGCTAGGAATACCTGACAACCCCCTATGAAACATTTTCATGTTTCAGTATTTCTGTGTACGTGTAAAAGAGAACCGTTTTCCCAATTAATTCCAACTCCAGGGTATGTATTTACCAGATTTGGATCTCACATATGTACGGTATTACAGATGATGAGTGGGAGTAGAATATGGGAAATGGGAGATTTGATCCTCAATATCGGAATTCGTTGCAACTGGTGATGTTGGATTAAATCGCCTGGGTTTGCCTGACGACAGATATTTGGTTTCGAATAACTGTTGCTATGCACCAAATTTTAAAATGAAATATCTGTACCTTTATTTTATAAAGTGAGATATACATTTTGAAAATTGTGTTGTAAACATTTACCTTTATCAGTTGAGGATAAGGTAAGGTGCATTGAATAACGGTGTAAGACATTCTTAACCAAGATACAGTTTTCAATTTACAAAACACAGAATTTGAGTTGGTATACTCTTGGGACTTATACATAAAAATGTATGTTGTTCAGTGTCCTTCGGGACAAGGGGTTGGTACTCTTACTTCATTTAGGTTTACATACGAGTTCTCTAGTTTTAGACATGCATTCGTAGTAATGCAAGGTCCAATGATTTTGAGAAGATTGTAGGTATAAGAATAAAGTAGAGAACCATACGTTGGAAGTATCGGGATTGTTCGAGATGATAAAAAAATGTAGATACTTATGCTAGGTATTCCATCATAGTAATATCGAGAACTTGATTCTCTCACAGGTTACTCATCCGTGGACGCGCTCTATGATATGTAATGCTGTATTGGCCCTTTTCAATTAGCTAATATGCACTGAAAACAGCTGCATGACATTTTGAATCTAGTTCCATCTAAATTAGTGCCTTGATTCTATATGGATATAGAATGGTTGCATATCTTGATGTTGTTAAGATATGGAGTTATCCGGTTTCTGTTTAAAAGCAGAGCTCGGACAAACTCGAGGCAGGCTTCGGTAATGGCAGTTTGTGGATTATCCTAAGCATTCACTAGGATTTTGTTTCTACTATTTTCAAGATCAATAGTTACATTGTTCTTGACTCGCCACCATTTTATAAAAGGATCTTTTTGCAAAAGAAACTAGTTGGAGTATGGTAGAATTGGAAGTGATTCCAAAACCACAAACGGTTACCGAAAAATTAATAGAACCTAAGAATTCAATTGGACTTGACAAACCGTAAGCCACTCCGCAGATTTTAGTAGGTGACTTCAGACACCCGAGAGATACTTCGGTTTTCTCGTAGACAGTGACAGGGAGGTCAGCATCATGGTGATGATGGCCCTACTACTTGTCAGCAGGTCATAGGAAGCGATAACTTCCACATGACCAGAAGCTTCAAATCCAAGATGGACTCCACACACTTCAGCAGATCATGGATTTTAGACTTTGCTTGGTGTTCTTGAAGGAGTAAAACTCATTAGGAGCAAGTAGATCTTTCGAGATTTGTGCAGGTGGAAAGGTACTAACCTAAAAAGGTTAGACTTGTTGTAAAAAGATTTCATCAAATACCCGTTGTGGATTGTGATGAGACTTTTATTTCAGTGTCTATGCTGAAGTCCATAAGGATATGACTTGACACTTCTGTTCCCCCTACTTGTTATCAACAGGTCATAGGAAATGGTAACTTCCAGGTGACCAGGTATTTCATACCCAAGATGGACTCCACGCACATCAGCAAATCATGAATTTTGGACTTTGTTGGATGCTCCTGAAGGGGTAAAACCCATTAGGAGCAAGTAGATCTTTCGAGATATGTGCAGGTGGAAAGGTACTAACCTGATAAGGCTAGACTTGTCGTAAAGAGTTTTCATCAAATACCCGTTGTGGATTGTGATGTGACTTTTACATCAGTGTCTATGTTGAAGTCCATATAGATATGACTTGGCGCTGATACAGTTCATGGCTATGATATCAGGTAGGTGGGTGACTATAACGTCTTTCCAAATGGGATTTTGGAAGTGCACGTGTATATGACTTTTCCATAGGGTTATCGTAGTCAATGGGAGCAGCAGAAGGTGTGCAAGATGCTTATGTTTATTCGTAAACTGAAGCATGGATAGCGGAGACAGATAATCTATTTTGATATGACAGTCAAGGTGATTGACTTCACCAAAACAAAAGATGAACCTAGTAAGAAAGATGTAGGGAGTACTGTCTTGGATTTGGATGACATACTCCAAATAGGAAGTGATGTTCCTATAGTACAATCGGTCAAAGTTTGGTTGTCCCACAGTGTTTTCTCCATGTTCGAAGTGGATAGTATATCAGGAATTCTGGTGACTAGATCTAGATTTGGGAAGTTTCCCAAATCGGGTACTTAGAAATCATTCTAAAAGTATTTTCGAATGGACGACTCCTAGCATGGTAGTGTACCCGTAGGTGATGGAGTCACCCTCTCTAAAGAGATGCCTTCTAGACCGATGAAGAGAGGGACTAGCATGAATGACATATCATTTGCTTAGGCAATTAATTCAATCATTGGTCTTGTACAAAACCAGATGGATAATGTATCAGGGATTCTGGTTTTAGATGTAGATTTGGGAAGTTTCCCAATCAGGTACTTGAACATCATTCTAAAAGTATTTTAGAATGGACGACTCCTAGCGTGGTGGTGTATCCGCAGGTAATGGAGTCACCCTCTCTAAAAGGGATGTCTTCTAGACTGATAAGGAGAAGGGCCGGCATGAATGACATATCATTTGCTTAAGCAATTGAGTCAATCATGCAAAGTCTTGTACAACATCAGATATTGATTTTGCATTTGTTGCAATAAGCATATATTAATCCAATCCTCGAGAAACAAAGCGAAGCAGTAAAGAACATAAGATGTTCTTGGTAAAAGATAACGGCAGCCTCCTCTAGGAGGCAGTTATCAGTTCAGGCTTCCAAGGTGACTTGGATGACAGAAATGCTATCAGGGTTTTGAGTTTAGCCTCTTTTGAGGATCAGTATATTGGATAGTGTTCCAATAGGGATACTGAGGTAATCATGGTGCGGGATGCTGGTTATAACTCAACAGAGGATACAACCAAGAAGTTTGCTGGATGGAGTTATTTATTTATGAACTTTTTCCCATCAAGTATCCGGACAAATTCTTGAGGCGGGGTATCGCTCAGTTTGGGAGATTGTTGGAACATTGCGGCGGATCCACTCACTGAGGCTATTTCTCGAACAAATTAAGTTTCACAAACATAGTTTGCGAAACTGATTAGTAGAGATGTTGGGTATCGCTCCGCAAAGTTGAGATATAGAGAGATGAAGTTGGAACATTGCGGCGGATCCACTCACTGAGGCTATTTCTCGAACAAATTAAGTTTCACAAACATAGTTTGCGAAACTGATTAGTAGAGATGTTGGGTATTCGAGAGCACACAAGCTCTGGGTACGCGATACCGCAATAATTGGCCTTAAGTGCAAGAGAGAGATTGTTGGATATAGTGCCCTCAAGGCAATTATTGTGTTCACAAGTGTAAGTGCACGGCGGCGCCCCGGCCGTCAATCCGACGCCGGAATGCGGAAACGGTGAATAACTTAAATTTTGCGGACTTTGCAAACCGGCACCACCGCGCACTAAACTCCGGATCGTAACCATTAACAAGTCTAAGCTACAATAAGAAAGGGAAGAGATGTATACCGACGATCCAAGTCCTCCGGTCTTCATCTCCACTCCGATCTCCTCGCGGGATCTCCGTCCGTCTCCTCCTCGTTGGAAAGGGCACCACGAAGCCGGGTACTTTTACGGGCTCCCACCTCAATACCGAGGCAACTCGCGCATGAAGCCGGCAACTCGACATGCTCAAGATATGCTGTAGGAAGTGTAGTGTAGAGTGGATGTCTCACTTTGGGGTTTGTTGCCATTTGTAGATGATGGAGGAAACAAGATAAGAAGAATGGTGCTTGCATTTTTCTTAGCATGAAAAGAGATCAAGAAAGAAGAAAACTCTCAAAGATGAAGCTCTCATCTTCTTCTCACTCAACCATGGAAAAAAACTTATGCATCAAGTGAGAATAATGGTGGAGGAAAATCTATATGAAGCAAGAAGGGAGGTGAGTGTAGGAGATGTAGAAAGGGTGACCACATCAAGAGACAAAGAAACATACACCATGCTTCATACTATTGAACCCATACCCTCACTTTATCACAATCAAATCTCATAAAGCAAAAGCATGGTTGAAAAGAAATGAAAGCTATCATAATCAATCTTTTACAAGAAACCCCCTCCACAAAAGTTATTTGCACAATTGCAAATAACCCCCTCCATCGGAAAAGTCCGGCCGGGAAAGAACAAAGGAAAACCGGCCGGAACGGAATGCAAACTGGCAACTCCAGAAAACTGGTCCCGTAATAAATTACAGGAAAACCCCAATACTGTGCATACACACCCGCATCTGTATTCCGTCCGGATACAAATGCAAAAAGACAAAATCTACACTGTACTAAACTAGGACCGGCTTAAACCAAAGCCGGCTAGTAATATCCGTTCGATCCTGATCCGTGCAATACCGCACGTATCTGATCGAACCCTGCCATATATCTATACGGCTACTAGTACAAACCGTCCGATCCTGATCCGTGCAATACCGCACGTATCTGATCGGACCCTGCCATATCTCCATACGGCCTCTACAGCGTTTCGCCCGAAAGCTTGAGTAACTGAAAGTGTGGTGGACTCTAAAGACTCGTCAATACTATGGCTGTGGATTTAACCACTAGCACGTCAGAGGTATAAGCCAATACGTGACGGGCCACCAGCTATTGACTAAAAGGGACGTCGATGAGGAAGCTCACCCCGACACCCAACTGAGCCTGTCAGTGACAATATCCGTGCAGTCCGGTCCGTTCGTCTATGAGTATCGCATGGCGGGCCTAGGGGGTTGGTAAAAGTCAGACCCCCAAAAGCGGTACAAGTCGTGTCGGAGTGTAGCCCAGAACACCCTGAGATACTACTGGAATACCTACCAGTAAATCTCCTGCCTTGGCCAAGGTCTTCGTGTAATGGCTCTCCTAGACACAGCGCGACCTCACCCCCAATACCGGGAGAGACGAAACCCCCAAAGATCCGCTCACTGCCTCCATGTGGCTCGGGACTGTACCCAACTAAAACCTGTTTGCACGACTCCTTTGAGCCATGGTAGGGTAGTAATCAAAGTACAGTGGGAACTCACACGAGACAAATGACGATCCTCAGGTCGATGAACTAACCTGCACACATGTCACCAGGGAACTGCCATCTGACGTCTGGTATATGACCAACTAGCATGTTCCCGGCGAGTCCTGTCCGGTGTACTCATAACCCAATGAGCACCTGTATACATCTTAGGTGATCCAACTGACACCAATGGCTTGTGAGACCGGCCACCGCCCCTCGTCGGGGTCTCGACTGTATACACTAGTCTACTCTGGAGAATCGATGCCCTGTCTCGAAACTCCAACGACTAGGGACCTTTTAAGGATGTGCTTATAGACTACCAGCTCCCACGTATATGATCGCCCTCATACTGCTGGTGGTCAAGCAAGAATCCTAGGGGCTCTATCAACGTGTAATAGCGACGTGTCATGTCACTTAAAACAGTACACGATGATAAAGGTAAACCAGATAGCATACTATCATCTCGAGTAAGACTGTCCTACCGGGATAGGTCCTCCCTCAATCATTGCAATCACGTGCCTGTGATCCAATAATTGACTCTGAGGGCACTATCTCCAACAATCTCCCACTTGCACTCAAGGCTAATTATTGCGATGTCGCATACTCACAGCCCGTGTGATACCGAACATCCAACTCCTCTACTAGTCAGTCTCACAAATCCCGTTTGTGAAACTATTGCGGTCGAGGAATAGCCTCAGTGAGTGGATCCGCCTAGAAGTTTCTTTCTATGTCTCTCTATATCTCAAGTTCGCTGAGAAAGCCATCTCCCGAAATGAGTAATACCTGCCTTAGAATGTCTGGATGTCTGATGGGACGTAGCTCATAAATGAACTCCAAATCCAAACTTCTTAGACTGTATCTTCAACTGAACTTAATCAGTATCCTGCGCCATGCCACCCTCAGTATTCCCTTGGACCATCTGTCCAAAATACTGCCCCTCATCAGAGGGATAACTATAACTCTGACAACCTCCTTGTCGTCCATGTCACCTTGGAAGCCTGGAATGATAACTGTCTCTCGAATGAGGCTGTCGTTATCATATCCCTAGAACATCCACTTATGTTCTAAAACTGCCTCCGACTGTTTCTCCAGGATTGGATCAATATTAACTTATTGCATGTAGTGCAAGAACAACATCTGGTGTGGTACTTGACATCTCATGATTGACTCAATTGCCTAAGCAAATGATCTGCCATTCATGAGTATCCCTCTCCCCTTCAGTCTATAAGACACCTTTAGAGAGGGTGACTCCATTACCTGCAGGTGTACTACCGTGCCAGAAGTCGTCCATTCTAAATACTCATAGAATGCTGTCAAGGTACCCAGATTAGGAAACCACCCAAATCTAGATCTAAAACCATAGATCTAGTAACCAGAATGTCTGATATAATGTCCAAGTCCTTTGTGGAGAAACCACTGTGTGACGACCAAAGTATAACCGATCATAGTATAGGACTATCACTTCCTACTACCTTCTCAACAGATCCATCCCCTATTCTGATGACGTCAAACCTGTGACTGTCACATCAGAAATGGATGATCTATCTCCGCTACATCTGCTTTAGTCTATAAATAGACATAAGCCTGATGTCCACCAATGCTTCCGCTGCTCCCACTGACTACGACAACCCTCTGGCAGAGTCATACAGACGTGCACTTCTAAAGCTAGTTTAGAACGACGCTATACTCATCCTCCTGCCGGGTCTCGCAGCCTGGAACAACAACAATGGCAAGTGTGGGTATACAAGAACTTCCCTGTCACCGTCCTTGAGGCTACCGGGGTACCTTTCGGGTGCCTGAAGTTACCCACCTTATCTGCGGAGTGGCCAATGGAATGCCAAATCAGATTGAATCTTTAGGTTCCTTATCAAATCTTCAGTAATCGTTTGCGGTTCTGGAATCACTTCCAGTTCTACCATACTCCCACTGCTGTTTTTGAAAAAATCCATTTTTAATAAAACTGTGGCGAGTCTTGAACAATATTTCTATTGATCTCCCAGATGGTAGAAAGTCAACCCTCGTCATAGCCTGGGTCAACCCACAAACAGCCATTACATAAATGTGCCTATGAGTTATCCAGAGTCTGGTTTTAAGCATAAACCGGACAACTCCCCGTACCTTAACAATGTTAAGATATGAACTGTACTATATCCAATATAGAACCAGAGGCACTGATTTAATTGAACCAGATTCAAATCATGCAGCTATCTCCAGTGCATGTCAACTAAATGGAGAGAGGCCGATCAGCGTTACTCAACTTAGGAATACTTCCAATTTTGAGTAACCCGAAAAAGAAGCAAGTTCTCTTAATCATTACTATCAACTGAATACCATACACAAGTATCTACATCTTCGATCACTTTGAAGAATCCCGATACTTGCAACACCTGGTTCTCTACTTTATTCTTATACCTATAACTTCTCAAAACTTCGACCCTGTGTTTGTACGAAACACCTGTCTAAGAACTAGAGAAGTCATAAGTAAGCAGAATACAGTACGAGGACCAACCCCTCTGTCCTGATGGACCCTGGACAACATACAATACTCTGTATAAGTCCCTTGAGTCAGATAACTCATTCACTGTGTGTCGTAGGTTGAAAACTGTACTTTTGGTTAAGAAGAATTACACCGCTGTTCAATGCTCCTTACCTAACCATCCACTGATATAGGTAAATGTCATCGACATAATATCAAAAGGTATATCTCACTCTATGAAAATAGACGTACAGATATATCAATTTGAAATTGGTGCACATCAACGGATATTCAAAACCAAATATTTGCCGACTGGCAAACAGCCCAGGTGATTTCCTCAAATATCACTGATTCCAACGAATCCCGATATAATGAGGACGATCACCCAATTCCCAATAACTTACTCCCACTCATCATCTGTAAAACCATACAGATGTGAGAATCAAACCTGGTAAATACATACCCTGGAGTAAGTATCTAATCGGGAAATCAGTTTTCTTTTAACATTACACAGTGAGACTGAAACATTGAAATGTTTCGATGGGGTATCCCGGTATTCTTAGTAATGCCTCTTCCAAATTCACGACTGTAACCGTATAGTTCTTTGCCACCTCTCCAAATCCCTTCATATGTCTTTAGTCTTTACCTTCTGTACACCCCTTTAAGCCAATTGGTTTTCTTCCTTCCCTACCGTTCGGCACCAGCCTATGGTTTGGAAGAAGACTATCCAAAAAGCATAAAGGGTGTACTGTCCTAATCCTAGGAGCACTCGCAACGCGAGAGAAGGTGAAGATAAAAGACACCTGAATGTACTTTATTCTTATTTCTCCTGAACCAGGATCCATCCCCGAACTGGAACAAGTTCCTTTCGAGTTCGTATATAACCATACGATGGATTATCCAATAAAATGGGATCTTCGTAGTGATACGGAGTGTCCTGGAGAAATACAAAGGTGATTTAGGATTGGCGAAGAAATACTTGGTTTGGTCGTGAATAGCAGTCGCAATTTACTTTGCCCTCTTACTAATCCCTTGCTTTGTCTTAATCTTAATACCTTCTGTACACCGTTTAAGCTAACTGGTTTTCTTCATTCCCTACCGGTCGGCACCAGCCTATGGTTTGGAAGAAGACTATCCAATTTGCGTAATAGGTGTACTACTCCTAAACCAAGGAGTACTCGTAACTTGAGAGGAGGCAAAAAGGAAAAGACAACTGAATAATCCTATTCGTTTTCTCCAGAACCGGAAACCATCCTCGAATTCCTTCGAGTTCGTATCTAACCATACGATGGTTTTGTCCAATGGAAGTGGACGTTCGCAGTAATACGGGGTGTCCTGGAGAAAAGGGTAAAAGTAGGAGTGGCAATGAGGTCTGCAACTCTGACAATCCAAAAGCCAGTGTTAAGAA
This sequence comes from Agapanthus africanus, assembly GCA_030015575.1. Lineage (NCBI taxonomy): Eukaryota > Viridiplantae > Streptophyta > Magnoliopsida > Asparagales > Amaryllidaceae > Agapanthus > Agapanthus africanus. Next base: position 151,168,650 of record JASDDO010000006.1, read on the forward strand.
GGTTCGGTCAACTTGGTCACTGAGTCATAGTCTTAGGGTCGGGTCAATGGTCGCTGCCAGAGAGAGAGAGAAAAGAAACACTCAGCGTGCACTCTATCCTAGATCAGAATGGTTACCAATTTATCTAATCTGGAAACCTCCCACTGTACCTCAAATTCTCCTCCAAACCTGAAAGAAGAATTAGTCGGGGTCACCCGAGGAGTAAACCAACTCATCAGTGGGAATCGGGATCCAACTCTCATCGCATGACAACGTGACAGAATCCGCTCACGGTATCACACTCCAGAAGGTATGCGCATATCTGGCATGTTTCAGTTCTTTTGAAACTCCCGATGTGATTTCTGCCCCATGCTCTTATGACCTTGGCGTGAGGTCAAAATATCATAAGTCACATGTCAAGTTTTACCCGTCATTATCCAGGTTAATTTGAATCCACCCGTACATACCCTTGACGTAGGCCAAAATAGTAGTACGACTGTCCCAAACCAACGCATCTATCTATGCAACAGATAAATACCCGGCAGCTACCAATCACTATGCCTTGGCGTGAGGTCAAAATACATAGCTTGAATACTACCGAATATTTAACTGAAATGACGGAGGGCTACGAATGGTTTCTGGCGAAAACCTTTAACGTAATGAACTTGATATCGTCGAAGGAACGGATAGCTTTTAAAAAATATAGTGACGAAAACCGTTGCTAAAGAGGTCACTCCCTGTGAAGGGATCTCGGCTCTTTCCCCGTAGAATGAGGTGCAGGATATTCCAAATGAATACCACGGTGCAAAGCAAAAGTAATCGGCTATAGTGAAGTTAATGCCCTGACGCAAACTTCTGTCCAAGGGGTCACTCCCGGTGAAGGGATCTCGGCCCTTGCCTCGTCGACTGAGGAGCAGGATATTCCAATGAATACCACGATGCAAAACAAAAGTAAACGTCCTTGCAATAACAGCTTTTTGAAAAGTGTTCCAACAACATCAGATTAGGTTTGTATAACTTGCATTGATCCGAATCAACGCAGTCCCATCAATTAATCACACCACAAAGAACGAAAATATACTGACGTACGTATATGCCATCCGCATTCGCCACTGGGTCCCGTCATCACCCGTTAGGTTAGCTTACTAACGGCAGAGCGGGGACTGGACTAGCGCGGGTGAAAAACATATACAACATCTACTAATATATATACCAATATATTATATTTCGCTCAAGGCGTGAAAAGAAATGCAACATCACAGAAATGTACAGCATCACAGAACAATACAGATATCTGGGATCCCCGGGTTTCACAGAGCCGCTGAAAACCCGACGTTCCCCTGGTCGTGTGGATAGCCTGTGCAATGAAATCCTAGACCCCTACGGGCGCGGCAAGTCACCCGCCAAAACCTGAAGCGAGGCAGCCCCCTTCAGCGCCGTGAATGGACCACCCAGCACTTCACGGAATCCGGCAACTTGGGCACCCCTCCTGGGTCAACCTGTACCCCCTACGAGTGCGGCGAATAACCCGCCAATCCCAGAGCGAAGCCCCCTCCGTCCCAATGCCATGAGATGCGGGCTTGTTGCCCTCCAGGACCCGGCTATCCGTGCACCCCACCGCGGGGTAATCCTAGTACAGAAAGTAAAATATACATACACCGGGTACATCGACCGCAACCAGGTCGTGCCCCAAAAGAATAATACAATCAGGCAGTGACGGCAGTCCACATGTCGGACGCTCGCCCCGCAATATCAAAAGTACATAATACCACCACAACTGTACTAGCATTGCATCCAGGCTATCCCCACGACCGATCCGCAACATCACAGCATAAACATAAAACATCAACGTGAAAGTCACGTTCGCAAATCCGTCTAACCGGGCTATAGCAGTTAGACCGGATTTACCGATCGAGTGACATTCACGGTCGCAGATATAATGTAAATACTGTGAAATAATGTGTTTGAAATATCCGATCGATCAAAAATTAACAAGTGGGCCCTCAAACAAAACTGTAGCACTCACAGAAACCCTGGGCCCAATTTTAATATTCCAAAACCCATATTTTAAGCCCAGAAGGCCTCTGAAAAAATTTGGTGATGTGACATGAATAGTGCGCGGCGGAAGGGCCGCACGAGGTGGGGTTTCGCGGCGGATCCGCGCTCCAACTATGGAGTTACATCGTCAAATTTTTACAGAACCCTTATATTTCCCAGTACATCAATATTTTACAACCAGAAAAATTTTTCGAGACCAAAAATTTTCAACAGATACTGATTCGAACTAAAATGCAGTTTTGGAACATTCGATCGATCGAAACAGAAAAACACATTACACCAAGCTAGACTATGTTAATGGCGAGGCTCTGATACCACTGTAAGTGCACGGCGGCGCCCCGGCCGTCAATCCGACGCCGGAATGCGGAAACGGTGAATAACTTAAATTTTGCGGACTTTGCAAACCAGCACCACCGCGCACTAAACTCCGGATCGTAACCATTAACAAGTCTAAGCTACAATAAGAAAGGGAAGAGATGTATACCGACGATCCAAGTCCTCCGGTCTTCATCTCCACTCCGATCTCCTCGCGGGATCTCCGTCCGTCTCCTCCTCGTTGGAAAGGGCACCACGAAGCCGGGTACTTTTACGGGCTCCCACCTCAATACCGAGGCAACTCGCGCATGAAGCCGGCAACTCGACATGCTCAAGATATGCTGTAGGAAGTGTAGTGTAGAGTGGATGTCTCACTTTGGGGTTTGTTGCCATTTGTAGATGATGGAGGAAACAAGATAAGAAGAATGGTGCTTGCATTTTTCTTAGCATGAAAAGAGATCAAGAAAGAAGAAAACTCTCAAAGATGAAGCTCTCATCTTCTTCTCACTCAACCATGGAAAAAAACTTATGCATCAAGTGAGAATAATGGTGGAGGAAAATCTATATGAAGCAAGAAGGGAGGTGAGTGTAGGAGATGTAGAAAGGGTGACCACATCAAGAGACAAAGAAACATACACCATGCTTCATACTATTGAACCCATACCCTCACTTTATCACAATCAAATCTCATAAAGCAAAAGCATGGTTGAAAAGAAATGAAAGCTATCATAATCAATCTTTTACAAGAAACCCCCTCCACAAAAGTTATTTGCACAATTGCAAATAACCCCCTCCATCGGAAAAGTCCGGCCGGGAAAGAACAAAGGAAAACCGGCCGGAACGGAATGCAAACTGGCAACTCCAGAAAACTGGTCCCGTAATAAATTACAGGAAAACCCCAATACTGTGCATACACACCCGCATCTGTATTCCGTCCGGATACAAATGCAAAAAGACAAAATCTACACTGTACTAAACTAGGACCGGCTTAAACCAAAGCCGGCTAGTAATATCCGTTCGATCCTGATCCGTGCAATACCGCACGTATCTGATCGAACCCTGCCATATATCTATACGGCTACTAGTACAAACCGTCCGATCCTGATCCGTGCAATACCGCACGTATCTGATCGGACCCTGCCATATCTCCATACGGCCTCTACAGCGTTTCGCCCGAAAGCTTGAGTAACTGAAAGTGTGGTGGACTCTAAAGACTCGTCAATACTATGGCTGTGGATTTAACCACTAGCACGTCAGAGGTATAAGCCAATACGTGACGGGCCACCAGCTATTGACTAAAAGGGACGTCGATGAGGAAGCTCACCCCGACACCCAACTGAGCCTGTCAGTGACAATATCCGTGCAGTCCGGTCCGTTCGTCTATGAGTATCGCATGGCGGGCCTAGGGGGTTGGTAAAAGTCAGACCCCCAAAAGCGGTACAAGTCGTGTCGGAGTGTAGCCCAGAACACCCTGAGATACTACTGTAATACCTACCAGTAAATCTCCTGCCTTGGCCAAGGTCTTCGTGTAATGGCTCTCCTAGACACAGCGCGACCTCACCCCCAATACCGGGAGAGACGAAACCCCCAAAGATCCGCTCACTGCCTCCATGTGGCTCGGGACTGTACCCAACTAAAACCTGTTTGCACGACTCCTTTGAGCCGTGGTAGGGTAGTAATCAAAGTACAGTGGGAACTCACACGAGACAAATGACGATCCTCAGGTCGATGAACTAACCTGCACACATGTCACCAGGGAACTGCCATCTGACGTCTGGTATATGACCAACTAGCATGTTCCCGGCGAGTCCTGTCCGGTGTACTCATAACCCAATGAGCACCTGTATACATCTTAGGTGATCCAACTGACACCAATGGCTTGTGAGACCGGCCACCGCCCCTCGTCGGGGTCTCGACTGTATACACTAGTCTACTCTGGAGAATCGATGCCCTGTCTCGAAACTCCAACGACTAGGGACCTTTTAAGGATGTGCTTATAGACTACCAGCTCCCACGTATATGATCGCCCTCATACTGCTGGTGGTCAAGCAAGAATCCTAGGGGCTCTATCAACGTATAATAGCGACGTGTCATGTCACTTAAAACAGTACACGATGATAAAGGTAAACCAGATAGCATACTATCATCTCGAGTAAGACTGTCCTACCGGGATAGGTCCTCCCTCAATCATTGCAATCACGTGCCTGTGATCCAATAATTGACTCTGAGGGCACTATCTCCAACAACAAGTAGGCGATTATGATAATTGAGGGAGGATCTATATGGGTATAACAGTATTACTCGAGATGATAGTAAGCTATCTGGTTTGTCTTCACTGTTGATGAAGCCCATAGGATTATTGCTTGACAACCAGCATTATGATGGCGATCATATATGTGAGAGACGGGTTGTCCATAAGCACATCATTAAATGTCTCTAGTCGTGGGAGTATCGAGACTGGGCATCGATATTCCGGAGTAGACTAGTGTATACGCTTCTAGACCCCGACGAGGGACGGTGGCCAGTCTCACAAGCCATTAGTGTTGTGTCACCTAAGATAGTATATAGGTGCTCACTGGAGGTGAGTACACTGGACGTACTCACCGAGAACTTCTAGATGATATTATATCTATCGTCAGATGGAAGTTCTCAGGTGGCATGAGTACAGGTTAGTCCTTTGACCTGAAGTCGTCATTTGTCTCGTATGAGTTCCTACTGTACTTTGATTACTACCCTACCACGGCTCAAAGGAGTCGTACAAACAGGTTTTAGTTGGGTACAGTCCCGAGCCACATGGTGGCAGTGGTCGACTGTCAGGGATTTGTCTCTCCTGATATTAGAAGTCGATGTCGCGCTGTGTTCAGTAGGCTATCACCAGAAATCCGTAGCCACGATGGATGAGATTTACTGATAGCTGATCGGTAGTATCTCTTTTGATGATGAGCTTGACTCAAACATGACTTATCGGGTTAGTATGGGTCTGACGTTATCCACCCCTACCCCGATATGCGATATTCTTTGACGAAGAGACCGGACTCTATGAAGATTGTCACATTCAGGCTTCGTAGGGTAAGGACGTACTTGATTGTTGACCACCTATTCGACAAGTACCTGGACAGCCATTACGTACAGCTAGTGTCGTTGACGTGCTAGTGGTTAAACCCACTGCCAGTGTATTGTCGAGTCTTTAGAGTCCCACACAGAAGGTTTTCCCGGTTCAGGAGATAGATGTAGGAGCCATACGTTGGTATGTGCAGGAGTCCGATTAAATACATGTACGTGATACACGGACTTTAATCGGGCGGTTGATAATACTAACCGGCTTAGGATTAAGCCGGATTATTAAATCGGGCTTTGATTTAATAATTTATATATGTATTTTGATACATATATTTTAGTATTATTGTTCACTATTCATTTTCTCTCTTTGGTGCATCCATATTTTTTATACGGATACGCGTATATGTAGCGATATATATACCGGGTGAAGTATTCCGTATTTATATGGGAATGCTTCTAGAAGCAGGACACCTCATATTTATTTTTCTATTTAGAAAAATAAAAAGAAATGAGGTGTAAAGTGAGAAAAGAAGAAGCATGGTTGTGGACATGTAGGAAAGAATGGCTTGGGTTTTTATATTATTAAAATGATTTGGATGCACTATTACACCATTGTTGGTTTATATTGTAGCCATTCTTTTCTACATGTGAGACTACTTGATGATTTTCTTCATCTCATCCAAGATGCTTCATGGTTGAAAAGTTTGAGCAACCATCATCCTTTTTCCTTTTCCTTCTTCATCTTGCTCTCACTTGAGCATAGATTCTAGAGAGAAATTTTTAGTGAAGTATTCCTACATCACCGACCATCCACACCTAGCAAGTATGGATCATCGGTTAGAGCCTCCTTTAGTTTCTCTCGGGTGGATCTTCTTTGGCGAGGGTGGCCGATCTTCAAGCGCAATCCCGGCGTCTACGAGCTTGGAGGGGTCTTCCACAATTGGGTGGACACGCGACAAAGGTTGTAGTTTCTCAACCCTTGCACTCTTAGTTAGCTAGTTTAGGTTATTGGACCGTATCCTAGTTTTTACGGGTGTTCGGTGTTCGCTAAAATTTTTGTTTTTCGCTTCCACCTCAGCCGTGGTTTCTGCGGCGCGGGAACCGAAACCCAACATGATAAACGTAGCACGAATACTTACTAATCTGAAATGACGGAGGGCTACGACTGGTTTTTGGAGAAAAATCTTTAACGTAATGAACTTGATATCGTTGAAGGAACTCGAGTGGTTTTGAAATGGAGTGGTTTAAGCTCCGCTTTTTAAAACTAGTAACATAAACCTTTGCTTAAGAGTGAATTCCCCATGAATGGATCAAGGCTCTTCCCACATAGAATGAGGTGCTGGATATTCCTAACTGAATACCTCTATACAAAGCAAAAGAATATGAGAGTTGTTTTGAAGAAAACTTAGTTTTAAAAATTTGTTCCGACAACATCGATTAGGTTTGTATTCTTTGCATTAAAGATATAATGCAGTCCCATCAAATATAGTTTCTAATCCAAAACAGAAACAACCAAAATAGCATGCTTTTAAATGCTATCCGCATTCGCCACGGGGTCCCGGCTCATCACCGTAAGGTAACTTAACATACGGCTGGGCGGGGACAGGGCTAGCGTGGATGCAAAACATATAGAAGTATCTACTAATATATATATATATATATATATATATATATATATATATATATATATATCAACATCACAGGAAGATAATAGTCATCACAGGCAGATATGAATCTTCACTGGCATGCGAACAACAATATGGAATAGCGGATAAACTTGGAGCCCCACATTTCATCTGAGCCGCAAATGAAACACGACGTTCCCCAGTCGTGAGGATAGCCCGTACATAGTCGATCCTAGACCCCTACGAGTGCGGCAAGCCAGTTGCCAATTCTAGAAACTTGGTAACACGCCCTCAATGAAATGAGTCGATCACCCGCCGCTTTCTAGAATCCGGTAACTTGTGCACCCCTTCCCGGGTCGAATCCTATAACCCTTACAAGTGCGGCTAGCAACCCGCCAGTTCTAGAACGAGGTGGCCCGGTCTCAACTATATGAGATGGCCACCTGCTGCACTCTAGAACCTGGCTACTCACGCACTTCTCCTAGGTTAATCCTAGTAAAGAAATGAAATATATACAATGGTGATATCGACCGCATCCTGGTCGAGCCCCAATAGAAGAATATACATAATACAGAAACGGCGGCCACATGTTGGAGCTCATCCTAAATAAATGAATACAACAAAATAAATCAAAACTGTATAAGCAACGCACGATGGGTTATCCGACACGACAATCCAACTAAACCATAATCAAGATATATATCACCAGAAACAAGTAATCGAAACAAGTGTGTAGCCCCGTCTAATTGAGCGTATATCAATTAGACGATGTTAACAACACATCCACGCATGCAAACAAAGTCACGACATTAGAATTCCGCAACACTATTAGTGAACAACCCAAATATACCAAGGGATAAAAAACCAAGTGCACTAAACATCTAAAAAATCGAGTTTTGAGCCGATTCGGAAGTCCGAATCAAAACGAAACGCACCGAACCTTTGCAGGGAGTTAGAGCAAGAAATTAACTTTCAATCGGGGGGGCTAAGGGATACCCTACCCTCGAGGCCACCATGAGGTGTCCAGGGAGTGAGGCAGACCCGAAATTGCCTATGGGGCAGATTCGGGTCCCCTCATCCAAGAGCACCTCGTGGTGGTCTTGGGGAGTGGGCCCAGCCCTTCAGCCACCCTAAAGGTGGCACTCGTGTGCCCATGATCCACCCCACGGATTCTCAGTTCAAGCCGTGAGCCCGCGGGGTGTGCAAACTTGTCAAAACTCAAAATTTCGGGACTATTTTTTCGACAGTTTTCTATGCCCGAAAAAACGTGATTTCTAATGTCGTAACTAGCTAGTTTTAGGTGTTTGGGAGGATCTGATACCACTGTAGGGTTCCCCGGTGCCCGTGGCGCAGCAGAAGCGCGAATGGAGAACAAAACTTCAATCAAACACGAAGGAACCCAAAACCTAGAATCGATCCAAACGCCTAAACTAGCAAACTAAGCATGCAAAGATACGGAATACTACATTTGACGCGTGTCCACCCAATCGTGGAAGACCCATCCATGCTCTGTGTATGTTGTCTGGATCGAGCTTGAGTGGCGACCGCCATTGTCGAAGATGATCCACATGAGGGAAACCGATCTAAGCTCTGGCTTTACCTAGTGAAGCGACCGACGCTCCAAACTCACTACGAATGGAGAGTGGGGATGTAGGATTATTCTCACTATCCTTTTCACTCTTTTCTAAGCTCATGTGAGCTACCTTGAAGAAGGAGGAGGAGGTGAAGAAGAAGAAGCCGCGGAAAGTGGCCAAGTCCTTTTTGAAGAAAAACTAGCAAGCATGGAAAAAGAATGGCTTGATTATTTGCAACTATGAAAGAATAGTGTATCCAAATGAAATATATCATATAAAAATCAAGCCATACCTCTCTATACCATACTTCCTTACACCTCATCCTCCACCACATTTTTGATTTTTTATAAAAGAAAAATCAACAAATGAAGTGTACATCTTCTTTAACAAAATTCCGTATAAATACGAAATACAACCCGGTATACGTATCGAAATACATATACGTGTATTCGTACAAAAATACGAATAGCCAAGAGAGAGAGAGAAAATGAATAGTGAACAATAATACTAGAATATACATATTAAATATATATATATATATATAAATTATTAAATCAAAACCTGATTTAAAAATCCGGCTTAATCCTAAAGCGCTAGTATTATCAACCGTCCGATTAAAGTCCGTGTAGCCTGTATACGTATTTAACCGGACACCCTGTATACACCAACATATATCATCTATATCATATCGTCTGAACCGGAAAAACCCTCTGTGTGGGACTCTAAACACTCGACAATACGCTGGTAGTGATTTACTAGATAAATCCAAAAACCACAATCACGTCAGCGATACTAGTTGTACGTAACGACTGCCTAGGTATCTGTCGAAAGGGAGGTCGGCAATCAAGTCCATCCGAACCCTACTAAGCATGAATGTGACAATCTCCGTACCTGGTCTCTTTGTCTGAGAGTATCGCATACCGGGTCTAGGGGGTGGAAATGTCAGACCCCTAATAACCCGATAAGTCATGTCGGAGTCAAGCTCATCACCAACCGAGAAACTACTAAACTCATATCAGTAAATCTCATCTACCATGGCAACGGATTTGAGGTGATAGCCTACCGAACACAGCATGGCATCGACTCCTAATACCAAGAGAGCTGAATCCCAGACAATTACTCACTGCCTCCATATGGCTCAGGACTGTACCCAATTTAAACCTGTTTGCACGCCTCCTTTGAGCCGTGGTAGGGTAGTAATCAATGTACAATGGGAACTCACACAAGACAAATGATGATCTCAGGTCAAAAGACTAACATGTACTAATGCCACTTGATAACTTCCATTTGACGATAGATATAATACAATCTAGAAGTTCTCAGCGAGTCCGTCCAGTGTACTCACCTCCAGTGAGCACATGTATACTATCTTAGGTGACATAACACCAATGGCTGTAACGACCCCAAAATTCTTATACCTTCATATCATTTTTTTTAATAAAAATACTGTATTTATTTCTTTTTGGGCATTCCCATATATTTATTCTCTATTAAATATATTAGTTTATCACTCCTTCTATTTTACCTATTTTATAATTTTTCAAAGCCAAAACCTAAGCCAAGATAAATTCATTTGATTTCTTTCTTTTCTTTTTCTAAGCCCACTTTCTTTTCAAGGTACGACATATATTTAATTCTTATTAAATATATGCATGAACAACCTTGTAGCTCATTGGTTAAGTCTTTGCATTGTTATTCTATAAGTCGCATGTTCAAATCCCTATTCTTGCAATTATTTTTTATCAATTTGTATCCTTCTAATAACCTACAAATGAGACCTTTCATTTCATCTTCTTTTTAATTCCCAAAATAATTAGAATGGTTATGGGCTATAATTTATTAGAATTATGATGACCATAAACCTTTTTTATATGTCACTCTTCTTTCTTTTCTTCATCTCACATTTCTATCATTTCACGTGTCTCTCTCTTCATCTCTTCTGCATCCCACCTTAGCCATTTCTTTTTGATCAATTCTAAAAATAAAATAAAATAAAATCGCTTTTCCCTTGAGCTTGGAGAAGCACCAGTTCCATCAAGCTTCAAAGACTCGGTTGAGAATTTTATCTAAACGGTGATCCGGTTGTTATACCGACTCACACAACCTGTAAGTCCATTTTCTCCTTCTCCATCTCTTTCACTCTATTATTGTATCTTCTCCATGATTTCATTTTCATGACCGTGGTACCTAATCGAGTGCATATATATATAAATATATATATATATATATATATGATAATAATGGAGGAAAGAGGCCATAGAAGGGAATTTCCTCTTATGGAGTCGAAAAAATAGCCCCCTCTCATTTTTTCCGACGATCGGCACCCAACATCTTCATCGTTATCATCTAAGATATGGGTACACCAAATTTCATGTGATTCTACAACTTTTTCACCGTTGATTTAGTGGGTTCAAAATTAACGGTTTACCGACAATAGAACTTTTTACATTGCTAAATCAACGGTGTAAAAGTTGTAGAATCACATAAAATTTGGCGTACCCACATCTTAGATAATAACGATGAAGATGGTGGGTGCCGATCGTCGAAAAAAATGAGGGAGGGGGTATTTTTTCGACGCCATGGGAGGAAATTCCCTCCTATGGCATCTTTCCTCCATTATTCTCTCTCTCTCTCTCTCTATATATATATATATATATATATATATATATAGAGAGAGAGAGAGAGAGAGAGAGAGGTTAATGGAGGAAAGGTGCCATAGGAGGGAATTTCCTCCTATGGTGTCGGAAAAATGCACCCTCTATGATTTTTTTCGACGATCGGCATACATCACCTCTATCTTTAACATCTAAGATGTGGATACACCAAATTTCTTGTGATTATACCATTTTTTTCACCGTTGATTTAGTTGGTGCAAAATCAATGGTTTACCGACAATAGAACTTTTTACATTGCTAATTCAACGGTGAAAACATGATGGAATCACATGAAATTTGGTGTATGCACATCTTAGATGATAACGATGATGATGATGGATGCCGATCGTCAGAAAAAATGGTGGAGGTTGTATTTTTTCGACGCCATAGGAGGAAATCCCCTCCTATGGCCTCTTTCCTCCATTATTCTCATATATATATATATGAATATAGTTACATATATATATTTTTAAAATTTTGTTTGTTTATACTTAATCTTCATGTTTATCATTGTTTTTTATAGAATAAAAATGCCTCCATATCATAGATTTACTTTTGCGTTAACTAGGAATATCATGGACTAAATATAAATAAACGATGCGCGATAACACAACTTTACATAAGCTCTCTTGAAATTATGACTTTCCTGGTATAGGACGTTGTCGAAATTCATGATCCATATATTGACATTTGGGGATCCAATTTTAAGTATATATTGCATTTGTCGTTTATTTTATAATTTTTTAATTTTTTATATAAAAGAGAAAAACGAAGAAGCAAATAAATCTAGTAATTTTGTCACCTTTAAATACGGCCCCAGATAACTTTTTTCCTTAAAATAATTTTTAAAAATTTATTTTTAACATCTGGAAATCCTAAGAAAATTAGGATAAATAAAAGATAGAATTTCAGGTTTACAGTAAAAATTTCATATCAAACCGAATAGCGGTTTAGAAGTTGCGTAGTTTTTTTTATTCACTGTTTTTAAAACCAGAAAACTGCCAATTAGGGTCTTCGAGGGAGACCATAACTCTGTAATCATTGATCCAAATTAAGTGTTTTCAAATGTTTTGAACATCTATGGCTAAATATCTAGATTTTCTTCGTTTTAAGTTTTTACTGAAAATCGACGTAATATATAGAAAACCGTGTTACAATATTAAGCGACAAATCTGGACAGAATCTGTCCTGATTCGCACACTGTTTTTAAATAGGACATAACTCGAACTCCCGATGTCCGTTCGTGACAAACTTTAGATGTGTAGATGGATAATTGATAGAACTATAATTTCCTGTATACTATATTACTTAGAAACACATGAAACAACTCGATATAATCTTTGCAATATAACATATAGTTGTTGTCCAGAAATCTGAATTTCTGTTTTAAACGCGGATGTTTAAACGATCATAACTAGAGTTTCAGAAATCCAAATCACCTGAATCTTGGTGTTTTGGATAATTACTCCATAAGACCTACAATTTTCTAATAATTGTTGTAACCTTAAACCCGATAGAAATTAACTAAAACTGCGTTTTAAAAATGTATGACGGTACTGAACAGATTCTGATATGTTTTGCGCGATGATATGAAAACATGTATATCTCCCAAACCGGTAGTCGTATTAAGGCAAGACTGGAACTCACGTGTGCATAACACTTAAAGCTATGTTTTCTTTTATATTCTATTTCAAATGACCTGATTAACTAGTCATACAGATCACAAATTTACAACATTGTTTTGGATGCTACTTGTATACTTATCTCATATCATGTTCTGTGATTGCTTATATATTTTTATTTATATGACTTGTGATTAAATTATTACATGTTAGAACTGAATTGATCTTGACACGACTCAATCATGAATACTTGAACCCAGTATGTACACTTGGACCAACTTGACTCGAACCATGAATACAATTGGCATGACTTGCACTTGACATGACTATATGAAATCAATCTTGAAAACTTGATATCATATCACCTTTTGTATTCATGGATTCAATCAAGACTTATAACATTAATCATAAACTAATAAACACGGGTGTTGGGGTAGTTTGAGTATGAATCCAACGAAATCTCATGAGTTCCATTAATACAAATCATGTTGCTGTGGTACTGGGCTGAAACGGTACAAATCATGAATTCACGAATGAGGACCCGTGTTTCCAAGCCCCTGGATGATAGCTTGTTGGGTTTGGAATACTTCATCAATAATTGAAGTCCCGCTATTTTGGGCCCGTGATTCCTTACCCCTAGACGATAGCCTTGGGTTCGAGAATACTCTTGAGATTGGTTAACATTCACACTTGAACTCACGTTAGTTGCTTTTACCCTTTTAGAGACCTTTTAGGACACTTAGATTCACTTCATGTTCATTATACCTACACTCCACGGTCATGCTATACTTGTTTACTATGATCATGTTATATTGCCATGCTTACATAGTTGTCATTAACATTACCATGTTATACTTGTTCATGTTTTATTTCCATTCATACTATATCATAGATCACCTTGCATATTCATTTATATACTTTCACATCCCATCTTTCTTGGGGACTTATCGAGCGCATGTTCGCTGACGGGCATTCCACCCATTTCTTTGTTTCCTTGGAATGCTCGTCAGATAATCTAAAGATTGAGGAGATCGAGCCGAGTCAGGAGGATTACTCTTAGCTTGCGGAGCAGACTGACTACTAGTTCTTTCGTTTCAGCTTTTACTTCTTGTATGCTACCTGTTTAGGCACTTTCTTTTATGTATCTTTGTTTTCAGACATCATGTAATCAGTTTGAAACTTGTGAAAGTTGGGAATGTAAATATATAAAGTTGAATTTTCATTATCATGTCTTTTCTTGTCATTTTATATTGCTTATATACGCTTAGCGTATTTGTTTCGAGAAATAACCTTCTCGGAATAAATACGTCGCGGGCTTATTACATGCTGTTACCGCTCTTTTTGGAAGTGCGGCGTGAAAGGTTTTATTGGTTGCCCATGCAGGTCCGTTCTGCATGAAGTCGTAAGCAATATGATATAAGAAAGATGAAATCCGACAATTTTTACATTCATTCCCCTTTCATTTCCATTGAATCTACCCTAATCCCTCTTTTCTATCCAAGGTAATGGCTTCCTTAAACCCGATCAACATCAACGGAGAGACACCACCACCACCTACAGCTGCAACTCCTCTCATTGAACAGACGTTGTTCCTCGAGGCTATCAAAAGCCTACTTGAAGGTCTACAGGGGCAGACTGCTCTCCTTCAACAAGGACTTGCCCGCCCTGAAACAGAAGCACAGGCAGTGAAACAATTCCGAGCACTATATCCAAAGAATTTCTCTAGGAAAAAGAACCCATTAGAAGATGAAGAATGGGCTCAAAGTATCGAGGATGACCTGGCAGCAGCTCAAGTTCCAGAAGTGGCTTGGGTTCGAGTAGCAAAACTCCAGCTTACCGATAATACCAGGGTGTGGTGGAAGGCCGAAGAGAGTTGGATTACCCAGCCTATCGAGTGGAAGACGTTTCATGTACTTTTTGATGCCAAGTATTTTCCAGAGACTGCTCATTTTGAGATGGAGCAACGATTTATCCACCTACAACAAGGATCCATGTAGGACAAGTCAGTAGATGAATACGGCGCCGATTTCACTATGCTCAGCAGGTTTCCCGCCCATCCGATTCCTACCGCCGAGATCCGCTCAAGACGTTTTCAGCAAGGCCTAGACCTCTAGATTCAGGTTGCACTAGCAACATGCGATTATCCGACTCATGAACTAGCCTTGAAGGCAACCCGTCGTTATGAAGCCATTGTCAAGAAGATGGGAAGGCCACAGTCGGCCGGAGAGAAACGCCCAATTAACCAGATTACTGGAGGAGCCTCCACGAGACCAGAATCTACAACGCCACCCAGGAGGCCAAAAGGATCAAATGTCTGCAATTACTATAAGAAGTCGCGGCACCTGGCGAAGAATTGCAAACGAGCTAGCAGTCTCTGTCTGATCTGTGGATCACCTACGCATGCTATGGAAGCTTGCCCACTGTACAGAGCTAGCACAACCTCCGCACCAAAACCGACTATACAAGCTCATGCTTCACGTTTAGTTCTTCCTGCACCAACTCGCCATGGACAACCTTTACCTCCTCAGCAACAAGTGTACCATCGGACACAAAGGGTAGTGCCGAGACGCCAGGCTTTCACTATGTCAGTCGTAGAGGCCGAAACCATGGATCAGGTTATCACCGGTAAAATTTCTTTCTATCTTTTTCAGCTATTTTAGATTCTTTCAGTCTTTTGTCCTTTCTTTCCTCACACAACTACAGTACGATTTTAGTAGTCCCTGCTCCGCGTCTATACGACTACTTCTACCTAAAATACGCTTACTCCATTACAACATCCTCCTTGTATAAATTTCGAGGACGAAATTTTTCTAAGAAGGGTAAGATGTAACGACCCCAAAATTCTTATACCTTCATATAATTCTTTTTTTTATAAAAATACTGTATTTATTTCTTTTGGGGCATTCCCGTATATTTATTCTCTATTAAATATATTAGTTTATCACTTCTTCTATTTTGCCTATTTTATAATTTTTCAAAGCCCAAACCTAAGCCAAGAAAAATTCATTTGATTTCTTTCTTTTCTTTTTCTAAGCCCACTTTTTTTTTCAAGGTACGGCATATATTTAATTCTTATTAAATATATGCATGAACAACCTTGTAGCTCATTGGTTAATTCTTTGCATTGTTATTCTATAAGTCACATGTTCAAATCCCCATTCTTGCAATTATTTTTTATCAATTTTTATCCTTCTCATAACCTACAAATGAGACCTTTCATTTCATCTTCTTTTTAATTTCCAAAATAATTAGAATGGTTATGGGCTATAATTTATTGGAATTATGGTGGCCATAAACCTTTTTTATATGTCACTCTTCTTTTCTTTTTTTCATCTCACACTTCTATCATTTCCTATCTCTCTCTTCATCTATTCTTCATTCCACCTTAGCCATTTCTTTTTAATCAATTCTAAAAATAAAATAAAATAAAATCTTTTTTCCCTTGAGCTTGGAGAAGCACCAGTTTCATCAAGATTCAAAGACTCGGTTGAGAATTTTATCTAAACGGTGATCCGGTTGTTATATCGACTCACACAACCTATAAGTCCATTTTCTCCCTCTCCATCTCTTTCACTCTGTTATTGTGTCTTCTCCATGATTTCATTTTCTTGACTGTGGTACCTAATCGAGTGTATAAACATACATACATACATACATACATACATACATACATACATATATATCTATATATATATATATATATATATAAATGAATATAGTTACATATATATATATATATTTAAAATTTTGTTTGTTTATACTTAATCTTCATGTTTATTCATAGTTTTTTTATAGAATAAAAATGCCTCCATGTCATAGATTTACTTTTACGTTAACTGGGAATATCATGGACTGCATATAAATAAACGATGCGTGATAACACAACTTTACATAAGCTCTCTTGAAATTAGGACTTTCCTGGTATAGGATGTTGTCGAAATTCATGATCCATATATTGACATTAGGGGATCCAATTTTAAGTATATATTGCATTTGCCGTTTATTTTATAATTGTTTAATTTTTTATATAAAAGAGAAAAATGAAGCGGCAAATAAATCCAGTAGTTTTGTCACCTTTAAATACGGTCCAAGATAACTTTTGTCCTTAAAATAATTTTTAAAAATTAATTTTCATATCTGGAAATCATAAGAAAATTAGGTTAAATAAAAAATAGAATTTTAAGTTTACATTAAAATTTCATATCAAACCGAATAACGGTTAAAAAGTTGCGTAGTTTTTTTATTCACTGTTTTTAAAACCAGAAAACTGCCAATAAGAGTCTTCTTCGAGAGACCATAACTCTGTAATCATTGATCCAAATTAAGTGTTTTCAAATGTTTTGAACATCTATGTCGAAAGATCTAGATTTTCTTAGTTTTAATATTTTACTGAAAATCGACGTAAAATATAGAAAACTGTGTTACAATATTAAGCGATGAATCGGGACAGAATCTGTCCTGATTCGCACATTGTTTTTAAATAGGACATAACTCAAACTCCCGATGTCCGTTCATGACAAACTTTAGATGTGTAGATGTATAATTGATAGAACTATAATTTCCTGTATATTATATTAATTAGAAACGCATGAAACAACTCGATATAGGCTTTGCAATATAACATATATTTTCTGTCCAGAAATCTGAATTTCTGTTTTAAACGCTGATGTTAAACGATCATAACTAAAGCTTCAAAAATCCAAATCACGTGAATTTTTGTGTTTTGGATAAGTACTCCATAAGACCTACAATTTTCTAATAATTGTTGTAACATGAAACCCGATAGAAATTAACTCAAACTGCGTTTTTAAAATGTGTGACGGTACTGAACAATTTCTGATCTGTTTTGCGCGACGATACGAAAACATGTATATCTCCCAAACCGGTAGTCGTATTAAGGCGAGACTGGAAATCACGTATGTATAACACTTAAGGCTATGTTTTCGTTTATATTCTGATTTCAAATGACTTGATTAACTAGTCATACATATCACATATTTACAACATTGTTTTGGACGTTACTTGTATACTTATCTCATATCATGTTCTGTGAGTGCTTATTTATTTTTATTTATATGACTTGTGATTAAATCATTACATGTTAGAATTGACTTGATCTTGACACGACTCAATCATGAATACTTGAACCCAATATGTACACTTGGACCAACTTGACTCGAACCATGAATACAATTGGCATGACTTGCACTTGACATGACTACATGAACTCAATCTTGAAAACTTGATATCATACATCACCTTTTGTATTCATGGATTCGATCAAGACTCATAACATTAATCATAAACTAATAAACACGAGGTGTTGGGGTAGTTTGAGTATGAATCCAACGAAATTTCATGAGTCCCATTAATACAAATCATGTTGTTGTGGTACCGGGCTGAAACAGTACAAATCATAAATTCACGAATGAGGGCCCGTGTTTCCAAGCCCCTGGACGATAGCCTGTTGGGTTTGGAATACTTCAACGATAATTGAAGTCCCGCTATTTTGTTCCCGTGATTCCTTACCCCTGGACGATAGCCTTGGGTTCGAGAATACTCTTGAGATTGGTTGACATTCACACTTGAACTTACGTTAGTTGCTTTTACCCTTTTAGAGGCCTTTTAGGACACTTAGATTCACTTCATGTTCATTATACCTACACTCCACGGTCATGCTATACTTGTTTACTATGATCATGTTATATTGCCATGCTTACATAGTTGTCATTAACATTACCATGTTATACTTGTTCATGTTTTATTTCCATTCATACTATATCATAGATCACTTTGCATATTCATTTATATACTTTCACATCCCATCTTTCTTGGGGACTTATCGAGCGCATGTTCGCTGACGGGCATTCCACCCATTTCTTTGTTTCCTTGGAATGCTCGTCAGATAATCTAGAGATTGAGGAGATCGAGCCGAGTCAGGAGGATTACTCTTAGCTTGCGGAGCAGACCGACTACTAGCACTTTCTTTTCAGCTTTTACTTCTTGTATGCTACCTGTTTAGGCACTTTCTTTTATGTATCTTTGTTTTCAGACATCATGTATTCAGTTTGAAACTTGTGAAAGTTAGGAATGTAAATATATAAAGTTGGATTTTCATCATCATATCTTTTCTTATCATTTTATATTTCTTATATAGGCTTAGCATATTTGTTTCGAGAAATGACCTTCTCGGAAAAAATAAGTCGCGGGCTTGTTACATATCGTTACCGCTCTTTTAGGAAGCGGGACGTGACAATGGGTTATGAGACCGGCCACCGCTCCTCATCGAGGTCTCGAAACGTATACATTGGTGTACTTCGGAATATCGATGCCCGGTCTCAATACTCCCACGACTAGGGATATTTAAGGATGTGTTTATAGACAACCCAACTCTCATGTATATGATCGCCATTATAATGCTGGAAGTCAAGCAAGAATCCTACGGGCTTCATCATTATGTATTAGAGACACGTAATAACAAGTAAAATGTGTACACATCAATGATAAAGACAAACCAGATATTATAGTATCATTTCGAGTAAGATTATTCTACCTGTATAGGACCTCCATCAATTATTATAATCGCGTGCCTGTAATTACAATAATCGCCTTGAGGGCACTATATCCAACAGCTCCTAATGGGTTTTACCACTTCAGGAGCACCCAACAAAGTCCAAAATCCAATATTTGCTGAAGTGCGTAGAGTCTAACTTGGATATAAAGCATTTGGTCACCTGGAAGTTACCCCTTCCTATGACCTACTGATAACTAGCAGGGCCATCATAACCATGATGTTGACCCCCCTATCACTGTCTACGAGAAAACCAAAGTATCTCGCAAGTGGCTGAGGTCACCTACTAAAATCTGTGGAGTGGCTAATGGTTTGTCAAGTCCAATTGAATCCTTAGGTTCTACTAAATTTTGGTAGCCGTTTGTGGTTTTGGAATCACTTCCAATTCTACCATACCCACACAAGTTTCTTTTGCAAATAGTTTTCTTTTATAAAAAAAGGTGGCGAGTCAAGAACAATGTAACTATTGATCATGAAAATGGTACAAACAAAATCCTTGCGAATGCTTAAGATAATCCACAAACAACCATTACCGAAGCGTGTCTTGAGTTTGTCCGGATTCTGCTTTTAAACAGGAACCGGATAACTCCGTATCTTAATAACCTCAAGATATGCAACCAATCTATGTCCATATAGAATCAAAGGCACTAATTTAGATGAAACCGGATTCAAATAACATGAAGCTGTTTCCAGTGCATATCACCTAAATGGAAAAAAGGCCAATACAACATTACTCATTAAGGAGCAAACCCGCGGATGAGTAACCTGGGAGAGAATCAATTTCTCAATATTACTATGATGGAATACCTAGCGAACTCATAGGTAAACCTGAATCATGATACTTCCAACATACGGTTCACTTCTTTATTCTTATATCTATAAGCTTCTCAAAATCTTTGGACCTTGCATTATACCGAATGCGTGTCTAAAACCAGAGAACTTGAGGTAAACATGAATGAAATAAGAGCACCAACCCCTTGTCCCGAAAGACACTGAACAACATACATTTTCATGTGTAAGCCCCAAGAGCATACTAACTCAAATTCCGTGTGTTGTAAGTTAAAAACCATATTTTGGTCAAGAATGTCTTACACCATTATTAATGCACCTTACCTTATTCTCAACTGATAAAGGTAAATGTTTGGAACACAATTTTCAAAATTTATATCTCACTTTATAAAATAAAGATACAGATATTTCATTTTAAAAATTAGTGTATAACAACGGTTATTCGAAACCAAAAATTTACCGTTAGGCAAAGCCAGGCGATTCAATCCAATATCACCAATTGCAACGAATTCCGATATTTAGGATCAAATCTCCTATTTACCAATATTCTACTCCTACTCAGCATCTGTAACACCGTACGGATGTGATATCCAAATCTGGTAAACATATATCCTAGAGTGAGAATTATTTTGGAAAACAATTCTCATTTACAAGTACACAAAAATTCTGAAACATAAATGTTTCAAGGGGGTGGCCGGATATTCCTAGTAATGCCTTTTTCACCATCCATATTCATGACAGTAGTCGCAATTTTCTTTGCCCTCACTTCAATCCCTTTATATGTCTCTACATCTTATCTTCTGTACACCGTACTTACGCTAACTAGTTTTCTTCTTTCCCTATCTTTCGGCTCCGGCCTAAGTTTTAGAAGAAGACTATCCAATAAGCGCAATACGTGTACTCTCATAATACGAGCTATAGCAATCTAAAAGAAGGTGAAAGGAAGAGACAACCGAATAATACAATCAAAATTCTCTAGAACCAGTGGCCCTCCTTGACTAAAATAATTTCTTCGAGTTCATATGTAACTATACAATGGCCGTTCCAAACAATATGGATCATCGTAGAGATACAGAGTGTTCTGGAGAAATGCAAAGGGAAAGTAGAAGTAGCGGGGATATATGCGACTTTGTCGTGAATCACGACAATCCAAAGCCAAAGTCTGTAAGAAGGTTCGGCTAACTTGGTTAATGATTTTTAGTTTAAGGTAAGTCATGGGTCGATGTACCAGAGAGAAAGAAATGAAACACTCTGCGTGCACTCTATCAAGATTAGATTGGTTAATCACTTTATCTAATCAGGATGGCTCCCACTGTTTTCTCGAATTCTCCTTCAAACCTTAAAAAGAAGAACTAGTCGGGATCATATACACCTTATAAGTTCGCTAACTTTTCAGACAGGCCAGTATTGGTACTCCGAAAGAGGTTCCCCGTGCTTTCACACAGAGCCAATTTATAACCGCGTTTCCGCAGAGGCGTAAGCTCGTTAACACTTTCTAGACACTTAATAGGTTAACTAATTGTGAAGCGAAAATCTCTCGAGGAGTAATACCTACTCATCAGTAGGAATCAGGACCCCACTATCATCGTATGATAATTTTGATGGAAGCTGATCAAAATTACCACACTCCAGAAGGTACACGCAAACTTGGCAAGTGTCCTTATATTTGAAACTCCCGATATGGTTTTTACTTTTGAGACCCAAGGACATTGACGAATGATCAACAAATCAAGGGTCATAGTCAAGTTCAACCCGTCATTATCTTGATTGCGTTAAACACACCCGCACGACCCTTGACGAATGATCAACAAAGTCGTATGGATGTCCAAACCAATCCACATATCCAAGCGACAGAAAAGAATTACAGTGCAACCACACACTATGCCTCGGTGAATAGCAACGACAAACGTAGCATGAATACTAAGCAATACTAATCTGAATTGATGGAGGGCTACGGCTGGTTTTTGGCGAAAAAATTTAATATAATGAACTTGATATCGTTGAAGGAACTCAAGTGGCTTTGAAATGGAGTGGTTTAGGCTCCGCATTTTAAAACTAGTAACACAAACTTTTGCTTAAGAGCGAACTCCTCGTGAAGGGATTAAAGCCCTTTCCTCATAGAATGATGCGCAGGATATTCCTAACCGAATACCTCTATGCAAAGCAAAAGAATATGACTATTGTTTTGAAGAAAACCAAGTAGTTTTAAAAATTGGTTCCGAGAACATCATATAGGTTTATTTTCCTTGCATTATATATATAATGTGTTCCCATCATTTTTAATTTCCAAACCACACAAGAAACAACCAAAATAGCATGCTTTTATATGCCATCCGTATTCACCACAGGGTCTCGGGTCTTCACCGTAAGGTTACTTAACTTACGGCAGGGCAGGGACAGGGCTAGCGTGGATGCAAAACATTTAAAAGCATCTACTAAATATATAATATGTATATATCAATATCGCAGGCAGATAATAGTCATCACAGGCATGCGAACAACAATATGGAATAGCGGATAAACTTGGATCCTCATGTTTCATCTGCGCCGCAAATGAAACACGACGTTCTTCGGTCGTGTGGATAGCCCGTACAAAGTCGATCCTAGACCCCTACGAGTGCGGCAAGCCACCTGCCAATTCTAAAAATTGGTAACACGTCCTCCATAAAATGAGTCGATCACCCGTCGATTTCTAGAATCCAGTAACTTGTGTACCCCCTCCGCGGGTCGAATCCTATAACCACTACAGGTGCGGTGAGCAACTCGCCAATTCTAGAGCGAGGCGGCCCGGTCTCAACTTCATGAGATGACCACCTGCTGCACTCTAGAACCCGGCTACTCGAGAACTTCTCCTGGGTTTATCCTAGTACAGAAATGAAATATATACAAGGGTGACAACGACCGCATGCTGGTCGAGCCCCAATAAAAGAATATACATAATACGGAAACGGCGGCCACATGTTGGAGCTCGTCCCGAACAATTGAATATAACAATGTAAATCAAAACTGTACAACCAAATCGTATGAGGGGCTATCCGACACGACAATTCGATTAAACCATAATCAAGATATATTTAACCGAAGCAAGCAGCAGAAGCAAGTGTGCAATCCCATATAATTGAGCGTATAGCAATTAGACGACATTCAACAACACATACACGCACATAAACGAAGTCACGACATTTGAATTCGACACACAAATAGTGCACATCCTAAATATACCATAGGATAGAAAAACCAAGTGCACTAGTCATCCAAAAAATCAAGTTTTAAGCTAATTTGGAAGTCCGAATAAAAAAGAAACGTGCTCGAACCTTCACGGGAATCTAAAGCACAAAATTAACGTTCGATTGGGGGGCTTAAAGGGGTACCCTACCCCCAAGGCCAACACAAGGTGGCCCGGGGAGTGAGGCAGACCCGAGACTACCATGAGGGGTAGTCTCGGGTCCCCACCCCCAAGACCACTCGTGGTGGACTTGGCGAGTGGGCCTAGCCCCTTGGTCCCCGCAATAGTCTCCCTGGGGTGTCCATGCTCCACCTCGCGGCTTCTTGGTTCAAACCATGACCCCGCGTAGTGCGTAAACATCTCAAAACCAAAATTTTCGAGACTGTTTTTTCAACAGTTTTCGATGCCCGAAAAAACGTGAATTCTAATGTCATAACTAGCTAGTTTACGGTGTTTGGGTGGCTCAGATACCATTGTTGGGTTCCTATTGCTCACGGCGCAGCGGAAGCGGATAACAAACAAAAATTTCTAGCTAACACAATGGAACTCCGAACTATAGAATCGATCCAAACACAAAAACCAGCAAGCAAGCATGCAAAGGTTAGGAATACTGCCTTCATCGCATGTCCATCCAATAGTGGAAGACCCCTCCAAGCTCCATATATGCCGTCCGGATCGAGCTTGAGTTGTAAATGGACGAGGGTTAGGGTCGTGACGATCACGGCCGCGGCGGAATTTGAAAAACAATAATTTTACAATGCATAACCCCAATCCATCACCAAGATCATCAAATACTTAACAATAGATAAAACTAGAAATATAAAGAGAGAAAAGAGAGAGTGCTACAACCTTTGTAGCATATCCGACTAATCCCGGAAGACCCCGTCTAGACTTTCTGAGCCCCTGGATGCGTCTGAATGCCGACCGTTTCGCCGTAGATGATCCGCGTTGAATGCGGGCTGTCTGAGCTCCAACACCGTCACCGGCCGGAGAAACTTCTTCCAGAGGCTATCTAGGCATGGAGGAAGGCGATGTGAATTCTAGGTACTCTCTTTTTTTCTCACTCCCTCACCATGGCTACATGTGCTATTAACCTAGAGAGCTCAAGCTCTTGTTAGAGAAAGAAGAAGATGAAATTGATGGCTTATAGAAAAATGAATTTCTCTCTCTTTTACTTTTTCTCACCATGTTATATTATATATGACACATACACACACACTCTCTCTCTCTCTTTCACAAGAGAGAGGGTGGGCCCTACCATTAATCATGTATAACAAATAAATAATATATGTATATATTAATACACACACACACATTTACACACACACACATATATATACACACACACACACATAATATTTAAGGGTGGGAATTAATATATATATATATATATATATATATAATAAGTATTAGTACATGTATCCTATACATGTACACATCATGTAAAACATACACGAAATACCATCAATATCTTCTCGGTATTATGTACTATAGAGAGTGTGTGTATATACACAATACTAGAAACCGCATCATAAATACGGTTATCAAGTCAACACTTGACTTGATATTCTGGATTTTAAACCGGCCAGTATAAAAATCGTCCGATTATACACGCATATCCAATATACATTTTTTTGGACTCATACACGTATCCTTATATGTAAGTCATATCGCGTTTTTCCCGGGCAGGCACTTTCGTTGCGGGGATCTAAAGTCATGTCGATACGCTGGCAGTAAGTTATATAGGATCGTATCCGATTGAATCTGAAACACTTTCAGATTCAACCCCTTTTCGGGTTAACCCACAAGCTCGTCAGTGGTACTAGCTGAACGTAACGGCTATCCAGGTATGAGGAAGATAAAGGCAGGTCGACAAGCGAACTCATCCGTATCCGACAAAGTCTATAAATGACAGTCACCATACAGTTAATCTGTCAGATCCCCAATAACTCGATAAGTCATGCTGACAGGGGACTCATAACCAAAGAGATACAACTGGTAACACTTACCAGTTTATCTTTATCTGCCATGGCCATGGACTTCTGGATGTAGTCGTGTCTTGCATGGTGCGATATCGACTCCCAATACTGGGAGTGACGAATTTTCTCGACCGTTCACTGCCTCCATGTGCTTTGGGACTGTACCCAACTAAAACTTATTTGCATGACTCGGTAGAGCCATGGTAGGGTAATAATCTAAGTACAGTGGGAACACACACAAGACACTATGGCGATCTCAGGTCTAGAGACTAACCTGTACTCATGTCACCAGAGAACTGCTATCTAACATTGGTATAATACCATCTAGGAGTTCTCGGTGAGTTTTTCTAGTGTAACTCATCCAATGAGCACCTGTATACAATCATCAGTGTCAAACATCAACGGCTATGGGATTAGCCATCGTCCCGTACAGGGTCATGAAACGTATACACTAGTCTAAACTGGAGTACCAATACCCAGTCTTGATACTCCTACGACTAAGGACATTTAAGGATGTGCATATAAACTACCAGGCACTACTAGTATAATCCATATAATAATCCTGGTAGTCAAGCAAAGATCCTATGAGCTTTATTTCATGTATTAGAGATACGTGATAACTAGTAACACATATACACATGACAGATAAAGGCAAACCAGATAGCGTACTATCATCTTGAGCAAGACTGTTCTTGGTATAGGCCCTCCTCGAATTCAGTAATTGCATTACTGCAACTATGATAATTGCCTAGAGGGCATTTATATCCAACAATCTTCCACTTGCACTCAAGGCCAATTATTGCGGTATCGCATACACACATCTCATGTGCTACTGCATACCCAACTTTTGTACTAACTATTTTGCAAACTATGTTTGAGAAATAGGCTCAGTGAGTGGATCCGCTATGATGTATCTAACTGTATCTCTCTGAATCTCAACTTTGGGGAGATCGACTATCTCAAGAAATGAGCGATACTTACCTTAGAATATTGTTTGGATAGCAGATGAGACCTTGTTCACAAATGAACATATTTATCTAAACAAACACTAAAGATGTATCCTCTACTGATTCACAATCAGCATCTAGTGCCTTGACGTCCTCAGTATCCCGCTTGGAACTCTTCCAATACACTGCTCTTCATAAGAGGGTAAACCAATGACTCGCGACAGATACTCTATCACCCTAGTCACTACGAAAGCTGGAATCGGTAATCGCCTCCCGAAGAAGTCTGCCATTACCATACACCAAGAACATCTCATATATTCTTCACTTCTTCCTATGTTTCTCCAAGATTGGATTAATGTCTGCCTACTACACCAAGTGTGAAAGCAATATTTGGTCTGGTATATAACATCGCATGATTGAACTCACTAGGAGTCCTCCATTCTAAACTACTTTAGAATAGTGTCATTATACCTGAATTGGGATAATTCCAAATCCTTTACTAGATCTAAATCTATAGACCCTGTCACCAGAATCAATGATGTATATATAATCCATAAAGGAGAAACAGTGACAACCAATGTTTGACCGAATCGTAGTATAGGGACATCACTTCCTATGAAGAGTATGTTATCCACATCAGTATGCAGAATCTGACAGTACTCCCTACAGCTTTCTTACAAATACCAGGTTCATCTCTTATTTTAATCAAGTCAAACACTTTGACCGTAGCATAAAAAAACAGATGATCCACTTCCGTTATGCCTGCTTTAGTCTACCAAATAGACTTAAGCAATTTGCACACTATCTGCTGCTCCCGCTGACTAAAACAACCCTCCAGTAGAGTCATATACATGTACAATTCTAAATCCAATTTAGAAAGACGTTATAATCACACTCTTACCAGATATCATAGTTATGAAAACAGCAGTGGCAAATTTTATCCGTATGGACTTTAGCACAGACTTTGAAGTAACAACATCATCATAATCCACATCGGGTATTTGATGAATACAAGTTAACTACCAGTCTAGCCTAATTAGGTTAATACCTTTCCATTTGCACTGATCTCGAAAGACCTGCTTACTCTTTATAGGTTTAACCCCTTTCAAGTGCACATAACAAAGTCTATAATTTGTTATAGTGCATGGAGTCCAACTTGGATAACTTGGCATTCAGCAATTAGTCAGAAGTCACCACTTCATATGGCCTGCTGATAATCAGTAGGGTCATGACCACATGATGCAAGTCTCCTAGTCACCGTCTATGAGATAACTGAAGTATCTCTCGGGTTGCTGAGGTCACCTACTAAATCTGCAGAGTGGCTATGGTCTGTCAGGGTCAATTGGATCATCAGGTTCTACTAAACTTTCAGCAACTGTTTGTGGTTCTGGAATCACTTCTTGTTCTGCCATACTCCCACTAATTTCTTTTAGAAGAAATCCCTTAACAAGGGAGGTGGCGAGTCAAGAAAAAAACACTTTTGAACTGGAAATTGGTAGAAGCTACCCCTCGCGAAATCTTAGGATAATTATTATCGAAATGTGGCTCGAGTTTATCCGGATTATGGTTTTAAATATAAACCAGATAACCCAACATTGTACCAACTTTAAGATGAACACTATTCTATATCACATATAGAAACCGAGGTACTTGTTTAGGTGGAACCCATATCCATTGATATGCATCTATTTCTAGTGCATCCCCAAAATTGAAGAAGGCAACTAAGCATTACTCATCATGGAGGACACCCGCAGATAAGCAATCTGAGAGAGAATCATATTCTCATTACGGAATACCTAGTACCAACCCCATGTCCGTATGAAAATCGGACGACATACATCAATATGTATAAGTCACTAGAGTTCACTAACTCAATTTCCGTGTGTTGTTAGTTGAAAACTATTCTTTTGGATAAATAGAAACCAAAAGTTTTCCGTTTAGGAAAAACCTGATGATTTTCCTCGATAGCAACCATTGCTCCGTAAACTAATATTGAGGAAAAAAATCATCCATTCTCAATTCTCTACTCCTTCTCAGCAACTGTAACGCCCTATAGATGTGGGATTCTGATCTGGTATCTATATACCCAGGAGTTAGAGCTTCTTGAGAAATAGTTTCTCAAAACACAGACGCACGGCAAATCTGAAACATCAAAAAATGTTTTAGTATGGTTAGTCGAGTATTCTCAGTATTGCCTTTTTCATTGCCCAGGTTCATGATAGTAATCGAATTTTCCTTTTCTCACTTCAACCCCTTTTGATGTCTCTCCATCTTACCTTCCTGTTTACCGAACTTATGCTTGTTGGTTTTTTCCTTTCCATTCTTTCAACAACAGCTTCGGAATTAGAAGAAGACTATTCAATAAACATAACTGGTATACACTCCTTATAATAAGGAGCTCTCAAACTTGAGATATGGTAAGAGGGAGAGACAAACGAACAATTCATCTAATCCAGAACCAGTGGCCATCCTCAAACTGAAACAGTTTCATCGAGTTTGAATCTAACTATACGATGGCCTTCCAAACAATATGGATCTCTGTACCGAATATAGAAGGTTCTGGAGTTAGCAGAAGAGGAAGTAGGATATATGAAGACATATATGACTATGTCGTGGTTTAGGGCAATTCAGACATTCCAAAGCTATCGATTGTAAAAAGGCCGGTCAATATGGTTAATGAGTCTTAGTTTATGGTCAGTTCAGGGTAGCTTCCAGAGAGAGAAAAGAAACACTCTGCATGCACTCTAACCTAGATTATATTGGTATATTTATCTAATCAGGGTGGCTCCCGCTGTTCTGTCAAATTCTCCTTCAAACCCTAAAAGGAGAACTAGCTGGGATTTCGTATAGAAAATCTCCCGGGAGTAACTATTACTCAAAGTAGGAATTGGGACCCAAACTATCATGGTGTGGTAATCTTGACAAAGGTTAACAAGTCACCCCACTCCATAAAAGGTATGCAATCTCATTGCAAGTTTCAACACTTGAAACTTCCGATATCGGTTTTTACCCCTAACAGCTTATGACCTTGACGAAGGTCAACAAATTATAAGCCGCTAGTCAGGTTCTACCCGTCATTTCGTGATTAATTTATACCTACCCGTACAAGCCCTTGACAAAGGTCAACAAGGCTATGCGACCGTCCTAGCTAATCACATCACATGCTAGCAAGAAGTCATCACTTAGCTACCGTACACTACGCTTTGACGAAGGTCAACAAACGTAACACGAATACTAAGTACTCTACTTCCTAAAATGATAGAGGGCTACGACTGGTTTTGAAGAAAACCATCAACGTAATGAACTTGATCTCATCGTAGGAACCGAGTGGTTTTGAAAGTTTATAGTCATGTAGAGTTTTGCTCAAGAATGAACTCCCTGTGAAGAGATCTAGACTCTTTCCTCACTGAATGAGGTGCGGGATATTCCTAACCGAATACCCCAACGCAAATCAAAAGAATACGGATACAAAAACAATTTCAGTGACACTAACTTTTACCCAAGAGAGAACTCCCGGTGACGGATCAAGGCTCTTTCCTCATCAAATGAGGTGCATGACATTCCTAACTGAATGCCACGATACAAAGCAAAAGAATTGACAAAAATTTCCTCTGTATAAAAAGTTGGTTCCTACAACGTATAGGTTTATTTTACTTTTTATTAATGCAATTAATACAATCCCATCATTTAGATAATCATAGTATCTAGCATTATCCTTCTCACACAAATATTACAGAAAAGTATGAAAAAGAAAAATATAATGCACATATACGCCATCCGCATTTGCCATAGGGCCACGTCATGCTCCGTTAGGTTACTTAACTAACAGCAGAGCGGGGGCAGGGCTAGCGCGGATGCAAAACGTATATAGCATTTATATATATCATATATCACATATATCAATATATCATCTGTAACAACCCTAATTTTCCTATACAAATTTTTTCAAATATTTTTTCAAAATCCATAAAGGGGTATTTTAGCCTGAGCACAAAATAAAAGTAATTATTTTGCTTTTTAATTTCAAGTTAAAAGAATGTAACAACTCCATTTTTGGTGTACAAAAATTTGCTTTAAAATTAATGTATACTTGGAGTATTTACTTCTGCTGTTATCACTTTAAGTATTTAGTTCACTCCTTAATTACAAGAAGGAGCTTGTAGCTCATTGGTAATACCTTGCATTGCTGAACCAAGCCACCAGAGTTCAAATCCCATACCCCACATTATTTTTAATTTTATTTTGTTTAAAAAATTTTTAGAAGTCCAACAATCAACACGTGATAACTCCAAATTTTCCCATTACACCTGAAAAAGTAAATATATCGGTGTGTACACCACGAGACCCCCCACCTCCCTGACCTCCGACTCGGACCGGCGCCGCCGGCCGGACTCGGCCGGACGACCGAGTCCCCTGAACAAAAAGTGGGCCTTGTCATCTTCTATACCCCCTGCATAGTTTAAATTCCCAGATCAGTTCCAGAGACACAATTAAACCCCATTTACTCTATTTTTAATGAATTTTTAATGTATTTTTACATTTTTTAAATTTAAACTATTCACCTACCCTAACCCTAACCTAACCCTATAAATACCAACCCTACACACTACCCCCTCACCCCAAAACTCTGAGCCAACTCTCAAGAAATCATTAGAAACCTTGTGTGCAATCGAAGTGAGCGAAAGGCGAAGCCCCGGCGAATTCTCCGGCGGAAATTCCGACGACGACACTAGGAGCACCCGGTGACAAAACGACGCACCAGCGACTCCTCCCGATCCTTCTCCCTCTAATGGTTGTCCTAAACCCATAAGTCCCCATTCTATCTTCTCTAATCTATTATAGAAATACGGAATTACAAACCCGACGGAATCGGAACAAATCCGATTTCCGATTCGGTTTCTTTATAAAACTTCACTTTTCTTTAATACAATTATACTTGATCATTTTCATGTTGACTATTAAACACTAATCAACCATATTGATCAAGTTTCATAATCAAAAGTAATTGCTATTTTCATTTTACCATATTTTCATTTAAATACCACATAGTTTCAATTCTACATATAACATCACAAAACTTGCTATACTTTTAAGTAGATCACGAGGTAATGACCTACCTCCTCACACACTCATATACAACATAGCACAATACCCTTGGGAACATAGAATACGGGAAAACGACACAATTTCATTTTAATACCATTTACTTAACAAAACCGTTTTCTAAAGGATTTAGTATTTATACGAATCTTTGCAAAGCGCCGCTACAACCCATTTGGGGAACCCGTTCGGGATGGTGCGGATTATCGCACATCCTCGGGCTTAGTAGTGCGAAATTCAGACCTTCGCAAGGAGCATTCGGTCTCGAAAGATTTAAAATACGAAAATCTAAAGAAAATGAGATTTCTAGAAATATAATATATATTAAAAATTATTTTCATATAAATATATGTATATTTATCCTTAAAATATCTATTTTGTAATACTATAAATATTCTATTTTTTTTCTATAAATATCAGAAGAATCATTTTACACTAAAATACCATAATTCCATACAGATCAATATTACAAATAAATACCTTTTATTTATGAAATTAGGATATTTTCACTAGAAATATCACAACATAAAATCTACATTTATTACAACTCTAAAGACGATTAATAAATACTTGGGGTGTATTTTGAAAACTATACAAAAGTATTTTTTACATAAAACCCGCTCAAGTTCTATAAATTACCCTAAGGACCATAGTAAACATAGGTTTAAGCGGGACCAATCTCTTGAGCCTTAGGAAGCCGGAGAAGTGGGTGCTTGCCTATCTAAGATAGACAATTAACAAACGATGTTATCAACACGGTAATCGTCTTTGAAAAAGACACAAATCCTGCCGCCCATGTGCAGCGGTTACCGATAACATCAAAACAATCAGGACTTCAATTTACTTTTCTAATTGTCTGGCTCAGATTGAGTCTCTTTATAATCTGACTTGAATATGATTCAAGTACAATCTACAATCTACAATTTACAATCTACAATATTACAATTCAACATGAATCCATGAATCCATTTATTCCATATATTCAATCTATCAATCTATACAACTTGACCGAACCGAATCATGGATATACTTCTATTTACATGATTCTCCAGTTACATCCGTTTACTGATATCATGGTTTCGGTAAGTCATTCATTTATACAATGTATATTGCAATACAACACAATATATTTCAATACATTCAATACAATAAACACTACGGGGTTATAAAGGGTTAGACTGGTACGGAATATGTTAAAGGTGGCACGAGGTGGTCACTTAAGACGTAATTACATCCATGCCGTTGTTCCGTGGTATTATCGACGGAGCCTTGTACTACGGGTTACCAAAGTCTCCGGTGTAAGTGGGACTCCTCTCGTATACACTGGCATCTTCTGTACCAAGCTACAAACAACAGCGTTAACACAACACTATAACAATATAATACAACATTAAAAGTTACCTTCTTATTCTGTCTATCCTACTTCTCGCTTATCTTTGGGACTTACCGAGCGATTTGTTCGCTGTCGACATTCTCTTTCTTTCTTCTTTGAATGTCGTCAGGTGATCTGGACATTCCTGAGATCGAGCCCTCTGCTGAAGACTTGGACCAGTTGAGTGAAGACCCCGAGCTCTAGTCATTGTACACTTTCCATTCAGTACTTTTCATTTCCGTTATGCCATTGTTTAGGCATTGCTTTATTTCAGTTGTATTTACTTTCCATGCATTGTACAGAAAGAATGTGAATAAATAAAGTTGTTGTTTTTATTATATCTTGTCTCTTGTGCGTTACTTTTATATTACTTAGATACGCTTAGCATATTTACTTCACAGTAAATACGTAGCGGCCTCGTCCCGTCCACTTCGCTGTACACTGGGAAGCGGGACATGACATGTTTTGTTGGCGGCCCATGCAGGTCAGAGCTGTATAGAACTATACTATGCAGCTCTATTCTGCGTGAACAACCTAAGCAATATAACACAAGAACCAGCAACTAAAACATTCTTTACAATCATGTTCCTTGAATCATATACTTTGAATCTGTCCTAACCCAAAATTCCATCACCTCTTTTACAATCTTACCAAAACCTTCGCATCCTTTCATTCCTTCACACATTTTTCATATACTATCAAGTACTTCTAACACCTTGTAACACCTTAGCAGCCATAGAAGCCAAGACAGTTGACCAAGGTAACACTAGTAATTCACTTTCACATTCTTAAACCCTTGCACCACCTTGTTATTTTTTTCATACACTGTTAGTACTTTAGTCACCAAACTTTTCTTGAATCTGTTACACTTTCCTTTTACAATTTCGAGGACAAAATTTTTATAAGGAGGGTAGAATGTAACAGCCCTAATTTTCCTATACAAATTTTTTCAAATATTTTTTCAAAATCCATAAAGGGGTATTTTAGCCTGAGCACAAAATATAAGTAATTATTTTGCTTTTTAATTTCAAGTTAAAAGAATGTAACAACTCCATTTTTGGTGTACAAAAATTTGCTTTAAAATTAATGTATACTTGGAGTATTTACTTCTACTGTTATCACTTTAAGTATTTAGTTCACTCCTTAATTACAAGGAGTTTGTAGCTCATTGGTAATACCTTGTATTGCTGAACCAAGCCACCAGAGTTCAAATCTCATACCCCACATTATTTTTAATTTTATTTTGTTTTAAATTTTTTTAGAAGTCCAACAGTCAACACGTGATAACTCCAAATTTTTCCACTACACCTGAAAAAGTAAATATACCAGTGTGTACACCAGGAGACCCCCACCTCTCCGACTCGGCCCGACTCGGCCGGCAGACCGGCCGAGTGCCCTGAACAAAAAGTGGGCCTTTTCATCTTCTATACCCCCATGCATAGTTTAAATTCCCAGATCAGTTCCAGAGACACAATTAAACCCCATTTACGCTATTTTTAATGAATTTTTAATGTATTTTTACATTTTTTAATTTAAACTCTTCACCTACCCTAATCCTATAAATACCAACTCTACACACTACCCCCTCACCCCAAAACTCTGAGCCAACTCTCAAGAAATCATTAGAAACCTTGTGTGCAATCGAAGTGAGTGAAAGGCGAAACTCCGGCGGAAAATCCGACGACGACTCTGGGAGCTCCCGGTGACGAAACGACGCACCGGCGACTCCTCCCGATCCTTCTCCCTCTCCTGGTTGTCCTAAACCCGTAAGTCCACATTCTATCTTCTCTATTCTATTCTAGAAATACGGAATTACAAAACCCGACGGAATCGGAACAAATCCGATTTCCGATTCGGTTTCTTTATAAAACTTCACTTTTCTTTAATACAATTATGCTTGAACCTTTTCATGTTGACTATTAAATACTAATCAACCATATTGATCAAGTTTCATAATCAAAAGTAATTGCTATTTCATTTTACCGTATTTTCATTTAAATACCATATAGTTTCAATTCTACATATAATATCACAAAACTTGCTATACCTTTAAGTAGATCACGAGGTAATGACCTACCTCTTCACACACTCATATACAACATAGCACAATACCCTTGGGAACATAGAATACGGGAAAACGACACAATTTCATTTTAATACCGTTTACTTAACAAAACCGTTTTCTAAAGGATTTAGTATTTATGCAAATCTTTGCAAAGCGCTATTTTAGTGTAAAATGATTCTTGTGATATTATAGAAAAAATGGAATATTTATAGTATTACAAAATAGATATTTTAAGGATAAATATACATATATTTATATGAAAATAATTTTTAATATATATTATATTTCTAGAAATCTCATTTTCTTTAGATTTTCGTATTTTAAATCTTTCAAGACCGAATGCTCCTTGCGGGGGTCTGAATCTCGCACTACTAAACCCGAGGATGTGCGATAATCCGCACCATCCCGAACGGGTTCCCCAAATGGGTTGTAGCCATGAATTCCATACAAATCAATATTACAAATAAATACCTTTTATTTATGAAATTAGGATATTTTCACTAGAAATATCACAACATAAAATCTACATTCATTACAACTCTAAAGACGATTAATAAATACTTGGAGTGTATTTTGAAAACTATACAAAAGTATTTTTACATAAAACCTGCTCAAGTTCTATAAATTACCCTAAGGACCCTAGTAAACATAGGTTTAAGCTGGACCAATCTCTTGAGCCTCAGGGAGCCGGAGAAGTGGGTGCTTGCCTATCTAAGATAGACAATTAACAAACGGTGTTATCAACACGGTAATCGTCTTTGAAAAAGACACAAATCCTGTCGCCCATGTGCAGCGGTTACCGATAACATCAAAACAATCAGGACTTCAATTTACTTTTCTAATTGTCTGACTCAGATTGAGCCTCTTTATAATCTGACTTGAATATGATTCAAGTACAATATACAATATACAATCTACAATATTACAAATCAATATGAATCCATGAATCCATTTATTCCATATATTCAATCTATCAATCTATACAACTTGACCGAACCGAACCATGGATATACTTCCATTTACATGATTCTCCAGTTACATCCGTTTACTGATATCATGGTTTCGGTAAGTCATTCAATTATACAATGTATATTGCAATACAACACAATATATTTCAATACATTCAATACAATAAACACTACGGGGTTATAAAGGGATAGACTAGTATGGAATATGTTAAAGGTGGCACGAGGTGGTCATTTAAGACTTAATTACATCCATACCGTTGTTCCGTGGTATTATCGACGGAACCTTGTACTACGGATTACCAAAGTCTCCGGTGTAAGTGGGACTCCTCTCGTATGTATTGGCATCTTTTGTACCAAGCTACAAACAACAGCGTTAACACACACTATAACAATATAATACAATATTAAAAGTTACCTTCTTATTCTGTCTATCCTACATCTCCCTTATCTTTGGGACTTACCGAGCGATTTGTTCGCTGACGACATTCTCTTTCTTTCTTCTTTGAATGTCGTCAGTTGATCTGGACATTCCTGAGATCGAGCCCTCTACTAAAGACTTGGACCAGCTCAGTTAAGACCCCGAGCTCTAGTCATTGTACACTTTCCATTCAGTACTTTTCATTTCTGTTATGCCATTGTTTAGGCATTGCTTTATTTCAAATGTATTTACTTTCCATGCATTGTACAGAAAGAATGTGAATAAATAAAGTTGTTGTTTTTGTTATATCTTTTCTCTTGTGCGTTGCTTTTATATTGCTTAGATATGCTTAGCGTATTTACTTCATAGTAAATACATAGCGGACTCGTCGCGTCCTCTGCCCGTATACTGGGAAGGGGGGCGTCCATCATCACACGCAAATAATCACATTACAGTATGAGGAAAAACAAAAATCTTAGAGTTGGAATGGTCGGATCACCTTGGAATCCTGCATTTCGTTCAAGCCACAAACGAAGCACGAAATACCCCGGTAGCATGAATAGCCTGTGCGTAGCCAAAAGTAGACCCCTACGAGTGCGGCAAGTCATCCGCTAATCCGAGAAACAAGGCAACCCGGCATCATCACCATGATGGGGCCACCCAACACTTTCTCGAATCCGATGACTTGAGCACCCCACCGCGGGTCTATCCTAACCCCCTACAGCGAAAAGCAGCCCGCCAATCCTAGAATCGAGTTACCCGATCTCAACTCCTTGAGATGGCCACCTGCTGCAATCTAGAATTTGGCTGCCAGTGCACTTCTCCATGGGGTAATCCTTATACCTGTATTAATACAAAGGTAACATCGATCGCAACATGATCGAGTCCCGACAAATAATAATACAATAAGCGGAAATGACGGCCACATGTCGACCACTTGTCCCGAATAAAAGAATATTCATTTGGCTATAACATAAATAAAATGAAAACCACATCACACAACACGCACGGGGCTATTCATTTCGCGATAATCCAATCCACACCAAATAAACTTTAATATAGAACATATCAGACTTTCATGTGCAACCCCATCAAATTGATAAGATCAATTCGGCGACGTTAAACACCGCATATCACATATGCCATCGCATTAACAAGATTAAATTAATCCCGTCAATACGGAACCCATGGCCAACGAATTCCAAAACTCGCGAAGCCGAAATCGAATTTCCAAAAACAGAAATTCAAGATCAGCCCCGGCCCCAAAACACCACTATTTCTTGCATGAATCGAAACCCAAACGACCCAAAAACCACTTGAGACACCAGTGGGACCTCAGGAACGACACATGAGGCCTAGGGGAATTGGGTGGGGGCTCCAACCCATGGCCAAAAAATTGTGGCCATGGGTTGGCTGCTGGGACAGCAAGCACGCAGTTGTGCGCTTGTTGTCCTAGCGCCACACCCGAGACCATTTTGTGATGGTCTCGGGTGTGGGAGCCTACCCAAGCCCCCGAGGACATCCCCGGGGTTGCTCCCACGCCACCATGGGGCTCTCAGTCCGAACCGAGAGCCCCGGGATGCAAGTTATTTTCAAAAATAATTACAGGTTTGGGACAGTTTATCAAACAGAAACTGTTTTGTTTTGTAAAAAAGTTTTGGAAATTCAAATGACCACAAAACTAATTGCAAGTATTTGATTTGGCTCTGATACCATGTAAGTGGACGGAGGTTAGGGTCATGATGATCACGGCCACGGTGGAATTTGAAAAACAATAATTTTACAAAGTATAACCTCAATCCATCACCAAGATCATCAAATACTTAGCAATAGATAAAACTAGAAATATAAAGAGAGCA
Organism: Agapanthus africanus; assembly: GCA_030015575.1. Taxonomy (NCBI): domain Eukaryota; kingdom Viridiplantae; phylum Streptophyta; class Magnoliopsida; order Asparagales; family Amaryllidaceae; genus Agapanthus; species Agapanthus africanus. Next base: position 151,206,831 of record JASDDO010000006.1, read on the forward strand.
AAGAGAGAGTGCTACAACCTTTGTAGCATGTCTGACCAATCCCGAAAGACCCCTTCTAGACTTTGTGAGCTTCCGGACGCGTCTGAATGCTGACCGCCTCGTCGTAGATGATTCGCATTGAAAGCGAGCTGCAAGAGCTCCAACGCCGTCACCGGGTGGAGAAACTTCTTCCAGAGGCTAGTTAGGCATGGAGGAAGGCGATACGAACTCTGGGTACTCTCTCTTTTTCTCACTCCCTCACTATAGCTACATGTGCCATTAACCTAGAGAGCTCAAGCTCTTGTTTGAAGAAGAAGAAGATGAAATTGATGGCTTGTAGAAAAATGAATTTCTTTCTCTTTTTATTTTTCTCACCATGTCATATTATATATGACACACACTCTCCAACTCTCTCTCTCTCTCTCTCTCATATGTGTGTCACATACACTCTCCAACTCTCGCTCTCTATTAATCATGTATACCAAAAAATAATACACACACACATTTACACACACGCGCGCGTGCGCGTGCGCGCGCGCACACACACACACATATATATATATGTATGTATATTTATTTACACATAATATTTAATGGTAGGAATTAATATATATATATATATATATATATATCAAATACACACACACACACAAATACATATATACACGTACACACACACACACACACACACACACACATATAAATAAGTATTAGTACATGTATCCTATACACATACACATCATGTATCACATACACAAAATGCCATCAATATCTTCTCAGTATCATGTACTGTAGTGAATGTATGTATCATATACACAATACTAGAAACTGCATCATAAATACGGTTATCAAGTCGACACTTGACTTGATATTCTGGCTTTTAAACCGGCTAGTATAACACGTATATCCATTATACATGTTTTGTTGAACTCATGCACGTATCCCTATACGTACGTCACATCGCGTTTTGCCCGGGCAGGTACTTTCGTTGCGGGACTCTAAAGACCTGTCAATACTCTGGAAGTAAGTTATATAGGATCGTATCCGATTTAATCTGAAACAGTTTCAGATTCAACCCCTTTTCGGGCTAACCCACAAGCTCGTTAGTGGCACTAGCTGTACGTAACGGCTATCCAAGTATGAGCAAGATAAAGGCAGGTCGATGAGCGAAGTCATCAGGACCCGACAAAGTCAATAAGTGACGGTCACCGTACAGTTCGGTCTCTTGTCAAGGAGTATCACATACCGCGTCTAGGGAGTGGAATCTGTCAAACCCCCAATAACTCGATAAGTCGTGTTGACAGATGACTCATAACCAAAGAGATACAACTGGTAACACTTACCAGTTTATCTTTATCTTCCGTGGCCACGGACTTCTGGCTATAGTCGTGTCCTGCACATTGCGATATCGACTCCCAATACTGGAAATGACGAATTTCCTCGATCGCTCACTGCCTCTATGTGCTTCGGGATTGTACCCAACTAAAACCTGTTTGCACGACTCAGTAGAGCCGTGGTAGGGTAGTAATCTAAGTACAGTAGAAACACACACAAGACGCTATGACGATCTCAGGTCTAGAGACTACCCTGTACTCATGTCACCAGAGAACTGCTATCTGACATTGGTATAATACCATCTAGGAGTTCTTGGCGAGTCCGTCCTGTATAACTCATCCAATGAGCACCGGTTTATAATCATCAGTGTCAAACACCAATGGTTATGGGATCAGCCATCGCCCCGTACAGGGTCATGAAACGTATACACTAGTCTATACTGGAGTACCGATGCCCAGTCTTGATACTCCTACGACTAGGGACATTTAAGGATGTGCTTATAAATTATCAGGCCCCACTAGTATAACAATTTATTCATGGAAATCCACAATATGTTCCCTATGGTGACCGGGTTCATAAATTATGTTCAACAAATAATACGAGCTGCAAGGTATATTGGTCAAAGTTTCATAATTACCTTATCCCATACAAATCGTTTACCTGTAACTATTCAATATCCTTATGAAAAATCGATCACATCAGAGCGTTTCCGTGGCCGAATCCATTTTGAATTTGATAAATGTATTACTTGTGAAGTATGTGTTCGTGTATGTCCCATAGATCTACCCGTATTATAATCATGGTAATCAAGCTAAGACCATATGGGCTTTATCTTATGTATTAGCGATACGTGATAACCAGTAACACATATACACATGACAGATAAAGACAAACCATATAGCGTACTATCATCTCAAGCAAGACTGTTCTTGATATTGGCCTTCTTCGAATTCAGTAATTGCATTCCTGCAACTACAATAATTGCCTAGAGGACATCTATATCCAACATGAGTGGCGACCGTCGTTGCCAAAGATGATCCACCTGAGGGAACCGATCCAAGCTCCGGTTTCACCAAGTGAAGCAACCGACGCTCCAAGCTCTCTACGAATGGAGAGTAGGGATGTAGGAATATTTTCACTATCTTTTCTCTCTTTTTCTAAGCTCAAGTAAGCTACCATGAAGGAGGAGGAGGTGAAGAAGAAGAAGCCATCATAAGAAAATAGCCAAGTCCTTTTTGTGTAGTAGAAAAAATCCAAGTAGAAAGAATGGCTATGTTTTAGCAACCATGAAAGAATAGTGAATCCAAATGATATTTACAATATAAAAACCAAGCCATACCTCTCCACATACTTCTTTACACCTCATCCACCATCTCATTTTTTTATTTTCATTAAAAGAAAAATCAAGAAATGAAGTGTCTATCTTCTAGAACAAATTCCGTATAAATACGAAATACAAATAGCCAAGAGAGAGAAAATGAATAGTGAACAATAATACTAGAATAGCCAAGAGAGAGAAAATGAATAGTGAACAATAATACTAGAATATATATATATATATATATATATATATATATTAATATATATATATATATATATTAATATATATATATATATAAATTATTAAATCAAAACCTGATATAATAATCCGGCTTAATCCTAAACCGCTAGTATTATCAACCATCCAATTAAAGTCCGTGTAGCCTGTACACATATTTAATCGGACACCCTGTATGTACCAACATATGTCATCTACATCATATCGCCTGAACCTAGAAAACCCTATGTGTGGGACTCTAAAGACTCAACAATACGCCGGCAGCGATTTATTAGAAAAATCCAAAAACCACAAGCACGTTAGCGGCACTAGCTGTACGTAACGGCTACCTAGGTATCTGTCGAAAGGGAGGTCGACAATCATGTCCGTCCGCACCCTACTGAGCCTGAATGTGACAATCTCCATACAGTCTGGTCTCTTCATCTAAGAGTATCGCATACCGGGTCTAGGGGGTGTAAACGTCAGACCCCTAATAACTCGATAAGTCGTGTCGGAGTCAAGCTTATCACCAACCGAGAAACTACTAAACTCATATCAGTAAATCTCATCTACTGTGGCCACGGCTTTAGGATGATGGCCAACCGAACACAGCACAACATCGACTCCTAATATAACGAGAGACGAATCCCCGACAATCGCTCACCGCCTCTATGTAGCTCGGGACTGTACCCAACTAAAACCTGTTTGGATGACTCCTTTAAGACGTGGTAGGGTAGTAATAATAGTACAGTAAGAACTCACACGAGACAAATGACGATCTCAGGTCAAAAAAATAACATGTACTGATGCCACTCGATAACTTCTATCTGACGATAGATATAATACCATCTAGAAGTTCATGGAGAGTCTGTCCAGTCTACTCCGGAATATCGATACTCAGTCTCAATACACCCACGACTAGGGACATTTAAGGATGTGCTTATTGACTACCCATCTCTCACGTATATGATCGCCATCATAATGCTGGTAGTCAAGTAAGAATCCTACGGGCTTCATCATTATATATTAGAGACACGTAATAACAAGTAAAACGTATACACATCAATGATAAAGACAAACCAGATAGCATACTATCATTTTGAGTAAGATTGTTCTACCTGTATAGGTCCCTCCTTAATTACAATAATTGCGTTCCTTTAATTACAATAATTTCCTTGAGGGCACTATATCCAACAGTTATCACATGATGATAGTTGGATCCCTATCCCACTATAAGTAATGATTATTATTCTTCTGGAGACTTTTTCACTTTACAATCAATGCTATAAACCAAGTAGGTGTCTAGATCGGTGTTAGCGGTGCTACGCCTCCACGGAAAAGTGGTTATTTAATTAAGGAACTTCATGAAAGCGTTGTAAAACCTTCCTCGAAGTACCGACACTAGCCTGGACGAAAGGTTAAAGCAAGAATTGTAGGGTGCGATTAATCCTGACTAATTCTTCTTTTATGGTTTGAAGGAGAATTCGAGAAAACAGTGGGAGCCATCCTGTTTAAATAAACTAAAAACCAATCTAAACATGCAAGAGCATCATGCTGAGTGTTTATTTTCTTTCTCTCCTAATTGCAGTGACCAAGATGACTGGGCTTAAGTTACTATTAGATAAAAATATATTGACGGGGTCAAAGTATAATGATTGGTTAAGGAATGTCCAGATGGCCATTACTTATGACAAGCTAGGCTACCTCCTTACTACTAAATCCCTTGCCGTCCTTGGTCCAGATTCCACTGTCACGGATATTGAGATCCATAAGACATAGAAAATAGACAGTGCGAAAGACAAGTGCCTGTGCTAGCCTCTATGGATAATGAACACCAGAGGTGGCACGAGAAGATGGATCTTGCTTCCATCTTCCTCAATACCAAGGATTTATATGGAGAGCAATCTCTATCGCAAGATACGAGACCTCGAGGAAATTATTTCAGGTGAGGTTGGCTATTGAGTCATCTGAAGGGAACATTGTTAGTGTATATGCCCTAGGGGCCATTATTGTATCATACTAGCTTGTATATTACTTAATGGAAGCTTGGGATATTCACAGTTATATTAACAGTCTTGCTAACCATGGTAGTATGCTACTTGGTTTTATCTATCTTAATATGTGTGTACGTATTGATAGAGCCCTTAGGATCTTGCTTGACTACCAGCGTTGTGATGGCAGTCACACTAGTGGGGGCTGGGTAGTCTACAAGCACATCCTTTTTCAGGTCCCTAGTCGTAGGATTATCGAGACAGGGTATCGGTACTCCGGAGTAGACTAGTGTGTACGCTTCTCATCCCAGTTGGGGAGATGGTATGTCCCACAGCCATCAGTACGTTATAATGGAGATAGTATACAGGTGCTCGTTGGGTTACGGGTACACTGGACAGAACTCGCAGGGAACTGTTGGTTGGTATTATACCCGTCGTCAGTTAACAGTTCCCAGGTGACATGAGTACAGCATAGTCCGCAGACTTGACACTGCTGCTTCTCCTTGAGTGTGTTCCCACTGTTCTTAGATTGCTACCCTACCACGGCTCAAAGGAGTTGTGCAAACAGGTAGCAGTTGGGTGCAGTCCCGAAGCACTTGAAGGCAGTGGCGGTTAGACAGGATTCGTCTCTCCCGGTATTGGGAGTTGATATCGCGCTGTGTCAGAGAGCCATTACGCAAAGTCCTTGGCCAGGGCAAGCGAGATTTACTGGTAGATTTTCCAGTAGTTTCTCAAGGTGTAATGGGCTTCGCCCCGACACGACTTATACCGCTTTTAGGGGACTGACGCTTGCCGCCCCCTAGGCCCGATATGCGATAATCCTAGACGAACAGACCGGACTGTACGGAGATTGTCACATCAGGCTCAGTAGGAGTTCGGATGGGTTTCCTCATCGGCCTTCTTATCGACATCTACCTGGGGACCGTTACGTACAGTTAGTGCCGCTTGCGGTTTGTGGTTAAACCCACTGCCAGCGTAGTAGTCGAGTCTTTAGAGTCCCACACAGAGAGTTTCCCTGCTCCGGGCGAAACGATATAGAGGTCGTATGGTTTTACGACAAGGGTTCGGACGCATACGTGTTTTTACGCACGTAGGATGCTCGGACAGTGTTTACTAGCCGGCTTTGGTTTAAGCCAGATTCTAGTATCGGATTATTTGATTTATACAGTCTAAAGTTTTTCCGTGTTTTCACGGATAAGAGGGGCGTTCTCGTAAATTCTCGAGAAGCTTCTAGAAGGATGATGACTTAGAGGCTAAGGTGGCATTTGCATTTATTGATTTAGTGACTCATTTGTGTGATTCATTCATGTATTTAATGGTGCATTTAATGACTAATGACTCATGAGATGAATCACTCATAATGAATAAATGAAGCATGGTTGATAAATCATTTGATTTATTCATTTAATAAATCATTATGCTTCATATATTCAAAATGAGTTATTATTTCATTTCATTCTCACTCTCACCTTCTCTCTCCTCAAGCTCTCTCTCTTCAAACCCTATCCCTAACCTCTCATGTTTTATGACAAATTGGGGTATGTCCTTACTGTAAGTCGATGTAGTACACCCCAGTACTTATGGGGAGGCGGAATTTTCAAAAACGATCAAGTTTAAAGAACGAACATCGACTAACCGCTTGAATCGAAGCTAAACAAATAATAACCGAACACATAGCTATACTAAACTATAGTGTTAAGGGATTATACCTAATGAAAACGGTCCTTCGTCTTTGTGTCCTCCTTCGTTCTCCTCGACCTTCTCTAGGTAGTAGACGATCCACCCGAGAGCAAGACACCAAGCTATACCTCTAACTTGAGGTAACTAATCAACTTTGATTGCTAATCAAAGATGAAAGGATGATATAGAGTGAAGGTAATGGATGCTTAAGTCTAACTAAACCTTTGATCTCAACACATGAGGATTAAGGATTAGTATCTTGAAGATGAGAGCTTGAGGAGAGAGAATATGAGATAAGATAATGAGAGAAGAGAGAGAGTGTATCATAATATATTATGAAGCATTCTTATTTAAGAATAATGAATAAAAGAAATGAATAAGCATGCTTCATAAAATATCTAGTGGTGATTCATTAGCATGAGTCATTAAGCAATAAATGTGCATTAATGAAATGAATGAATCACCACCATGACTCACAACCTCATCCAAAGTAACCTCCTTAGTCACATCTTCTAGAAGCTTCTCGTATAATTACGAGAACGCCCCTCCAATCCGCAAAAATACGGAAAAACTTTAGACTGTAAAAATCCAATAACCGGATACCAGTAACTGGCTTAAACCAAAGCCGACTGGTAAAAACTGTCCGAAAGTCGTACGCGCGTAAACGCACGTATGCGTCCGAACCCTTTGTCGTAAAACCATGCAACCTCTATATCGTTTCGCCTGGAGTAGGAAACTCTCTGTGTGGGACTCTAGAGACTCGACTACTACGCTGGCAGTGGGTTTAACCACAGACCGCAAGCGGCACTAGCTGTACGTAACGGTCCCCAGGTAGTTGTCGATAAGAAGGCCGATGAGAAAACCCATCCGAACTCCTACTGAGTCTGATGTGACAATCTCCATACAGTCCGGTCCGTTCGTCCAAGACTATCGCATATCGGGCCTAGGGGGGCGGCAAGCGTCAGTCCCCTAATAGCGGTATAAGTCGTGTCGGAGTGAAGCCCATTACACCCTGAGAAACTACTGGAACCTACCAGCAAATCTCGCTTGCCCTGGCCAGGGACTTTGCGTAATGGCTCTCTGACACAACACGATATCTACTCCCAATACCGGGAGGGACGAATCCTGTCTAACCGCCACTGCCTCCAAGTGCTCGGGACTGCACCCAACTGCTACCTGTTTGCACGACTCCTTTGAGCCGTGGTAGGGTAGCAATCTAAGAACAGTGGGACACACTCGAGGCGAAGTAGCAGTGTCAAGTCTGCGGACTACGCTGTACTCATGTCACCTGGGAACTGTTCACTGACGACTGGTATCAAACCAACCAACAGTCCCCTGTGAGTCCTGTCCGGTGTACCCGTAACCTAACGAGCACCTGTATACTATCTCCAGTACGACGTACTGACGGCTGTGGGACAGACCATCTCCCCAACTGGGATGAGAAGCGTACACACCAGTCTACTCCGGAGTATCGATGCTCTGTCTCGATAATCCAACGACCAGGGACCTGAATAAGGATGTGCTTGTAGACTACCCAGCCCCCACTAGTGTGACTGCCATCACAACGCTGGTAGACAAGCAAGATCCTAAGAGCTCTATCAATACGTACACTCACATATTAAGATAGAAAAACCAAGTAGCATACTACCATGTTTAGCAAGACTGTTATATACATGTGAATATCCCAAGCTTCCATTAAGTAATATACAAGCTAGTATGATACAGTAATGGCCTTCTAGGGCATAAACACTAACACTTACCGCTAAGGCACCTGCTGTCCCTGGTCCCAAATCCAGTAATTCGGATAAGGAAATCCGCAAAACCTGGGAGTTAGATTGCGCGAGGGACAAGTGCATCGTGCTTGCCTCGATGAATAATGAACATCAGAGGAGGAACGAGGATATGGATCTAGATGCCATATTTCTCCATACAAAGGAACTTTACGGAGAGCAATCTCGTATAGCAAGATACGAGACCTCAAAGAACTTGTTTCAGGCGAGATTGGCCGTCGGATCATCGGTAGGAGAACATGTCCTAAAGATGATTGGCTATATAGAAGAGTTCGCAGACCTTGGGACGACTTTGGAGAACGAGCTCTATACAGACTTGATTCTCCAGTCCCTTCCTTCTACCTACGCCCGGTTTATTCTGAATTTCAACATTCAAAGAAAAGAAGTTGAACTTCCAGAACTCCTTAACATGTTGAGGAGTGCAGAGGGCACCTTGCTGAAGGTAAGGGATACACCCGCTATGTTTGTTCGCGGTGCTTCTTCTTCCGGGTCCAAGGCTAGGGCCAAAGGAAGGAAGAATAAGGCCGCCACCAAACCTAGAGGAGGTGTTAGTAAAGTGGGAGTGAAAGGAAAGAAAAAGATTGCGGTGCCAGTAGTGGCAAAGGATGAGTGCTTCCACTGTCATAGGAAAGGGCACTGGAAGAAAGATTGCAAGGCTTGGAACGCCAAGAACCAGGAACCGAAGCAAGCTGTGGCTTCGACTTCAGGTGTGTTTGTAATTGAGAATTGTCTGTCAATCAACTCTACTTCCTGGGTATTGGATACCGGATCAGGATCTCATATATGCAATTCATTGCAGGCACTGAGAAACCGTAGAGTGCTGAAGGTTGGTGATATGACCCTGAAGGTTGCTAATGGAGCTAGCATGGAAGCTGTCTCCGTAGGGGACTATCACCTTGGATTGACGAGTGGACATATTTTGGTTTTGCATAATTGTTTTTGTGTACCTAGTTTAATGTGTAATATCATATCAGTTTCCGTGTTATCGAAAGAAGGTTATGATTTCACGTTTGTAAGCGATGTTGTTAACATCCATCTTAATCATAGTTTGATTGGGTCCGGTACACTGGATAACGGTATATATGTCTTAAACCAACTACAGATTTTCAATATCCAGAACACACTAAAAAGAAAGTCTCCAGATTTAAATAAGGCTTTTTTATGGCATTGTAGACTAGGTCACATCAATGAGACAAGGTTAACTAAGTTACATAGAGAAGGATATTTTGATTCGTTCGAATATCAATTTTATGCCACTTGTCAATCATGTCTCAAAGGAAAGATGACAAAGACTCCATTCACTGGACATGGAGTAAGAGCGAGCTAGCTCTTAGGACCCATACACAGCAATGTATGTGGTCCAATGTCTACACATGCAAGAGGTGGTTTTTCCTATTTCATTATTTTTACGGATGATTACTCTAGGTACGGATTCATTTTCTTGATGAAACATAAATCCGAGGCTTTTGAGAAATTCCAAGAGTATAAGAATAAAGTAGAAAACCAAACCGGCAAAAGTATCAAGACATTGAGATCTGATCGAGGTGGTGAATACTTAAGTGTCGAGTTCCTAGGTTATCTAAAAGAGAAAGGAATTCTCTCTCAGCTTACTCCTCCATACACTCCACAGCACAACGGTGTATCGGAGAGACGGAATCGAACCCTATTGGATATGGTACGTTCCATGATGAATAATGCTGAGTTACCGCGATCTTTCTGGGGTTATGCGCTAGAATCAGCAGCATATCTTCTGAACAGGGCTCCTACCAAGACTGTGCCTACCACGCCATATCAGATGTGGAGTGGGAAGAAACCCCATCTTCAGCATATGAAGATATGGGGATGTCCAGCTTTTGTTAAAAAGCAGCATGCGGACAAACTCGAGGCACGGTCAGTACAGTGTAAGTTTGTGGGATATCCAAAGAATTCCAAGGGGTATTATTTCTATTACGCAGAGGAACAAAAGGTTTTTGTTTCTCGTAATGCCCATTTTCTAGAACAGCAATTTTTAGAAAAGGAAACAAGTGGGAGTGAAATAGAACTGGAAGAAATTCCAGAACCACAAACTACTACTGAAAGTTTGGTAGAACTTGTAATTCAAGAAGAACAGGACATTCCCGCACCCCTCCGCAGGAGTAGTAGGCCGTCTGATTCGCCTGAGAGATACTACGGTTTTCTCACAGATGGGGATTGAGAGGATTGCGTCATTAATGATGATGAACTTACTAGCTTCCAGCAGGCCATCCAGAGAGGTGACTCGATACGATGGCTGGATGCAATGCGGACTGAGATGGAGTCCATGTACACTAACAAAGTATGGACTTTGGATTTTGCTCCAGATGGGGTAAAACCCATAGGATGCAAATGGATCTTCAAGAAAAAGATTGGTGTAGATGGACAGGTGGAAACCTATAAGGCTAGACTTGTTGCAAAGGGTTTTCGTCAAAGACCTGGTTTGGACTATGACGAGACTTTTTCTCTAGTGGCTATGCTTAAATCCATTCGAGTCCTTCTTGCCATTGCTGCCTTCCATGATTATGAAATCTGGCAGATGGACGTAAAGACGGCTTTTCTGAATGGTAATTTAGAAGAGTACGTCTATATGGATCAGCCAGAAGGTTTCAATCAGAGTGGGAGCAGCGGGAAAGTGTGCAAGTTGCTTAAGTCCATTTATGGACTGAAGCAGGCATCGCAGAGTTGGAACATCTGTTTTGATGAAACGGTCAAAGAATATGACTTTATCAAAAATCCAGATGAACCATGTATATTTAGTAAAATTGTAGCACGAACTGTCGTATTCCTCGTCTTGTACATGGATGACATTCTATTGATAGGAAATGACATTCCTATGCTACAATCTATTAAAGGATTCTTGTCACACAGGTTCTCCATGAAAGACCTGGGTGATGCCTCTTACATTCTGGGGATCCGGATCGATCGTGATAGATCCAAGAGGATTTTGGGACTTTCGCAGTCCTGGTATATCAACACTATACTGAAAAGATTCAGTATGGAAGATTCTAAGCTCGGTAATCTACCGGCTTGTCACGGAATCACCCTATCAAAAGAGATGTCTCCCAAGACTGATTTGGAAAGGGATTGCATGTCTATTATACCCTACGCTTCTGCGGTAGGCTCTATAATGTATGTGATGTTGTGCACCAGACCAGATGTAGCTTACGCACTGAGCGTGGTAAGCAGGTATCAATCAGACCCAGGGGAGAAGCACTGGATAACAATGAAGAACATTCTCAAGTACCTGAGAAGGACTAATGAGATGTTCTTGGTTTACGGCGGAAAAGACCTCAAGATCGAGGCCTTTGCTGATTCCGGCTTCCAGAGTGATAAGGATGACTCTAAGTCCATGTCAGGTTATGTCTTTACCCTCAATGGAGGGGCGGTGTGCTGGAAGAGTTCCAAGCAGGACACCGTTGCTGACTCGACGATGGAAGTGGTGTATATTGCTGCTTGCAATGCCGCAAAAGAAGCGGTCTGGATGAAGAAGTTTCTAACAAAACTTCAGGTGGTTCCTACCATTGTTGATCCAATACCGATGAATTGCGATAACAACGGAGCTATAGCTTTAGCGAAGGAACCCAGGTCCCATCAGAAGTCCGACACATCTTAAGGCAGTATCACCTGATCAGGGAGATCATTGATCGCAGGGAGATCGAGGTCCGGAGAGTTGCTACAGAGGAGAACATTGATGATCCATTCACTAAGGCCTTACCTCAGATTCAGTTCGAGAGGCTACTCGAGATGATCGGTCTTCGATATGCCAGTACATGGCCCTAGTGCAAGTGGGAGATTGTTAGTGTATATGCCCTAGGGGCCATTATTGTATCATACTAGCTTGTATATTACTTAATGGAAGCTTGGGATATTCACAGTTATATTAACAGTCTTGCTAAACATGGTAGTATGCTACTTGGTTTTATCTATCTTAATATATGTGTACGTATTGATAGAGCCCTTAGGATCTTGCTTGACTACCAGCGTTGTGATGGCAGTCACAATAGTGGGGGCTGGGTAGTCTACAAGCACATCCCTTTTCAGGTCCCTAGTCGTAGGATTATCGAGACAGGGTCTCGATACTCCGGAGTAGACTAGTGTGTACCTTCTCATCCCAGTTGGGGAGATGGTATGTCCAACAGCCATCAGTACGTTGTACTGGAGATAGTATACAGGTGCTCGTTGGGTTATGGGTACATCGGACAGGACTCGCAGGGAACTGTTGGTTGGTATTATACCCGTCGTCAGTTAACAGTTCCCAGGTGACATGAATACAGCATAGTCCGCAGACTTGACACTGCTGCTTCGCCTCGAGTGTGTTCCCACTGTTCTTAGATTGCTACCCTACCACGGCTTAAAGGAGTCGTGCAAACAGGTAGCAGTTGGGTGCAGTCCCGAAGCACTTGGAGGCAGTGGCGGTTAGACAGGATTCGTCTCTCCCGGTATTGGGAGTTGATATCGCGCTGTGTCAGAGAGCCATTACGCAAAGTCTCTGGCCAGGGCAAGCGAGATTTACTGGTAGGTTTTACAGTAGTTTCTCAAGGTGTAATGGGCTTCGCCCCGACACGACTTATACCGCTTTTAGGGGACTGACGCTTGCCGCCCCCTAGGCCCGATATGCGATAGTCCTAGACGAACAGACCGGACTGTACGGAGATTGTCACATCAGGCTCAGTAGGAGTTCGGATGGGTTTCCTCATCGACCTTCTTATCGACATCTACCTGGGGACCGTTACGTACAGCTAGTGCCGCTTGCGGTATGTGGTTAAACCCACTGCCAGCGTAGTAGTCGAGTCTTTAGAGTCCCACACAGAGAGTTTCCCTGCTCCGGGCGAAACGATATAGAGGTCGTATGGTTTTACGACAAGGATTCGGACGCATATGTGTTTTTACGCTCGTAGGATGTTCGGACAGTTTTTATTAGCCGGCTTTGGTTTAAGCCAGATTCTAGTATCGGATTATTGGATTTATACAGTCTAAAGTTTTTCCGTGTTTTCACGGATAGGAGGGGCGTTCTCGTAAATTCTCGAGAAGCTTCTAGAAGGATGATGACTTGGGGGTTAAGGTGGCATTTGCATTTATTGATTTAGTGACTCATTTGTGTGATTCATTCATGTAGTTAATGGAGCATTTAATGACTAATGACTCATGAGATGAATCACTCATAATGAATAAATGAAGCACGGTTGATAAATCATTTGATTTATTCATTTAATAAATCATTATGCTTCATATATTCAAAATGAGTTATTATTTCATTTCATTCTCACTCTCACCTTCTCTCTCCTCAAGCTCTCTCTCTTCAAACCCTAACCCTAACCTCTCATGTGTTGAGATCAAGGGTTAGTAAGACTTGTTAATCCCTAATCACACTCTATATTACCTAGGTGACTTTGATTAGCAATTTGAGTAGCCTAGTTTCCTCAAGTTAGAGGCAAAGCTTGGAGTAGTAGCTTTCGGGTGGATCGTCTATTATAAAGAGGAGGCCGACGAGGAGGTGGTTAACGAGAAGAAGAAGGACTTGGTTCATTAGGTATAATCTTCTTTCATAGTAGCTAACTACTCCTATGTTAGTGTTAGTTATAGTTTAGGAAAGATCCTTTCGGTTAGTCGATGTTAGTTTAAAGAAAAAGATTGTTTTTCATATTTCCGCCTCCCCGCAACTCGTGGGGTGTACAACGTCGACTTACAAACACGTCCTTAAAATAATCAGCTTTATTGAAGAGCTCGCGGACCTTGGGACCATGTTGGAGAACGAGTTATATACGGACTTGATTCTACAGTCCCTCCCCTCTACCTATGCCCAGTTTATATTGAATTTCAATTTTCAAGGAAAGAAAGTTACACTTCCAGAGCTCCTTAACATGTTGAGGAGTGCAGAGGGCACCCTAAAAAAACCAAGGAGACACCTGCTCTGATTATTGGGGAATCTTCTTCCTCTAAATCCAAGGCGAAGCCAAGGGGAAGAAGAAGAAGGCCCCCACAAAGCCGAAAAGCGGTGTCACCAAGGCACAGGAGAAGGGCAAAGCAAAAGTTGGGGGGCCAATAGTAACAAAGGAGGAATGCTTCTATTGTCACAAGAAAGGTCATTGGAAGAAGAACTGCAGGGCTTGGAAAGCCAGGAATCAGGAATCGAAGCAAATTGTGGCTACTGTTTCAGGTGTGTTTCTGATTGAAAACTGTCTGTCAATCAACTCTAGTTCTTGGGTATTGGATACCGCTTTAGGATCTCATATCTGTAATTCATTGTAAGCTCTGAGAAGCCGTAGAGATTTGAAGGCAGGTGATATGCCCCTCAGTGTTGCTAACGGAGTGAGCGTGGATACTATTTCCGTAGGGGAATATCATATAGGATTGACAAGTGGAAACATTTTGATTTTGCGTAACTATTTTTGTGTACCAAGTTTAACATGTAATATCATTTATGTATCTTTACTATCTAAATAAGGTTATAATTTTACATTTGTAAGAGATGTTGTAAACATTCACTTTAATCATGTAAGTCGATATCGCACACTCTACAAGGTTTGTAGAGAGACGGAATTTACAAAAAATAATTTTATGGCCAGCAATATCGACTAAGCTTCCAAGATCTACCATAAACCTTAACTAGTATATCTAACAAAAGTTCTAATCTACTATGAAGTGATTTATACCTTTGTGTTCAAATCCTTCGGGTCTTCTTACCCTCTTATTAGGCTCCTCATTTGTATGTGTTAGTTATATGTATGCCCTAGAGGCCATTATTGTATATGATTGTATATTATAGTGGATGCTTAGACATATATAGAGAGGAATTTCTTGCTCGACATGATAGTATGCTATCTGGTTGCTCTTTATCTTAACATGTATACTTGTATTGTTTTACTGTCTCTCGGATACATGTTGATAAAGCCCTTAGTGTTGGAGATAGTGCCCTCAAAGTCAATTATTGGATCGCAGGTACGTGATTGCAATGATTGAAGCAGGACATATACCGATATGACAGTCTTGCTCGAGATGATAGTATGCTATCTGGTTTGTCTTTATCATCGTATACATGCTTTAGTTCACTATTGCATGATGATAGAGCCCATAGGATTCTGCTTAACAGCCAGCAGTATGATGGTGATCATATACGTGGGAGCTGGGGTCTATAAGCACATCCTTAAAGTGTCCCTAGTCGTGGGAGTTTCGAGACAGGGCATCGATACTCCAGAGTAGACTAGTGTATACAGTCGAGACCCCGACGAGGGGCGGTGGCCGGTCTCACAAGCCATTGGTGTCAGTTGGTTCACCTAAGATGTATACAGGTGCTCATTGAGTTATGAGTACACCGGACAGGACTCGCCGGGAACATGCTAGTTGGTATTATACATATCGTCAGATAGCAGTTTCCTGGTGACATGTGTACAGGTTAGTTTGTCGACCTGAGATCGTCATTTGTCTCGTGTGAGTTCCCACTGTGCTTTGATTTCTACCCTACCACGCTCAAAGGAGACGTGCAAACAGGTATTTTTTGGGTACAGTCCCGAGCCATATGGAGGCAGTGAGCAGATCGTCGGGGATTCGTCTCTCCCGGTATTGGGGGTTAATGTCGCACAGTGCATGGGTGGCCATCACTAGAAATCCTCGGCCGAGGTAGTGGAGAATTATTGATTTGGATCAATAGTTCTCATGTGGTGATGGGCTTCATGCCGACACGATTTATCGCGTTATTAGGGGTCTAACTTTATCCACCCCCCTAGACTCGATATACGATACTCTTTAGACGAACGGACCGGACTGTACGGATATTGTCACTGTCAGGCTCAGTAGGGTTTATGGATGAGTCGCTCGTCATCTTCCCTTCCAATCAATACATAGGCAACCGTTACGTACAGCTTGTACCTCTGACGTGCTAGTGGTTATACCCAGAGCCAGTGTGTTGATGAGTCATTAGAGTCCCCCACAGACACTTTCCCAAGTTCGGGCGAAACGTTGTAGAGGCCGTATGGTTTTATGGCAGGGTTCGGAAAATGCACGTGCGTTTTCGCACGTGTCATATTTCGGGCGGATAATACTGGTAGGCTTTGGTTTAAGCCGGATCCGAGTATTATACTGTGTAGATATAATATCTTTGTCTCAGTTGCATTTGTATTCGGTCGTAATACAAATGCGGGTATGTTTATACTGTTATGGGGTTATCCTGAAATTCGTTTCGGGATCGCTTTTGGAAGTTGCCAGTTTTTAGTTTTCTATCAACCGTATTAAACATTCGGTTTAATACGGATTTATCTTTTCTTGATGAGTGTGGAAGGTTCCAGAAGTTTCTAGATGGTGACTAGGATGGTGAGGTGTTAAGTGACTCATTAGTGCATTTAATGATTCATTTATTGCAAGGGTGACTAGGTTTATGATTCATCCTTTGCTTTTAATGTGTTCATACTATGTGTCATTAGTGAGTCATGTTTCTTTAAGTGTGTTATGATAAGCTTCATTGTTGTGGTCACCCCCCCTCTCCTACACTCACCTTCCTCCTTCCCTATAAGTGGTCGGCCCCTCTTGGTGAAGGGATGATGGTTGCTTGGAAAAAAGATTGATATAGTTTTGGGGACTCATGGAAATTAGATAGCCTCATTTCTCATTTCACCCGATCCAAAAGGCAACTTCATTAACCGTTCGTCCATGGCTTTGGACGAAGCGAGACAAAGTGTTCTACTCATTCTCTACTTCATCTTGGTCGTCTCTTTTAGCAAACTTGACGACCGAGTTGCCTCGGTTCAGAGGCGGGAGCCCGTTTAAAGATCCGTTGACGTGGTGCCACCTAGACGAAAAGACTGGAGATTTAGGAGATCGGAGCAGCCGCAACATAGCGTGGGATGATGGTTGAAGACCGAAGGACTTGGATCGTTCGGTATAACATTTCTACCCACTTTTTAGTTTGTTAGTTTAGCTTTAATGGCAGATCCGGGTGACAGTACGCGATAGCGCCAGTTGTAAAAGTTTTTGTTCCGCATTTGGCGTCTGTTAGACGGCCGGGGCGCTACCGTGGACTTACAGTGGTATCAGAGCCTCATCATTAAGCTTTACTAACTTGTGCTAACACGTTTAAAACATCGATCGAACGGATTTTCGAAAACTACATTTTTTCAGTTCACAGTTTCTGTCGATTTTAAATCAGGTCCAAAAATTATTTTGCATATCACAGAAAGTTGTGCAGGGTTTTTTAAGCTAACTGTAGAAATTTGGTCACGTGACCCCACAAGACCACCGCGGATCCGCGGTCAAACCTATGGTTTGACCGTGCATCCGCGGCCAATCTGTGGGACCAGTGGTCCAAATTTCTACAATGGCTTCTTCAGTGGAAATTGTGGTTTTTGGAATATTTCTTTTGGGCCCAAATTTTACTACTGTACAGCAGATGTACGTGGGGCCCACTTCGGGAAATTTTGTCGATCGATATTTTAAACTTGTTAGTATGCAGTACTTACTTTATATCTCCGACCGGGAATGTCATTTGATCGGTAAACCGCGTCTAATTGCTATAGTTCTTTTAAACGGGTTTGCGAACGTGACATTCGCGTTGATGTTCTGTGTTGTGCTGTGATGTTGCGGATTTGTCGTGGTGGATACCAGTGTGCAATGGTAGTGCAGTTTGGATTTATTTGTACATTTGATATTGCGGGGCGAGCGTCCAACATGTGGACTGTCGTCATTGCATGTTGTATAATATTCTTTTGGGGCACGACCGGGCTGAGGTCGATGTACCCGTTGTACATATTTTTATTTATGTACTAGGTTTACCCCGCGACGGAGTGCACGGATGGCCGGGTTCTAGAGGGCAATGGGTCCGTATCTCATGGCTTTGAGAGGCTAAGGGACCTCACTCTAGAATTGGCAGACTATTCGCCGCACTCGTAGGGGGTACAGGTTGACCCAAGGAGCGGTGCTCAATTTACCGGATTCCGTGAAGTGCCGGGTGTTCCATTCACTATGCTGTGGGGGACTACCTCGCTTCAGGTTTTGGCGGGTAACTTGCCGTACCCGTAGGGGTCTAGGTTTCATTGCAGAGACTATCCACATGACCAGGGGAACGTCGGGTTTCAGTAGCGGCTCTGTGAAACCCGGGGATCCCAGATTATCTGTATTGTTCTGTGATGCTTATTACTTTTTCTGTAATGTTGCATATTATCACGCCTGGAGCAATTATTGTATATTGGTATATATACTATTAGATGTTGTATATGTTTTACACACGCACTAGTCCAGTCCCCGCTCTGTCGTTAGTTAAGTAACCTAACGGGTGATGACGGGACCCAGTGACGAATGCGGATAGCATATACGTACATTATATTTTCGTTCTTTTCTGGTGTGATTGATTGATGGGACTGCATTGATTCTTATCAATGCAAGGATAAAACAAACCTATATTTGATGTTGTTGGAACAAATTTTAAAAGGTGTTATTACAAAAATGTTTCCTTTTGTTTTGCATAGCGGTATTCAGTTGGAATATCCTGCACCTCATTCCACGAGGCAAGGGCCGAGATCCCTTCACCGGGAGTGACCCCTTGGGCAGAAGTTTATGTCAGGGTAGTAACTTCAATATAGTCGATTACAAGTTGCTTTGCATCGAGGTATTCAGTTGGAATATCCCGCACCTCATTCCACGAGGAAAGAGCCGAGATCCCTTCACCGGGAGTGACCTCTTTAGCAAAAGGTTTTTCGCCACTATATTTTTTATAAAAAGCTATCAGGTTCCTTCATCGATATCAAGTTCATTACGTTAAAGGTTTTTTGCCAAAAACCAGCCGTAGCCCTCCGTCATTTCTTTTGGGTATTCAGTAGTATTCAAGCTATGTATTTTGACCTAACGCCAAGGCATAGTGTTTGGTAGCTGCTGGGTATTCAATTGTTGCATAGATAGATGAGTTGGTTTGGGACAGTCGTTCTGCCATTTTGACCTAACGCCAAGGGCATGTGCGGGTGGGTTCAAATTAACATGGATAATGACGGCTAGAACTTGACATGTGACTTATGATATTTTGACCTAACGCCAAGGTCATAAGAGCATGGGGCAAAAATCACATCGGGAGTTTCAAACATACAGGAAACTTTCCAGGCATGCGCATACCTTCTGGAGTGTGATAACTTGAGTGGCTTCCATCAAGTTATCATGCGATGATAGTTGGATCTCGATTCTCACTGATGAGTTGGTTTACTCTTCGGGTGATCCCGACTAATTCTTCTTTCGGGTTTGGAGGAGAATTTTAGATTACAGTGGGAGGTTTCCTGATTAGATAAAGTGATAACCATTCTGATCTAGGTTAGAGTGCACGCAGAGTGTTTCTTTTCTCTCTCTCTTTTTGGCAGCGACCTTTGACCGACCCTAGACTATGACTCGGTGACCAAGTTGACCGAACCTTCTTGAAATACTGGATTTGGATTGACTAAAGTTGCATAAGTCATTGCCGCTCCTTCTTTTACCCTTTGCATTTCTCAGAACACCCCGTATTACTACGGATATCCACTTCCATTGGATAGATCCATCGTATGGTTATATACGAACTCGAAGGGACTTCTTCGAGGATGGATCCAGGTTCAGGAGAAATAGAATTAGTTTATTCAGTTGTCTTTTATTATCACCTTCTCTCAGGTTGCGAGGGCTCCTTGGTTTAGGAGGGTACACCTATTACGCTTATTGGATAGTCTTATTTCAAACCATAGGCAGGTGCCAAAATGTAGGGAAGAAAGAAAACCAATTAGCCTAAGTAGGGTGTACAGAAGGTAATAACTAAAGACAAAATAAAAGGATTAGAAAGAGGGCAAAGTAAATTGCGACTGCTATAATTCACGACCAAACCGCGTACTTCATCGCCACTCCTATTTCACCTTTGCTTTTTCCCCGGTTCGGGAGAAATAGAATAAGGTATTATTCAGTTGTCTTTTATCATCACCTTCTCTCAAGTTGCGAGTACTTCTTGGTTTAGGAGGGTACACCTATTATGCTTACTGGATAGTCTTCTTCCAAACCATAGGCTGGTGTCGAACGGTAGGGAAGAAAGAAAACCATTTAGCCTAACGATGGTGTACAGAAGATAATGAATAAAGACAAATAAAGGGATTTGGAGAGATGGCAATGAAATATACGGTTATAGTCATGAATTTGATTATGGAAGAGGCATTACTAGGAATACCAGGATACCCCTACGAAACATTTTCATGTTTCAGTGCATTGTTAAAGGAAAACTGATTTCCCGATTAGATACTTACTTCAGGGTATGTATTTACCAGGTTTTATTCTCATATCAGTATGGTTTTACAGATGATGAGTGGGAGTAGGTTATTGGGAATAAGGTGATCATCCTCATTATATCGGAATTCGTTGTAATTGGTGATATTTGAGGAAGTCGCCTGGGTTTTTGCCGGACGGCATGTATTTGGTTTTGAGTATTCGTTATTGTGCACCAATTTCAAAATGATATATCTGTACGTTTATTTTTATAAAGTGAGATATAACTTTTTGAAATTATGTCCGTGACATTTACCTATATCAGTTGACGATTGGGTAAGGAGCATTGAACAACGGAGCAGTTCTTAATCATAAGTACAGTTTTCAACCTACGATACACAGGTTTTTGAGTTATTCAAACTCAGCGGACTTATACAGAGTATTGTATGTTGTCCAGTGTCCGTCAGGACAAAGGGGTAGGTCCTCGTACTCAGTTCTGTTTACTTGTAACTTCTCTAGTTTTTAGACAAGTGTTTCGTAGAAATACAATGTCTAAGTTTTGAGAAGTTGTGGGTATAAGAATAAAGTAGAGAACCAGGTGTCACAAGTATCGGGATTCTTCAAAGAGATCGAAGATGTAGATTCTTGTGATTGGTATTCAGATGATAGTGATAGTTTTGAGAAACTTGTTTCCCTTTCAGGTTACTCATAATTGGATGTATTCCTAAGTTGAGTAATGTTGATTAGCCTCTCTCCATTAAAATTGATATGCATTGGAGACAGCTGCATGATTTGAATCTGGTTCCAATTAAATAAGTGTGAAAGTTTCTATATTGGATATATAATGGTTCATATCTTAACGATGTTAAGGTACGGGGAGTTGTCCAGCTTATGCTTAAAACCAGACACTGGATAACTCAAGGCACGTTTCTATAATGGCAGTTTGTGGGTTGACCCTGGCTTTGACGAGGGTTGATTTTTTACCATCTGGAAGATCAATAGTGATATTGTTCTTGACTAGCCACAGTTTTAGTAAAATGGATTTTTTTTCAGAAAACAGTAGTGGGAGTATGGTAGAACTGGAAGTGATTCCAGAACCGCAAACGATTACGGAAAATTTAATCGGACCTATATATTCAATCAGGTTTGACATTCGATTAGCCACTCCGCAGATATAGTGGGTAACTCAGACACCCGAGAGGTACTTCGGTAGCCTCAAGGACGGTGACAGGGGGGTTCTTGTTTACCCAGACTTGACACGACTGTTGTTCCAGACTATGAAACCCGGCTGGAGGATAAGTATAACGTCGTTCTAAACTAGCTTTAGAAGTGTACGTATATATTATTCTGCCAGAGGGTTGTTGTGGTCGGTGGCGTGGGCAAATAGCTTATGTCTATTTATAGGCTTGAGCAAATAAAGCGGAGATTAGATCATCTATTTTTGATATGACAGTCATAGGTTTGACTTCATCAGAATAGGGGATGGATCTGTTGGGAAGGTAGTAGGGTGTGATGTCCTGGTATTTGGATGACATACACAGAGTAGGAAGTAAAATTCCTATACTACGATCGGTTGTACTGTGGTTATCACACAGTTGTTTCTTCACAAAGGACATGGATATAATATCTGACATTCTGGTTGCTAGATCTATGGTTTTAGATCTAGATTTGGGTAGTTTCCCAATGTGGGTACTTTGACAGTATTCTAATAGTATTTTAGAATAGTTGACTCCTGGCATGGTGGTGTACCTACAGGTGATGGAGTCACCCTTTCTAAAGGTGTCTTACAGACTAAAGGGGAGAGGGATGTGCATGATTGGCAGATCACTTGCTTAAGCAGTTGAGTCAATCATGAGATGTCAAGTACCACACCAGATGTTTTTGCACTAAATGCGATAAGTTTATATTAATCCAATCCTAAAGAAACATAAGGAAGCAGTTTTAGAACATAAGTTCATGTTCTACGGATTTGATGACGGCAGCCTCTTTCGGGAGACGGTTATCATTCCAGGCTTCAAAGGTGACATGGATGATAGAGTGATTGTCAGAGTTATAATTTTCCCTCTGACGAGGGACAGTATTATGGACAGGTGGTCCAAGAGGATACTGTGGGAGGCATGGTGTTGGATACTGATTAGGTTCAGTTATCGATACAGTCTAAGAAGTTTGAATTTGGAGTTCATTTATGAACTAGGTCCCATCAGATATTCAGACATATTCTAAGACAGGAGTTACTCGATTCGGGAGATGGCTTTCTCCGCGAACTTGAGATTAAGAGAGACATAGAAAGAAACATCAGGGCAGATCCACTCACTGAGGTTATTTTTCGAACACAAAAGTTTTACAAACTAGTTTTGTGAAACTGATTAGTAGAGGAGTTGGATGTGCGGTATCACACGGGCTGTGAGTATGCGACATCGCAATAATTAGCCTTAAGTGCAAGTGGGAGATTGTTGGATATAGTGCCCTCAAAGTCAATTATTGGATCGTAGGTACGTGATTGCAATGATTGAGACAGGACCTATACCGATATGACAGTCTTGCTCGAGATGATAGTATGCTATCTGGTTTGTCTTTATCATCGTATACATGCTTTAGTTCACTATTGCATGATGATAGAGCCCATAGGATTCTGCTTGACAGCCAGCAGTATGATGGTGATCATATACGTAGGAGCTGGGATCTATAAGCACATCCTTAAAGTGTCCCTAGTCATGGGAGTTTCGAGACAGGGCATCGATACTCCAGAGTAGACTAGTGTATACAGTCGAGACCCCGACGAGGGGCGGTGGCCGGTCTCACAAGCCATTGGTGTCAGTTGGTTCACCTAAGATGTATACAGGTGCTCATTGGGTTATGAGTACACCGGACAGGACTCGCCGGGAACATGCTAGTTGGTATTATACATATCGTCAGATAACAGTTCCCTGGTGACATGTGTACAGGTTAGTCTGTCGACCTGAGATCGTCATTTTTCTCGTGTGAGTTCCCACTGTGCTTTGATTTCTACCCTACCACACTCAAAGGAAACGTGCAAACAGGTATTTTTTGGGTACAGTCCCGGGCCACATGGAGGCAGTGAGCGGATCGTCGGGGATTCGTCTCTCCCGGTATTGGGGGTTGATGTCGCACAGTGCACGGGTGGCCATCACTAGAAATCCTCGGCCGAGGTAGTGGAGAATTACTGATTTGGATCAGTAGTTTCTCAAGTGGTGATGAGCTTCATGCCGACACGATTTATCGCGTTATTAGGGGTCTGACTTTATCCACCCCCTAGACTCGATATCCGAAACTCTTTAGACGAACGGACCGGACTGTACGGATATTATCACTGTCAGGCTCAGTAAGGTTTATGGATGAGTTCGCTCGTCAGCTTCCCTTCCAATCAATACATAGGCAACCGTTACATACAGCTTGTACCTCTGACGTGCTAGTGGTTATACCCAGAGCTAGTGTGTTGATGAGTCATTAGAGTCCCCCACAGACACTTTCCCAAGTTCGGGCGAAACGTTGTAGAGGCCGTATGGTTTTATGGCAGGGTTCGGAAAATGCACGTGCGTTTTCGCACGTGTCATATTTCGGGCGGATAATACTGGTATGCTTTGGTTTAAGCCGGATCCGAGTATTATACTGTGTAGATATAATATCTTTGTCTCAGTTGCATTTGTATTCGGTCGTAATACAAATGCGAGTATGTTTATACTGTTACGGGGTTATCCTGAAATTTGTTTCGGAATCGCTTTTGGAAGTTGCCAGTTTCCAGTTTTCTATCAACCGTATTAAACATTTGGTTTAATACGGATTTATCTTTTCTTGATGAGTGTGGAAGGTTCTAGAAGTTTCTAGATGGTGACTACGATGGTGAGGTGTTAAGTGACTCATTAGTGCATTTAATGATTCATTTATTGCAAGGGTGACTAGGTTTATGATTCATCCTTTGCTTTTAATGTGTTCATACTAGGTGTCATTAGTGAGTCATGTTTCTTAAAGTGTGTTATGATAAGTTTAATTGTTGTGGTCGCCCCCCCTCTCCTACACTCACCCTCCTCCTTCCCTATAAGTGGCCGGCCCCTCTTGGTGAAGGGATGATGGTTGCTTGGAAAAAAGATTGATATAGTTTTGGACTCATGGAAATTAGATAGCCTCATTTCTCATTTCACCCGATCCAAAAGGCAACTTCATTAACCGTTCGTCCATGGCTTTGGATGAAGCGAGACAAAGTGTTCTACTCATTCTCTACTTCATCTTGGTCGTCTCTTTTAGCAAACTTGACGACCGAGTTGCCTCGGTTCACAGGCGGGAGCCCGTTTAAAGATCCGTTGACGTGGTGCCACCTGGACGAAAAGACTGGAGATTCAGGAGATCGGAGCAGCCGCAACATAGTGTGGGATGATGGTTGAAGACCGAAGGACTCGGATCGTTCGGTATAACATTTCTACCCACTTTGTAGTTTGTTAGTTTAGCTTTAATGGCAGATCCGGGTGACAGTGCACGATAGCGCCAGTTATAAAAGTTTTTGTTCCGCATTTGGCGTCTGTTAGACGGCCGGGGTGCTACCGTGGACTTACACTTAGGATGTTAGCTTGACTACCCGGACTATGATGCAGATCATACTAGTGGGACTTACGTAGTCCGTAAGCACATCCTTTAATTGTTCCTAGTCGAGGGAATATCGAGACAGGGCATCGATATTCCAGAGTAGACTAGTGTGTACATTTCTTAACCCTGTATGGGGCGATGGATGATCCCACATCCATTGGTGTTTGACATCAAAGATTGTACACATGTGCTCATTGGAGAATGGGTACACCGAACAAGACTCGCCAGAACTCCTAGATGGTATTATTCCTATCGTCAGATAGCAATACTCTGGTGACACTGGTACAGGTGAGTGTGTACACCCGAGATCGTCATAGAGTCTTGTGTGGTTCCCACCGTGCTTTGATTTCCTCCCTACCACGGCTCAAAGGAGTCGTGCAAACAGGTGGATTTTGGGTACTGTCCCGAGTCACATGGAGGCAATGAGCGATAGGAGGTGTTTCGTCTCTCCCGGTATTGGGAGTTGATGTTGCGCTATGCTCGATTGGCTATAACAGGAAGTCCCTGACCAGGGATGTTGATGAGATTTACTGATAAGTGTTATCAGTAGTTTCTCAACCCGTTATGAGCTTCACATCGGCATGACTTATCAAGTTATTGGGGTCTGACGATACCACCCCAGACTCGATATGCAACATATCAGACGAAGAGACCAGACTGTATGGTAGTGTTACTTACAGGATTCACGGGAGTTTGGACAAGCTTTCTTGTTGATCTTTTGATCGCTCAATACCTGGGTAGCCGTTACATCCAGCTAGTACCGCTGACGGCTTGTGGGTGACTGAAGTGATCATCACCTACTGCTGGCATATTGATGAGTCTTTAGAGTCCTACACAGAGGTTTCCTAGCTCAAACGAAATGAAGTAGAGCACATATGTGATATGTGTAGGGCCGAGATTAATACGTGTATATGATACAGTATTCTAATCTCGCGATATATGTTATATGTGATATAACCGGATTATTGAATCAAGTGTTGATTCAATAATTTTTTATATGTATATTTGATATACATATAAATGATATTAGTCGGTTATATATGATATAGCCGGATTATTAAATCTAATGTTAATTTAATAATTTGATATATATTTATATATTTGATATTAAATATATATATTAACTAATATTAGCTCACTTAAGAATTTATTTTCTACAAATACATTTAAATATATATATGAGTTATATATTAATGTATCTACTATTGTGTCATGCTAGATGATACATTGGACATGGGTGTATGAGACTCATACCAAACTAAAGATAATTTAGGTTATTTAATTATTAAGGGATAAACCAAAATTAGGTGGAAAATGTCATGGCTTAAGATGCTTATGGAAGCATGTAGAAGTCTTGACTTAGTCCACTAATTTTGTTTTACTCTAGATATTTATTAACCCAACCATTATCTTTAGCCATGGTTAACTCTCTACTAATATCTCTTGAGATATTTTCTCACCCATGATTCACATTAGTAGATATTTCTTCATCTCCTTCTTTGCTCTCTAGGTTTGAGTGAGGTGAGAAAAGAAAAGGAGAAAAATAATTCTAAAGTGAGAAAAAGTCATACTTCACCAATCTATACCAAACTAGCCATTTAGTATAGGTTGTTTACTTCACTAATTCCTCAATTAATGAAGCTCTAGCTTGAGTTAGAGATTCCTCAAGGTAGATCATCTTCGGCCTCAAAGATCCTTAAGCAAGCTTGTTCCTTTCGTCTAGTGGAGCCTAAGAAGAGTTCGTGGGACCACTACTTGGAGCTTTAGAAGTGAAGGACCGGTCTACAAAGGTTGTATTCCATATTCACTAGTGTAAAGCTTGTTTACTAGTTTAAAACCCCTAATTCTCACGGCAGCGCCCCGGCCTCTTGCTCGAGGCCAAAATGCGGAATAAAAAATTTTCCTTACTCGGAAACCGGCGCTACCGCGGACAATGAAAAACCCGGATCGTTTACCATTAACCTAAAGCTAGCAAACAAGAGATAGGGTGAGAAGTATACCGAGTGATCCGAGTCCTCCGGTCTTCTCGTCATCGTCCCGATATCCCGCGGAAAGTGTTGCCTCCACATCGTCGCTTCCTCGCCGGAAAGGGCACCACATCGCCTTCTTCTTTTACGGGCTCCCGCCTCAATACCGAGGCAACTCGCGCATGAAGCCGGCAACTCGACATGCTCAAGATATGCTGTAGAATGTGTAGTGTAGTGTCTCACTTGGGTTTTGGTTGCCTTGATGGAGGAAATGAGATAAGAAAAATGGTGCTTGCATTTTTCTAGCATGAATGAGATCAAGAAGATGAAACACTCAAGAATGAAGAACTCTCTCCTTCTTCTTCTCTCTTTCTTTTTCTTCTTCTCTCTTTTCTTTTTCTTCTTCTCTCTTTTCTAATGAAAAACTTATCATCCAAATGAGAATGGTGGAGGAGGTAATATGAAGCATGAAGGGAGGTGAGTGTAGGGTAAAGCAAGTGGTGACCACATCAAGACATAATCATCACAAACTCACATCAACTCTAAATCAATCCTAATCCTATCTCATCAACCAAAAGCAAAAGATAAAGATGGATAAGAAAGGTATCAAAAGATGCTTTCATAATAAATCATCTTACAAATAAAACCTCCACCAAATGTAATTTGCAAAACTGCAAATTACCCCCTCCATCAGAAAAGTCCGGCCGGGAAAGAACAAAGAAAAACCGGCCGGAACGGAATACAAACTGGCAACTCCAGAAAACTGGTCCCGTAATAAATTACAGGAAAACCCCATACTGTGCATACACACCCGCATCTGTATTCCGACCGGATACAAATGCAATGAGACAAAATCTACACTGTACTAAACTAGTACCGGCTTAAACCAAAGCCGGCTAGTAAAATCCGTTCGATCCTGATCCGTGCAATACCGCATGTATCTGATCGAACCCTGCCATATAACTATACGGCCACTAGTACAAAACTGTCTGATCCTGATCCGTGCAATACCGCACGTATCTGATCGGACCCTGCCATATCTCCATACGGCCTCTACAGCGTTTCGCCCGAAAGCTTGAGTAACTGTAAGTGTGGTGGACTCTAAAGACTCGTCAATACTATGGCTGTGGATTTAACCACTAGCACGTCAGAGGTATAAGCCAATACGTGACGGGCCACCAGCTATTGACCAAAAGGGACGTCGATGAGGAAGCTCACCCCGACACCCAACTGAGCCTGTCAGTGACAATATCCGTACAGTCCGGTCCGTTCGTCTATGAGCATCGCATGTCGGGCCTAGGGGGTTGGTAAAAGTCAGACCCCCAAAAGCGGTACAAGTCGTGTCGGAGTGTAGCCCAGAACGCCCTGAGATACTACTGGAATACCTACCAGTAAATCTCCTGCCTCGGCCGAGGGCTTTGCGTAATGGCTCTCCTAGACACAGCGCGACCTCACCCCCAATACTGGGAGAGACGAACCCCTGAAGATCCGCTCACTGCCTCCATGTGGCTCGGGACTGTACCCAACTAAAACCTGTTTGCACGACTCCTTTGAGCCGTGGTAGGGTAGTAATCAAAGTACAGTGGGAACTCACACGAGACAAATGACGATCCTCAGGTCGATGAACTAACCTGTACACATGTCACCAGGGAACTGCCATCTGACGTCTGGTATAATCCCAACTGACAGGTTCCCGGCGAGTCCTGTCCGGTGTACTCATAACCCAATGAGCACCTGTATACATCTTAGGTGAACCAACTGACACCAGTGGCTTGTGAGACCGGCCACCGCCCCTCGTCGGGGTCTCGACTGTATACACTAGTCTACTAATGGAGTATCGATGCCCTGTCTCGAAACTCCTACGACTAGGGACCTTTTAAGGATGTGCTTATAGACTACCAGCTCCCACGTATATGATCGCCATCATACTGCTGGCAGTCAAGCAAGAATCCTAGGGGCTCTATCAACGTGCAATAGCGACATGCCAGGTCACCTAAAGCAGTACACGATGATAAAGGTAAACCAGATAGCATACTATCATCTCGAGTAAGACTGTCCTACCGGGATAGGTCCTCCCTCAATCATTGCAATCACGTGCCTGTGATCCAATAATTGACTCTGAGGGCACTATCTCCAACAATCTCCCACTTGCACTCAAGGCTAATTATTGCGATGTCGCATACTCACAGCCCGTGTGATACCGAACACCCAACTCCTCTACTAGTCAGTCTCACAAAACCCGTTTGCGAAACTATTGCGTTCGAGGAACAGCCTCAGTGAGTGGATCCGCAGAGAAGTTTCTTTCTATGTCTCTCTATATCTCAAGTTCGCGGAGAAAGCCATCTCCCGAAATGAGCAATACCCGTCTTAGAATGTCTGGATGTCTGATGGGACCTAGCTCATAAATGAACTCCAAATCCAAACTTCTTAGACTGTATCGTCAACTGAACTTAATCAGTATCCTGCGCCATGCCACCCTCAGTATTGCCTTGGACCACCTGTCCAAAATACTGCCCCTCGTCAGAAGGAAAACTATAACTCTGACAGCCACTCTGCCATCCAGGTCACCTTGGAAGCCTGGAATGATAACTGTCTCCCAAAAGAGGCTGCCGTTATCATATCCCTAGAACATCAACTTATGTTCTAAAACTGCTTCCGACTGTTTCTCCAGGATTGGATCAATGTCAACTTATTGCATCTAGTGTAAGAACAACATCTGGTGTGGTACTTGGCATCTCATGATTGACTCAATTGCCTTAGCAAGTGATCTGCCAATCATGAGCATCCCTCTCCCCTTTAGTCTGTAAGACACCTTTAGAGAGGGTGACTCCATTACCTGCAGGTACACCACCGTGCCAGGAGTCGTCCATTCTAAATACTCATAGAATGCTGTCAAGGTGCCCAGATTGGGAAACCACCCAAATCTAGATCTAAAACCATAGATCTAGTAACCAGTATGTCTGATATAATGTCCAAGTCCTGTGTAGAGAAACCACTGTGTGACGACCAAAGTATAACCGATCGTAGTATAGGAATATCACTTCCTACTACCTTCTCAACAGATCCACCCCCTATTCTGATGACGTCAAACCTATGACTGTCACATCATAAATAGATGATCTATCTCCGCTATATCTGCTTTAGTCTATAAATAGACATAAGCTACCTGTCCACCAATGCTTCCGCTGCTCCCAGTGACTACGACAACCCTCTGGCAGAGTCATATAGACGTACACTTCTAAAACTAGTTTAGAACGACACTATACTCATCCTCCTGCCGGGTCTCGCAGCCTGGAACAACAGCAATGGCAAATGTGGGTAAACAAGAACTTCCCTGTCACCGTCCTTAAGGCTACCGTAGTACCTCTCGGGTGCCTGAAGTTACCCACCCTATCTGCGGAGTGGCCAATGGAATGTTAAAACAGATTGAATCTTTAGGTTCCTTATCAAATCTTCAGTAATCGTTTGCGGTTCTGGAATCACTTCCCGTTCTACCATACTCCCACTACTGTTTTTGAAAAATCCATTTTTAATAAAACTGTGGCGAGTCTAGAACAATATTTCTATTGATCTGCCAGATGGTAGAAAGTCAACCCTCGTCATAGCCTGGGTCAACCCACAAACAGCCATTACAGAAACGTGCCTTGAGTTGTCCAGTGTCTGGTTTTAAGCATAAGCCGGACAACTCCCCGTACCTTAACAATGTCAAGATATGAACTGTTCTATATCCAATATAGAAACAGAGGCACTGATTTAATTGAACCAGATTCAAATCATGCAGCTGTCTCCAGTGCATGTCAACTAAATGGAAGGAGGCCGATCAGCGTTACTCAACTTAGGAATGCTTCCAATTATGAGTAACCTGAAAGAGAAGCAATTTCTCTTTATCATTACTATCAACTGAATACCATACACAAGTATCTACGTCTTCGATCACTTTGAAGAATCCCGATACTTGCTATACCTGGTTCTCTACTCTATTCAAATACCTATAACTCCTCAAAACTTAGACCATGTGTTTCC
Organism: Agapanthus africanus; assembly: GCA_030015575.1. NCBI lineage: Eukaryota > Viridiplantae > Streptophyta > Magnoliopsida > Asparagales > Amaryllidaceae > Agapanthus > Agapanthus africanus. Next base: position 151,237,936 of record JASDDO010000006.1, read on the forward strand.
ACGAAACACATGTCTAAGAACTGGAGAAGTTAAAGGTAAACAGAATATAGTACGAGGACCAACCCCTCTGTCCTAATGGACACTGGACAACATACAATACTCAGTATAAGTCCGCTGAGTCTAACAACTCTTTCACTGTGCGTCGTAGGTTGAAAACTGTACTTATGGTTAAGAAGAATTACACCGTTTTTTAATGCTCCTTACCTAACCATCCACTGATATAGGTAAATGTCATCGACATAATATCAAAAGGTATATCTCACTCTATGAAAATAGACGTACAGATATATCGATTTGAAATTGGTGCATAACCGCGGATATTCAAAACCAAATAATTGCCGTCCGGCAAACAACCCAGGTGACTTCCTCAAATAATGAGGATGATCACCTAATTCCCAATAACTTACTCCCACTCATCATCTGTAAAACCATACAGATGTGAGAATCATACCTGGTAAATACATACCCTGGAGTAAGTGTCTAATCGGGAAATCAGTTTTCCATTAACAGTACACAGTGAAACTGAAACATTGAAATGTTTCGTTGGGGTATCCTGGTATTCCTAGTAATGCCTCTTCCATCATCCAGATCCACAACTGTAACCGTATATCTCTTTGCCATCTGTCCAAATCCCTTTATATGTCTTTAGTCATTACCGTCTGCACACCCCTTTAGGCCAAATGGTTTTCTTCCTTCCCTACCGTTCGGCACCAGCCTATGGTTTGGAAGAAGACTATCCAAAAAGCATAAAGGGTGTACTGTCCTAATCCTAGGAACACTCGCAACGCGAGAGAAGGTGAAGATAAAAGACACCTGAATGTACTTTATTCCTATTTCTCCTGAACCAGAATCCATCCCCGAACTGGAACAAGTTCCTTTCGAGTTCGTATATCACCATACGATGGAGTATCCAATAAACTGTGGATCTTCGTAGTGACACGGAGTGTCCTGGAGAAATACAAAGGTGATTTAGGATTGGCGAAGAAATACTTGGTTCGGTCGTGAATATCTGTCGCAATTTACTTTGCCCTCCTACTAATCCCTTGCTTTGTCTTAACTTAATACCTTCTGCACACCATCGTTATGCTAATTGGTTTTCTTCATTCCCTACCGGTCGGCACCAGCCTAAGGTTTGGAAGAAGACTATCCAATTTGCGTAATAGGTGTACTATCTCCTAAACCAAGGAGTACTCGTAATGAGAGAAGGTGAAAAGAAAAGACAACTGAATAATCCTATCCGTTTTCTCCAGAACCAGAAACCATCCTCGAAGTCCTTCGAGTTCGTATCTAACCATACGATGGTTTTGTCCAATGGAAGTGGACGTTCGTAGTAATACGGGGTGTCCTGGAGAAAAGGGTAAAAGTAGGAGTGGCAATGTGATCTGCAACTCTGACAATCCAAAAGCCTGTGTTAAGAAGGTTCGGTCAACTTGGTCACTGAGTCATAGTCTTAGGGTCGGGTCAATGGTCGCTGCCAGAGAGAGAGAGAAAAGAAACACTCAGCGTGCACTCTAACCTAGATCAGAATGGTTATCACTTTGTCTAATCTGGAAACCTCCCACTGTACCTCAAATTCTCCTCCAAACCTGAAAGAAGAATTAGTCGGGGCCACCCGAGGAGTAAACTAACTCATCAGTGGGAATCGGGATCCAACTATCATCGCATGATAACTTGACGGAATCCACTCAAGTCACCACACTCCAGAAGGTATGCGCATGCCTGACAAGTTTCAGTTCTTTTGAAACTCCCGATGTGATTTTTACCCCTAGGACCCAAGTGACCTTGACTGAGCCAACATATCAAAGGATCCTAGTCAAGTTCAACCCGTCATTATCTTGATTGCATTAGACCCACCCGCACGCGTCCTTGACTGAGCCAAAATGACCGTACGACTGTCCTAACCAATCACATATCCATGCAACAGAAAAGCACTACATAGCTACCGAACACTACGCCTCGGCTGAGCACGACATACGCAGCACGAATACTAAGTAATACCAATCTGAAATGACGGAGGGCTACGACTAGTTTTTGGCGAAAAACCATTAACGTAATGAACTTGATATCGTTGAAGGAACTGCACAACTTTTATAAAAATATAGTGACGAAAACCTTTACTAAAGAGGTCACTCCCGGTGAAGGGATCTCGGCTCTTTCCCCGTAGAATGAGGTGCAGGATATTCCAACTGAATACCACGATGCAAAGCAAAAGTAATCGGCTATATTGAAGTTATTGCCCTGACGCAAACTTCTGTCCAAGGGGTCACTCCCGGTGAAGGGATCTCGGCCCTTGCCTCGTCGACTGAGGAGCAGGATATTCCAACTGAATACCACTATGCAAAACAAAAGTGAACGTCCTTGCAATAACAGCTTTTTGAAAAATGTTTCAACAACATCAGAATAGGTTTGTTTATCTTGCATTGATCCGAATCAACGCAGTCCCATCATATGATCACACCACAAAGAACGAAAATATACTGATGTACGTATATGCCATCCGCATTCGCCACTGGGTCCCGTCATCACCCGTTAGGTTAGCTTACTAACGACAGAGCGGGGACTGGACTAGCGCGGATGTAAAACATATACAACATCTACTAATATATATACCAATATATTATATATCGCTCAAGGCGTGATAAGAAATGCAACATCACAGAAATGTACAGCATCACAGAACAATACAGATATCTGGAAACCCCGGGTTTCACAGAGCCGCTGCTGAAACCCGACGTTTCCCTGGTCGTGTGGATAGCCTGTGCAATGAAATCCTAGCCCCCTACGGGCGCGGCAAGTCACCCGCCAAAACCTGAAGCGAGGCAGCCCCCTTCAGCCCCGTGAATGGACCACCCAGCACTTCATGGAATCCGGTAACTTGGGCACCCCTCCTGGGTCAACCTCTACCCCCTACGAGTGCGGCGAATAGCCCGCCAATCCTAGAGTGAGGCCCCCTCCGTCTCAATGCCATGAGATGCGGGCCCGTTGCCCTCTAGAACCCGGCTATCCGTGCACCCCTCCACGGGGTAATCCTAGTACAGAAAATAAAATATACATATACCGGGTACATCGACCGCAACCAGGTCGTGCCCCAAAAGAATAATACAAACAGGCAGTGACGGCAATCCACATGTCGGACGCTCGCCCCGCAATATCAAATGTACATAATACAACAAAATTGTACTAGCATTGCATCCAGGCTATCCCCCACGACCGATCCGCAACATCACAGCATAAACATAGAACATCAACGTGAAAGTCACGTTCGCAAATCCGTCTAACCGGGCTATAGCAGTTAGACCGGATTTACCGATCGAGTGACATTCACGGTCGCAGATATAATGTAAATGCTGTGAAATAATGTGTTTAAAATTTTCCGATTGATCAAACAATTAACAAGTGGGCCCAAAAGAAAACTGTAGCACTCACAGAAATAATTGGCCCAAATTTAATATTCCAAAACCCATATTTTAAGTCCAGAAAGCCTCTGAAAAAAATTGGTGCAGTGATCTCCACAGTGCGCGGCGGAAGGGCGGCGGAATGGGGGTTTATGCGGCGGTTCCGCGCTCCCACTGTGGAATCACTTCATCGAAATTTTACAGAGTTCTTAGATTTTCCAGTACATCAATAATTTACAACCTGAAAAATTTTTAGACTTCAAAAAATTTCAACAGAAACTGATGTGCTAGAAAAATACGGTTTTTGGAATTTCGGTCGATCGGAACTGAAAAACACATTAGAACAAGCTAGGTAAGGTTAATGGCGTGGCTCTGATACCATGTTGCGCCACGGCAGCGCCCCGGCCTCTTGCTCGAGGCCAAAATGCGGAATAAAAAATTTTCCTTACTCGGAAACCGGCGCTACCGCGGACAATGAAAAACCCGGATCGTTTACCATTAACCTAAAGCTAGCAAACAAGAGATAGGGTGAGAAGTATACCGAGTGATCCGAGTCCTCCGGTCTTCTCGTCATCGTCCCGATATCCCGCGGAAAGTGTTGCCTCCACATCGTCGCCTCCTCGCCGGAAAGGGCACCACATCGCCTTCTTCTTTTACGGGCTCCCGCCTCAATACCGAGGCAACTCGCGCATGAAGCCGGCAACTCGACATGCTCAAGATATGCTGTAGAATGTGTAGTGTAGTGTCTCACTTGGGTTTTGGTTGCCTTGATGGAGGAAATGAGATAAGAAAAATGGTGCTTGCATTTTTCTAGCATGAATGAGATCAAGAAGATGAAACACTCAAGAATGAAGAACTCTCTCCTTCTTCTTCTCTCTTTCTTTTTCTTCTTCTCTCTTTTCTTTTTCTTCTTCTCTCTTTTCTAATGAAAAACTTATCATCCAAATGAGAATGGTGGAGGAGGTAATATGAAGCATGAAGGGAGGTGAGTGTAGGGTAAAGCAAGTGGTGACCACATCAAGACATAATCATCACAAACTCACATCAACTCTAAATCAATTCTAATCCTATCTCATCAACCAAAAGCAAAAGATAAAGATGGATAAGAAAGGTATCAAAAGATGCTTTCATAATAAATCATCTTACAAATAAAACCTCCACCAAATGTAATTTGCAAAACTGCAAATTACCCCCTCCATCAGAAAAGTCCGGCCGGGAAAGAACAAAGAAAAACCGGCCGGAACGGAATACAAACTGGCAACTCCAGAAAACTGGTCCCGTAATAAATTACAGGAAAACCCCATACTGTGCATACACACCCGCATCTGTATTCCGACCGGATACAAATGCAATGAGACAAAATCTACACTGTACTAAACTAGTACCGGCTTAAACCAAAGCCGGCTAGTAAAATCCGTTCGATCCTGATCCGTGCAATACCGCATGTATCTGATCGAACCCTGCCATATAACTATACGGCCACTAGTACAAAACTGTCTGATCCTGATCCGTGCAATACCGCACGTATCTGATCGGACCCTGCCATATCTCCATACGGCCTCTACAGCGTTTCGCCCGAAAGCTTGAGTAACTGTAAGTGTGGTGGACTCTAAAGACTCGTCAATACTATGGCTGTGGATTTAACCACTAGCACGTCAGAGGTATAAGCCAATACGTGACGGGCCACCAGCTATTGACCAAAAGGGACGTCGATGAGGAAGCTCACCCCGACACCCAACTGAGCCTGTCAGTGACAATATCCGTACAGTCCGGTCCGTTCGTCTATGAGCATCGCATGTCGGGCCTAGGGGGTTGGTAAAAGTCAGACCCCCAAAAGCGGTACAAGTCGTGTCGGAGTGTAGCCCAGAACGCCCTGAGATACTACTGGAATACCTACCAGTAAATCTCCTGCCTCGGCCGAGGGCTTTGCGTAATGGCTCTCCTAGACACAGCGCGACCTCACCCCCAATACCGGGAGAGACGAACCCCTGAAGATCCGCTCACTGCCTCCATGTGGCTCGGGACTGTACCCAACTAAAACCTGTTTGCACGACTCCTTTGAGCCGTGGTAGGGTAGTAATCAAAGTACAGTGGGAACTCACACGAGACAAATGACGATCCTCAGGTCGATGAACTAACCTGTACACATGTCACCAGGGAACTGCCATCTGACGTCTGGTATAATCCCAACTGGCAGGTTCCCGGCGAGTCCTGTCCGGTGTACTCATAACCCAATGAGCACCTGTATACATCTTAGGTGAACCAACTGACACCAGTGGCTTGTGAGACCGGCCACCGCCCCTCGTCGAGGTCTCGACTGTATACACTAGTCTACTAATGGAGTATCGATGCCCTGTCTCGAAACTCCTACGACTAGGGACCTTTTAAGGATGTGCTTATAGACTACCAGCTCCCACGTATATGATTGCCATCATACTGCTGGCAGTCAAGCAAGAATCCTAGGGGCTCTATCAACGTGCAATAGCGACATGCCAGGTCACCTAAAGCAGTACACGATGATAAAGGTAAACCAGATAGCATACTATCATCTCGAGTAAGACTGTCCTACCGGGATAGGTCCTCCCTCAATCATTGCAATCACGTGCCTGTGATCCAATAATTGACTCTGAGGGCACTATCTCCAACATATTTAGTATTCATGCTGCGTTTGTTGGCTGCATCAAGGCGTAGTGTATGGTACTTGATTAATGCTTATCTGCCGCATACGATGTGATTGGATTAGGGTAGTCGTACGACCTTCTTGGCCTGCGTCAAGGGGGGTGGGTTTAATTCAATCACGAAATGAACGGGTTGAACTTGACTAGCGCCCTATGGTTTGTTAGCCTGCGTCAAGGTCATAGGACGCTAGGGGCAAAAACAATATTGGGAATTTCAAGTGTTGAAATTTGCAATGAGATTGCATAACTTATATGAGATAGTTGTGTTAGTGTTTATGCCCTAGAGGCCATTACTGTATCATACTAGTTTGTATATTACTTAATGGAAGCTTGGGATATTCACAGTTGTATTGACAGTCTTGCTAAAAATGGTAGTATGCTACTTGGTTTGTGTCTACTTTAATATGTGCATATGTTTCTTTTAACGTATCGCTTATACATATTAGTAGAGCCCTTGGGATCTTTGCTTGATTACCAGCGTTGTGATGGCAGTCACACTAGTGGGGGCTGGGTGGTCTATAAGCAACATCCTATACAGGTCCCTGGTCGTAGGATTATCGAGACAGGGCATCGATACTCCGGAGTAGACTGGTGTATACGCTTCTCATCCCAGCATAGGGAGATGGTCTGTCCCACAGCCATCAGTACTTCGTACAGAAGATAGTATGCAGGTGCTCGTTAGGTTACGGGTTCACCGGACAGGACTCGCCGGGAACTGCAGGTTGGTTTTATACCCATCGTCAAATAGCAGTTCCCAAGTGACATGAGTACAGATTAGTCCATCGACTTGACACTGCTACTTCGCCTCGGATGTGTTCCCAATGTACTTAGATTACTACCCTACCACGGCCCAAAGGAGTCGTGCAAACAGGTAGTAGTTGGGTGCAGTCCCGAAGCACTTGGAGGCAGTGGCGGTTAGACAGGATTCGTCTCTCCCGGTATTGGGGGTTGATATCACGCTGTGTATGGAGAGCCATTACGCAAAGTCCCTGGCCAGAGCAAACGAGATTTACTGGTAGGCTTCCAGTAGTTTCTCAAGGTGTAATGGGCTTCACTCCGACACGACTTATACCGCTATTAGGGGTCTGACGTTTACCGCCCCCTAGGCCCGATATGCGATAGTCCTAGACGAACAGACCGGACTGTACGGAGATTGTCACATCAGGCTCAGTTGGAGTTTTGATGGGTTTCCTCATCGTCCTTCTTATCGACATTTACCTGGGGACCGTTACGTACAGCTAGTACCACTTGTGGCCTGTGGTTAAACCCACTGCCGGCGTAGTGTCGAGTCTTTAGAGTCCCACACAGAGAGTTTCCCTGCACCGGGCAAAAGGTGTAGAGGCCGTATGGTTTTACGGCAGGGCCGCGATCACTTACGTACACTTGTGCACGTATTATGATCGAGCGGATAATACTAGCGGGCTTTGGTTTAAGCCAGATTCTAGTATTATACAGATGGATTTATTCAGTCAAAAATTATCCGTGTTTTTCGGAAATACGGATGGGAGGGGCAGTCTCGTAATTTGTCGGAAAGCTTCTAGAAGAAGATGACTCATTTGTATTTATTTCTTTTGGATTAAACACAAATAAGGTGGAGAGCTGAGGTGTAGGTTTTCATTAAATGCTTAATGACTCATGAGGTGATTCACCATTAGGATTAAATGAAGCTTACAAGATATTTCTAGATATTTATCAAGAGATATTTGTATGCTTGATATTATTCTATCATGAGGAATTATTCATTTCATTATCACAAAATCTTTCTCTCTCCTCAAGTCTTCATCTTCTTCCTCAAAACCCTAAAAGCTCTCATGAGTTGAGAATCCTAGGGTTTAAGTGACTAAGTAATCCATCTAATTACTCTACACCCTCTAGGACTTCTAGATTAGCAATCTAGAAGCCGTAGTTATCTCAGATTCGAGATAGGAGCTCGGACTATAGACTCTCGGGTGGATCATCTTTGACTCGAGGATGCCGTTGAAGTGCCGATGTTCCATAGAGCCTACAAGGTGTGGAGGACAGCGATGAAGACCCGAAGGACATGTAACATGAGGTATAACTTCGAATCCGAGTAGTTAAACCTCTCGTAGTTTGCTAGTAATGGTTTAGACACGATCCGTGTGCTCAAGTCCGTGTTACGAAGCATTGATAAATTTTTTTCATATATTCCGCCTCCCCGCGAACACGTGGGGTGCGTGACATGGACTTACAGTGGTATCAGAGCCTACTAAACCTTTACTAGCTCGTTAGCAACTTATTAGAACTTCGATTGTCGGAAAAACACGAAAACTTAACCCCGGACCCCTCAAGTTTCTGTCGATTTTAAACCTGTCGAAAAAATTATTTCAGAGGTATGAAAATTCACAGCAGGGAATTCTAAGAATACTGGAGAAATACGAGGAGCTAACTCGTTTATACTGCCGCAGAAGCGCGGCGGATTGGTGCGATCAGCTGCGGATCCGCAGACGAGTCAACTCCGAGTTGACTCGTATTTACACAGTAACTCTTACTTTTGGGTGTTCTGTTTTCCTGTATATTTTGTTTCTGCCCAGGTTATTTCGGTGCTGGCTTGCATTTGGGGTAGAGACGGAAAAAGGTCGTCGATCGAAATTCTAAGTTATTTGCTAATCAAGTTTTATCTGTGATGTTTAATGTGTTCGTAAACCTCCCCTAATTGCTAGTATGTCGGTTAGCAGGGGGTTGCACATTTCTGTAATGGTTTTTACTGGTTTGTGTATATGAACTTCATTGGATCGTTGTGATGATTAGCCGGGGTTTGAGATGAGTTTTTATATTCTTTCATTCGATATAAATTGTAATATGATGTAATATTCTTTTGCGGGGCACATCCGGGCTGAGGTTGTAGCCACCGTTGTATTATTTCATTTACTGTTTTCTGCTCCTAGGATAAACCTGAGGTGGGGTGCACAAACTACCGGGTACTTTGAAGTGTTTAGTGGCCTACTCACGTTGTTGAGGGAGACCGCTTCACTTTGGGTACTTGGCGGGTAGTTTGCCGTACCCGTAGGGGTCTAGGGTGGGGTAATGGCTATTCATCACAACTGTGTAATCCGTCTTTCATTGCAGGCTCAAAGGAAACGCGGATTACTTGTATATCCAATAATGTTCATCTGTGATCTGGAATGCCTATTATTGCGTCTGACGAATGTGCAATATCTATATATGATATCTAGTAGGCGTTGCTTATGTTTTGCATCCGCGCTAGCCCAGCCCCGCTCTGTCGTTAGTTAAGTAACCTAACGGGTGAATGACGGGGCCCAGTGGCGAATGCGGATGGCATAAGCGGACGTTGTATTTTCTTTATTTTCTGCAATGATAGGATAAATGATGGGATGCATTATAATAATGCAAAGAAAATAAACCAAAGTTGAATCGTTGGAACAAATTTAAAAGAAACCACTCGGTTATTTTAAAAGAGCAGAATTTTTAATTGCGGAGCTTTAACCACTCCTTTTAAAAAGCTATCAGGTTCCTTCGATTATATCAAGTTCACTACGTTCACGGTTTCGCCAAAACCAGTCGTAGCCCTCCGTCATTTCATATGGATGGTCAGTCGTATTCAAGCTATGTTTGTTGGCCTTCGTCAAGGCATAGTGTTTGGTAGCTGCTGGGATATTCATATGTAGCATAGATAGATGCGTTGGTTTGGGACAGTCGTATTACCTTGTTGGCCTTCGTTAAGGGTATGTATGGGTGGGTTCAAATTAACAGGGATAATGATGGGCAGAACTTGACATGTGACTTATGATTTGTTGGCCTTCGTCAGGGTCATAAGAGCATGGGGCAAAAATCCACATCGGGAGTTTCTAAAGAAACTGAAACTTGCTAGTGTTGCATACCATTTGGAGTTTGATAATGTTGGTAGGATTCCTTCAGCATTATCACACGATGATATTTGGATCCCGATCCTACTGTGAGTATCCACTACTCATCAGGAGATTCGTCACTTAACGATCAATGCTATAAACCAAGTAGGTATCTAGAACAGTGTCAGCGGGGCTACGCCTCCAGAGAAAAGAGGTTATTTAATTACGGAACTTTGCGAAAGCGTCGTAAAACCTCTCTCGAAGTACCGACATTAGCCTGGCTGAACGGTTAAGCAAGTATTGTACGGTGAGATCGGTCCTGACTAATTCTTCTTTTATGGTTTGAGGAAGGATTCGAGAAACAGTGGGAGCCATCCAGTTTAGATAAATTAAAAAACAATCTAAACTTGCAAGAGCATCATGCTAAAGTGTTTTCTTCTCTCTCTCAACTGCAGCAACCATATGACCATGACTAGGTTACATCTAGATAACAAATTGACTGAATCTGACTTTTATGACTGGCAAAGGTCTGTCCTGATGTCCATTGCCTATGACAAGCTGGACCACCCTATTACTACTCAAGCCCCTGCCGTCCCAGGTCCAGTTCCCACCGTCGCGGATATGGATATCCGTCAGACAAGGGAAAAGGACAGTGCGAGTGCCAAGTGCCTCGTGTTGGCTTCAGTTAATGGTATATACCAGAGGCAGCACGAGAAGATGGACTTAGTATCCATCTTCCTCCATAACAAAGATTTATATGGAGAGCAATCTCGTATCGCAAGATATGAGACCTCGAACGAATTGCTTCAAGCGAGGTTGGCTATCGGGTCATCTGTAGGGGACGACGTCCTTACGATGACTAGCTATATTGATAAGCTCATGGACCTGGAGACTACGTTGAGAAACAGGTCATATGCCGGCTTATTTCCACAGTCCCTACCCTCTATTTACATCCTGAAAGAAACCAGGGAGACACCCGCTCTGCTTAATGGGGGACCTTCTTCTTCTGCATCCAGGGAAAAAGCAAAGGGTGAAAAGAAGAAGACCTCCACAAAGCCGATATACGGTGTCAGTGAAGTAAAAAGAAAGGGAAGAGTAAAAGTTTCGAGACTTGGTGTAGGGAAGGAGGGATGTTCCTATTGTTATGGGAACGGGTATTGGCAGAAGGATTACAGGGCTTTGGAAGCCAGTAGCCAGGATTCGAAGCATGTTGTGGCTTCGGCCTCGAGTGTGTTTGTGATTGAGAACTGTTTGTTAATTAACTCTACTTCCTGGGTACTAGATACCGGAGCAGGATCTCATATCTGTAATTCATTACATGCTTTGAGAAACCGTAGAGTTATCAGGGTAGGTGATTTGTCTTTCAGAATTGCAAACGGAATGAGCGTAGACGCTGAATCCGTGGGAGAATATCGCCTAGGTTTGACAAGTGAGCAGATATTGATTCTACGTAACTGTTTGTATGTACCTAGTTTGAATTGTAATATCATATCAATGTCCTCACTTTCGAGAGAGGGATATGATTTTACATTCGTAAGCGATGTGGTTCACATCCACCTAAATCAAGTTCTGATTGGGTCCAGTACATTAGATAACGGTATATACGTATTGAATCAAGCTCAGGTTTTTAATGTCCAGAACACACTTAAAAGAAAGTATCCAGAAATAAATCAGGCTTTCTTATGGCATTATAGACTAGGTCACATCAATGAAACACGGTTGACTAAGTTACATAGAGAAGGATATTTGAATCCGTTCGAATATCAATCTTATACTACTTGTGAATCTTGTCTCATGGGAAAGATGACAAAGACTCTGTTTACTGGACATGGAGTAAGAGCGAGCGAGCTCTTGGGACTCATGCACAGCGATGTGTATGGTCCAATGTCTACACATGCGCGAGGTGGTTATTCCTACTTCATTACTTTTACGGATGATTTCTCTAGGTATGGACATATCTTCTTGGTGAAGCATAAATCCGAAGCCTTTGAGAAATTCCGGGAATACAAGAATGAAGTGGAAAACCAAACAGGCAAAAGTATCAAGACACTGAGATCTGATCGAGATGGTGAATACTTAAGTGCCGAGTTCCTAGGTTACTTAAAAGAGAATGGAATTCTCTCTCAGCTTACTCCTCATACACACCACAACACAACGGTGTATCGGAAAGGAGGAATCGAACCCTATTGGATATGGTTCGTTCCATGATGAGTAAGGATGAGTTACCGCGATCTTTCTGGGGTTATACACTAGAATCAGCTGCATATCTTTTGAACAAGGTTCCAACCAAAACTGTGCCTACCACACCATATCAGATGTGGAGTGGGAAGAAACCCTATCTTCAGTACCTGAAGACATGGGGATGTCCAGCTTTTGTTAAAAAGCGGCATGCGGACAAGCTCGAGGCACGCTCAGTACAGTGTAAGTTTGTGGGATATCCAAAGAACTCCAAAGGGTATTATTTCTATTACGCAGAGGAACAAAAGGTTTTGTTTCTCGTCATGCCCACTTCTTGGAAGCTGAATTTTTAGAAAATCAGAAGAGTGGGAGCGCAATAGAACTGGAAGAAATTCCAGAACCACAAGCTGTTACTGAAAGTTTGGTAGAACAAGAAGGTTCAGAAGAAAGGGACATCCTAGCGCCTATCCGCAGAAGTAGTAGGCAGTCTCATCCGCCCGAGAGATACTACGGTTTTCTCATAGACGGGGATCAAGAAGATTGCATCATTTATAATGATGACCCTACTAGCTTCCAGCAAGCCATTCAGAGCGGCGACTCAGTAAAATGGCTGGATGCAATGCGGACCGAAATGGAGTCCATGTACACTAACAAAGTATGAACTTTGGACATTGCTCCAGATGGGGTAAAACCCGTAGGATGCAAATGGATCTTCAGAAAGAAGATTGGTGTAGATGGACAGGTTGAAACCTATAAGGCTAGACTTGTTGCAAAGGGTTTTCATCAAAGACCTGGTTTGGACTATGACGAAACCTTTTCTCCAGTGGCTATGCTCAAATCCATTCGGGTCCTTCTTGCCATTGCTGCCTTCCACGATTATGAGATCTGGCAGATGGACGTAAAGACGGCTTTTCTAAATGGTAATTTGGAAGAATGCGTCAATATGGATCAGCCAGAGGGATTCATTCAGAGTGGGAGCAGCGGTAAAGTGTGCAAGTTGCTTAAGTCCATTTATGGACTAAAGCAGGCATCGCGGAGTTGGAACATCTGTTTTGATGATACTGTCAAAGAATTCGACTTTGTCAAGAATCCAGATGAACCATGCATATACAGTAAGATTGTAGGGAGAGCTGTAGTATTCCTCGTCTTGTACGTGGATGACATTCTCCTAATAGGAAATGATATTCCTATGTTATAGTCAGTCAAAGGATTCTTGTCACAGAAGTTCTCCATGAAGGACCTGGGTGATGCCACCTACATTCTGGGGATCCAGATCTATCGTGATAGATCAAAGAGGATGTTGGGACTTTCGCAGTCCAGGTACATAGAGACCGTATTGAAAAGATTCAGTATGGAAGATTCTAAGCGCGGTAACCTACCGGCTTGTCACGGAATCACCCTCTCCAAAGAGATGTCTCTCAACACTGATTTGGAAAGGGCTCGCATGTCGATTATACCCTATGCTTCTGCGGTAGGCTCTATAATGTATGCAATGTTATGTACCAGACCAGATATAGCATACGCATTGAGCGTTGTAAGCCGGTATCAGGCAAACCCAGGGGAGAAGCACTGGATAGCAGTAAAGAACATTCTCAAGTACCTGAGGAGGACTAAGGAGATGTTCTTGGTGTATAGCGGAAAAGACCTCCAGATCGAGGCCTTTGCCGACTCCAGCTTCCAGAGTGACAAGGATGACTCCAAGCCCATGTCAGGTTATGTCTTTACCCTCAATGGAGGGGCGGTCTGCTGGAAGAGTTCCAAGCAGGACACCGTTGCTGACTCAACGATAGAAGCGGAGTACATAGCTGCTTGCGATGCCGCAAAAGAAGCTATCTGGATGAAGAAATTCCTAACAGAACTTCAGGTGGTTCCTACCAGTGTCGATCCAATACCTTTGTATTGCGACAACAACGACGCTATAGCTTTATCGAAGGAACCCAGGCCCCATCAGAAGTACAGACACATCTTAAGGCGGTATCACCGGATCAGGAAGATCGTAGATCGCCGGGAGATCGAGGTGAAGAGAGTAGATACGGAGAATAACATTGCTTATCCATTCACAAAGGCCATTCCTCAGACGCAGTTCGAGAGGCTATTCGAGATGATGGGTCTGCGATATGCCAGTAAATGGCCCTACTACAAGTGGAAGATTGTTAGTGTTTATGCCTTAGAGGCCATTACTGTATCATACTAGTTTGTATCTTACTTGATGGAAGCTTGGGATATTCACAGTTGTATTGACAGTCTTGCTAAAAATGGTAGTATGCTACTTGTTTTGTGTCTACTTTAATATGTGCATATGTTTCTTTTAACGTATCGCTTATACATATTAGTAGAGCCCTTGGGATCTTTGCTTGATTACCAGCGTTGTGATGGCAGTCACACTAGTGGGGGCTGGATGGTCTATAAGCAACATCCTATACAGGTCCCTGGTCGTAGGATTATCGAGACAGGGCATCGATACTCCGGAGTAGACTGGTGTATACGCTTCTCATCCCAGCATAGGGAAATGGTCTGTCCCACAGCCATCAGTACGTCGTACTGGAGATAGTATGCAGGTGCTCGTTAGGTTACGGGTACACCGGACAGGACTCGTCGGGAACTGCAGGTTGGTTTTATACCTATCTTCAAATAGTAGTTCCCAGGTGACATGAGTACATGTTAGTCCGTCGACTTGACACTGCTACTTCGCCTCGGGTGTGTTCCCACTGTACTTAGATTACTACCCTACCACGGCTCAAAGGAGTCGTGCAAACAGGTAGTAGTTGGGTGCAGTCCCGAAGCACTTGGAGGCAGTGGCGGTTAGACAACATTCGTCTCTCCCGGTATTGGGGGTTGATATCGCGCTGTGTATGGAGAGCCATTACGCAAAGTCCCTGGCCAGGGCAAACGAGATTTACTGGTAGGCTTCCAGTAGTTTCTCAAGGTGTAATGGGCTTCACTCCGATACGACTTATACCGCTATTAGGGGTCTGACGTTTACCGACCCCCTAGGCCCGATATGCGATAGTCCTAGACGAGACCAGACTATACGGAGATTGTCACATCAGGCTCAGTTGGAGTTCGGATGGATTTCCTCATCGTCCTTCTTATCGACATTTACCTGGGGACCGTTACGTACAGCTAGTACCGCTTACGGCCTGTGGTTAAACCCACTGCCAGCATAGTGTCGAGTCTTTAGAGTCCCACACAGAGAGTTTCTCTGCACCGGGCAAAAGGTGTAGAGGCCGTATGGTTTTACGGCAGGGCCGCGATCACTTACGTACACTTGTGCACGTATTATGATCGAGCAGATAATACTAGCGGGCTTTGGTTTAAGCCAGATTCTAGTATTATACAGATGGATTTATTCAGTCAAAGATTATCCGTGTTTTTCGGAAATACGGATGGGAGGGGCAGTCTCGTAATTTGTCGGAAAGCTTCTAGAAGAAGATGACTCATTTGTATTTATTTCTTTTGGATTAAACACAAATGAGGTGGAGAGATGAGGTGTAGGTTTTCATTAAATGCTTAATAACTCATGAGGTGATTCACCATTAGGATTAAATGAAGCTTACAAGATATTTCTAGATATTTATCAAGAGATATTTGTATGCTTGATATTATTCTATCATGAGGAATTATTCATTTCATTATCACAAAAGCTTTCTCTCTTCTCAAGTCTTCATCTTCTTCCTCAAAACCCTAAAAGCTCTCATGAGTTGAGAATCCTAGGGTTTAAGTGACTGGGTAATCCATCTAATTACTCTACACCATCTAGGACTTCTAGATTAGCAATCTAGAAGCCGTAATTATCTCAGATTCGAAATAGGAGCTCGGACTATAGACTCTCGGGTGGATCGTCTTCGACTCGAGGAGGCCGTTGAGGTGCCCATGTTCCATAGAGCCTACGAGGTGTGGAGGACAGCGATGACGACCAGAAGGACATGTAACATGAGGTATAACTTCGAATCCGAGTAGTTAAATCTCTCGTAGTTTGCTAGTAATGGTTTAGACATGATCCGTGTGCTCAAGTCCGTGTTACAAAGCATTGATAATTGTTTTTCATATATTCTGCCTCCCCGCGAACACGTGGGGTGCATGACATGGACTTACAAGTTGAATCCCGATACCCACTGCGAGTAAGAGTTACTCCTGGGAGAGTTTTGCACTTTACAATTAGCTGATCCAGTAGGTGTCTAAGAAAGGTGTTAACGAGGTTATGCCCCTGTGGAAACGAGGTTATTTAATTAGTTCCATGCGAAAGCACGGGGAGACTCCCTCGGAGTACCAATACCTGCCTGGCTAAACGATTGGCGAACTTGTAGGATGTAATTAATCCCGGCTAGTCTTACCTTTTAGGGTTTGAAGGAAGATTTGATAAAAATGGGAGCCATCCTGATTAGATAAAATAATAACCAATCTAATCTTGCAAGAGCATACGGTAAAGTGTTTTCTTCTCTCTCTCTCCATGTAGCGACCATGATACGCCTTAATCAAGATAATAATATTGATGTATTGACCGAACCCGCTTGTTATACTGAGCCGGGGAACGTTGGTTCCGCTCACCTTATAACCGTTATAAGTCAGAGAAAGAAATAGAGGAATACCCGGATTCCCATGCGTCCCGAGCGAGAAATGAGCATGTTGATACATCTTCTTCGGGTGTGTTCGTTACCGAGAATTTTTCTCATTTTGTTCTACGTCCTGGGTATTATATACCGGATCAGGATCCCACATTTATAATATGTTACATGGGCTAAAGAAAGGTAGAGAACTGTGAATAGGTGATCATTCTCTCAGAGTAGGGAATGGTGCAATGCTTGTAGCCAAAGCAGTTGGCGAATATCACCTAGTATTACCTAGTGGTAATACATTGATTCTAAACGACTGTTATTACGTACCAGAAATGATGTGCAATATAATATCAGTATCTATATTACATAAAGATGGATATAATTTTGTACTGGGGGATAATGTTATGAACATTTTCCTAAATCAAGTGTTGATTGGTTTTGACACATTAAGTAACGGTATATACGTTCTGAATCAAAATACAGTTCTTAATATACAAAACACACACAAGAGGAAAAGTTCAAAAATGAACGAAGCCTTCTTGTGGCAGTGTAGACTAGGTCATATCAATGCGACAAGACTAGCTAAGTTACATAAAGATGGATATTTGAATCCGTTCGAATTTACATCTTATAAAACTTGCCAGTCATGTCTCAAAGGCAAGATGACCAAAACTCCGTTTACTGGACACGGAGAAAGAGCTACTGAACTCTTAGGACTGATACATAGTGATGTATGCGGTCCTATGTCTACACATGCCAGGAATGGTTCCTCATACTTTATTACATTCACCGATGATCTCTCAAGGTTCGGATACGTGTTCTTGTTGAAACACAAATCTGAAGCTTTTGAGAAATTCAAGGAATATAAGTGCGAAGTAGAGAACCAAACGGGTAAAAGTATTAAAATCCACTCGATCTGATCGGGGAGGAGAATACTTGAGCACGGAATTCCGTGATTATTTAAAAGAGAATGGGATTCTCTCTCAGCTTACTCCCCGTATACACTACAGCACAACGGTGTATCGGAGTGGAGAAACCGCACCCTATTAGATATGGTGTGCTCTATGATGAGTATTACTGAGTTACCCATTTCCTTTTGGGGTTATGCACTTGAGACAGCTGCAGACCTATTGAATATGGTTCCCACCAAATCCGTGCCTACCACTCCATATGAGATATGGAAAGAAAAGAGACCATGTCTTAATTATGTTAAGATATGGGGTTGTCCGACATATGTGAAAACACAACATCCGGACAAGTTCGAGGCAAGGTCAGTTCTATGCAAGTTCATTAGATATCCCAAACATTCGTGAGGGTATATCTTCTACCACACCGAGGAACAAAAGGTGTGTGTTTCTCGGCATGCCACCTTTTTAGAAAAGGAATTTTTTGTAAAGAAATTAGTGGCAATGAGGTAGAACTGGAAGAAGTTCCAGCTACACAAACTACGACTGACGATTTGGTAGAACCGGAGGATTTACTAGTCCCCAATGAACCTCAGCCTCTCCGCAGATCTAGTAGGGTTCCTCATCCACCTGAGAGATACTGCGGTTTTCTCATTGACGGTAGGAGTGAGGTTGCATCATGGAAGATGATGACCCAACTAGTTTTGAGCAGGCCATCACATGTGGGGACTCTGTGAAATGGCTGGATGCCATGCGATCTGAGATGGAATCCATGTACACCAACAAAGTATGGACTTTGGAAGTTGCACCTGAAGGGGTAAATCCCATCGGGAGCAAATGGATCTTTAAGAAGAAACTTGGTGTAGATGGAAAAGTTGAGACTTTCAAAGCTAGATTTGTAGCAAAAGGTTTTCGTCAATGACCAAGTGTGGATTATGATGAAACCTTTTCTCCAGTGGATATGCTTAAGTCCATCCGGATCCTACTTGCCATCGTTGCAAACCATGACTACGAAATCTGGCAGATGGACGTCAAGACCGCTTTTCTAAATGGTGATTTAGAAGAGAGCGTGTACATGACACAGCCAGAGGGCTTCGTAGATAGTGGGAGCAGCGGAAGCGTGTGCAAGCTTCTTAAATTAATCTACGGATTAAAGCAGGCATCATGGAGCTGGAACATCTGTCTCGATGAAGCTATCAAAGAGTTTGACTTCATCAAAAACGTAGATGAACCTTGTATATACAAGTAGGTTGTAGAGAGTAAGATTGTCTTCTTCGTATTGTACGTGGATGACATACTCTTGATAGGAAACGATATTCCTGTGCTACACTCGGTCAAGCTCTTCTTATCACAAAAGTTCTCCATAAAAGATTTAGGTGATGCCTCCTACATCCTGGGGATAAAGATCTATAGAGATAGATCTAAGCGGATGTTGGGATTGTCTCAATCCAGGTACATTGACACCATACTAAAGAGGTTTAGTATGGAAGATTCTAAGCGTGTTAATTTACTCACTTGCTCAGGAATCACTCTCTCCAAAGAGATGTCTCCTAAGACTGATTTGGAGAGGGCTCGCATGCAAGGGATACCATATGCTTCGGCAATCGGGTCTATCATGTATGCGATATTATGTACCAGACCGGATGTAGCTTTGCCCTAGAGGCCATTATTGTACATGATTGTATATTATAGTGGATGCTTGGACATATATAGAGAGGACATTCTTGCTCAATATGATAGTATGCTATCTGGTTGCTCTTTATCTTAACATGTAGACTTGTATTGTGATACTGTCTTTCTCTCACATGTTGATAAATCCCTTAGGATGTATACTTGACTACCAGAATTATGATGTAGATCATACTAGTGGGGCCAGGGTAGTCCACAAGTTCATCCTTTAATTGTTCCTAGTCGTGGGTGTATCGAGATAGGGCATCGATATTCCAGAGTAGACTAGCGTATACGTTTCTTGAGCCATTTGATGGGCGATGGATGATCCCATATCCATTGGTGTTTGACATCAAAGATTGTATACAGGTGCTCAGTGGAGACTGGGTACACTGAACAGGACTTGCCGAGAACTCCTAGATGGTATTATACCTATCGTCAGATAGCAGTTCTCTGGTGACACTGGTACAGGTTAGTCTGTAGACCCGAGATCGTCATAGAGTCTTGTGTGATTCCCACCGTGCTTTGATTTCCACCCTACCACGTTCAAAAGAATATGCAAACAGGTGGTTTTTGGGTACAGTCCCGAGTCACATGGAGGCAATGAGCGATAGGAGGGGTTTCGTCTCTCCCGGTATTGGGGGTTGATGTTGCGCTGTGCTCGATTGGCTATAACAGGAAGTCCCTGACCAGGGCTGATACTGAGATTTATTGGTAAGTATTATCAGTAGTTTCTCGACCCGTTATGAGCCTCACATCGGCATGACTTATCAAGTTATTAGGGTCTGACGTTTACCCCCAGACTAGATATGTGACATATCAGACGAAGAGACCGGACTGTACGGTAGTGTTACTTATTGGATTCACGGGAGTTTGAGCAAGCTTGCTTATTGATCTTCTGATCGCTCAATACCCGGGTAGCCGTTACGTCCAGCTAGTACCGCTGACGGCTTGTGGGTAACTGATATGATTATTACCTACTGCCGGCGTATTGACGAGTCTTTAAAGTCCTGCACAGAGATTTCCTGGCTCAAGCGAAACGAAGTAAGGCACGTATGTGATATGTGCAGGACCGAGATTAATACGTGTATGTGATACCGTATTCTAATCTCACGATATGTGATATCGGTCGGTTATATGTGATATAGCCGGGTTATTGAATTAAGTGTTGATTCGATAAGTTGATATATATGATATTAGTCGGTTGTATGCGATACAACTGGGTTATTAAATCAAGTGTTGATTTAATAATTTAATGTATGGTTATATATTTGATATATTATTATATATTAACTAATATTAGCTCAATTAAGAATTTCTTTTTCTCACTTGTACATTTAATATATATGTGATATATATTATTGTATTTATTTCCTTGTGTCATGCTTGATGGTACATTGTACATGGATGTATGAGACTCATACCAAAGTAAAGATAATTTCGGTATTTATATATTAAATGGAAAATCAAAATTTGGTGGGAAAATGTCATGGCTAAGAGACTTGGAGAAGCTTGTGGAAGCATTGACTTAGTCCACTAATTTTGTTTTACCTTAGATATTTATTAACCCAACCATTATCTTTAGCCATGGTTAAGTCTCTACAATGATAATATGAGATATTATCTCACCCATGGTTGTCATTCTATTCTAGACATCATCTTCTTCTTCATCTCCATTGAGCTCTCTAGGTTTTCTTGAGGTGAAGCAAAAGAGTGAGAAAAATAATTCTAAAGTGAGCAAAATTCCTACTTCATCAATCTACACTAGACTAGCCATTTAGTATAGGTTGTTTGCTTCACTAATTCTCAATTAGTGAAGAGGTAGCTTGAGTTGGAGATTCCTCGACGTAGATCATCTTCGGTCTCGAAGTTCTTCAAGCAAGCTTGTTCCTTTCGCCTAGTGGAGCCTAATGAGAGTCCGGGAGACCACTACTTGGAGCGAAGGGACTACTACATGGAGCTTTTGAAGTGAAGGACCGGTTTACAAAGGTTGTATTCCTTGTTCACTTAGTATAAAGTTGTTTACTTGCTTAGTTAAACCCTTATTCTCTAGTTAGATCCTCAGTAATGAGTTTCTTAGCACACTAGAAATTTTGAAATTGCACGCCCAATGCCTTATAAAACCTAGTGAGAGTGTTAAGGAACCCTACAGATATAACTGTGACGTTATGTGACTAGATGAGATGATAGGATGTACGAACAATAGATCTGCACACTTGACTTGATGATGTCGTACGATGGATTATACTGTACGTGATATGATGTACATAATGATTGATCCGTACACTTGACTTGATGATATTGTACGATGGATTCTACCATACGTGATATGACGTATATGATGATTGATCTGCACACTTGATTTGATGATATCGTACGATGGATTATACCGTACGTGATTTGATGTACATGATGATTGAGCCACATACACTTGATTTGATGATGTCGTACGATGGATTAACCGTACGTGATATGATATACATGATGATTGATCCGCACTCTTGACGTGATGATGTCGTATGATGGATTATACCGCACGTGATACTATGAGGCTGGATCGCTGACTTATGGATTTATCGACTAGGAAAATTATTGTTTTATATTCTCTTAGGTTGATATTAGGATATAATTAGAGCCATACCTATTTTCAAAACTAACGAATCGTTATGTATTTCTAAATGACAACCCCAAAAGGACTCTACGGATTTTCACATGCTATCTTTTTCTCAAAAACACCGTAGCCCCTATTTTTCTAAAAACAACGATTCATACGATTTTAAACTATAACTGTATAGCTCATATTTAGCAATGTATTTTATAGTGTTGCGTTTACAATTTCCTTTTTCTGCTATGCTCGTATTATTCTTATTTTGAGGTATACATACCATGTTCTTTTTCTTATCTTGTATGACACGTCTTCTAGGACCACGCACCATTACTGATTATGCGCATATTGCACGTACACATACTCGCCGGCTCACACACTCAACATCGGTAATTGTCATGCCATGTATACATTAGAAATCATTATTTCACCATATAACCTAGTAACATGTAGCTTTTTAGTTATTGTTTAGTATCCATACCACACTTACTAGTTCAGTTATCGTATTTTCATACCTAGTTAGATGCCACGCTCATATATACACACTGGTTATGCATTACACATTTGTTCTATGCTTGTACTCATTGTTTCATGTTTATGAGATTTCTGTTTTCATGAGATTTCTGGATTTGAGAAACCGCGGATACATTTTGAAAACTTATGATTGTTTTAAAAATGTGGTTTCTCTTGATATGATGTCTGGCATCCACCATGAGTTTTCTCGGTTCTGAGTTATATGTATACCCGATTCTAGGAGAGAGGGGGCACCGTCTGCGGGTACATGGTGAACCCGGTATGGTACCCCGGGGCAAGAAGATCGTATAGAGAGACGTTGAGCCCGGCAGGGGAGCATTACCGACCGATGATAGTTTTGGCTTGGTGGATATCCGGAGGATACCGTCCGGAGTCATGTGATCAGATGGATTTGAGGGCCGATTCGATGAGACGGCGCCCGAGATATGAGGATTTACATGTCGATACTGGACACGGGTTTTATGATGTTTTCGAGCGTCGATGCTAGGCACTCAGATTTGTATGATAATTTGGTGGGTCGTTGATGGACGCGTTAAATGATACACCTATACACATATATATGATACAGATGACATGGTACCACATTATGACACGGGCATGATTATATTATTATTATTATTATACTTATGTTTACACTATCACTCTTTTTACCACTCGATATTATTATATTATTATATTACTGTATGACCTAGGAGATCGTCATACATTCGATTTCTATCCGGTGATGTCTTCTACCCATGAGTTGGCAACTCACCCCCATTGTGCCACAGTTTTCTTGCAGGATCAACCGCACGGATTCAGTAGCGGCTTGCTGGCACACAGCTTTTTCTAGGTGATTTGCATTGGTAGGTAGGGCACACTTTGGATCGTGACCACCATTTGTATACATTATTATTCAGTTGTATCTAGTTAAAAGCTCCATCAACCAGACTATGTATATTTGGAAGACTTAGAAACCACAGATTGTATATTCTTTCGGACCTAGAGTCACGGATATGTATTTATTTTTTATTTCTGGTTTCCTTGATGATGTTTTGGTTTCTTTACTTTCTTTTCTGTGTTCGATCTTTGCCTTGGGCGTCATATATTTATTTGTGTGGTTATGATTCCGCCAATTGGCGAAGAGCTAGCTCCCGCTAGGGGATGCCTATTATTATTGCTATGTATTGGTTTTGGATCAAAATTTACAAAGGAGGTGCTGCCCAAATTTTCAAATGACGAAAATGTTTTCAAAAATAGATACAACTCACTTGTATTTTCACATAACATTACTTATACTTTTCAAGAAAAAATTTGAATTCATTATACCTTTATTTCAAAACTGCACCTCCATTATTTTCCTAAAAAGGTTTAGATTTCTGGGCTTTCGACTTATTTGGATTACAGTGGGGTCCTATAGACTTCACGTGATTCAAGTGTCGGTCACGTGTCAATTCTTGGTCATGACAAAATTGGTATCAAAGCATTAGGTTTAACCTTGGTTCGAGTCTAGGTTTGACTATATGGAGTCCAGGGCGTATATATATATTTCGAAACCTAGGCTTGACCTTACGGAACTTAGACTTGGCTGAGGGGGTATTAGACATGAACTTTCGTCATGTAGGTTGACCTTGGTTGATGGAGTAAGTTACTCAAGTAGTGTGATGTACCGTGTGTATGTTCCGCGGCATACTTACGATACGATGTTCCGCTTAAGTGACCTTAGGATATACATTTCTTGAGATTTGTTATTTTATTTGTTCCTATGATCTATTCTCATCGATATCTGATTGTGGATTCTGTTACCTTGGCTACACGTGCAGAGAGAGTTGTGGCTAGAAATGCGGTCAGAGTGAGCTCGTCAGGGACGGGGACTGACCATGATGTATTCCGGTGACGTAGGAACGTATTGATTTATCGTGGATTTCTCATTTGACACGAGCGTTCGGAATTTGCACTAGATGATCGGGCCATCGCTTAAGACCAGCCAGATTGAGAGGACCGTGGAGGTACAGCTTACTCCAAAAATCGATAAGTTGTCTACCGTCCAGACAGATGAACTAGCTGTTGCTGAGATTGACCGGATGTCGCCTCCAGAGTTTATATAGCTGAAGCCGCATAAGTTTACAAGCAGGGATGTGACAGAAGATCGCTAGTCATTTTAGATAAAGTGACTAAGACAATTCGTCTATTTGGATGCCCCGACGCAGGATCAGTTAAGTTGGATAATTCCAGTTGAAGGGTCTTGCTTAGACCTGGTGTAAGTCGATCAAGAGAGGACGATCAAAGCGTATTCCTCCGATGACTTGGACGAGTTCCAGAGGACGTAATTGTCCAGCTGTCTTCCACACAGTGTTCAAGTTACCGAATTCATAGTTTCGAGTCCTTACGAGAGACTCCAGATTGACTGTAACCGAGAATGAATTGCAGTACGCAACCAGCAAGATATGATTTCGATTAAGACGATAATGAAGAAAAATGGAATAAGAGGTTTGTGCAAGATCTTCACGAGTTATTGTTCCTCCCTGTTGATACCAGAGGCTTGATACATACGTAGAGGAATTGGATATGGCCGTATTTCCAGAGGAAAGTCGTGATGAGAATGCAGCTATCCCGGTACAAGAAACGGATTAATGTAAAGAGTGCCATCTTCCGGGAAGTTTGGCAGAGATGAGATCGGAAAAGACCATAACAGGTTCTTTCTAGGACACTATAGCGATAGGATTTAGACCCAGGATCGATTGTATGGCAAGAACTCAGAGGGCCATAGGCCGCTATCATTGACGTGCTACATTATGGGTGGCCATGTTAATTGGCCAGGAGATGTTCAGAGAAGCGTCAGAATAGGACTGATTCCGTCGCAACTCCCTAACAGACTGTCGAGCCGAGGAGTCATGCAATTGGTGATCCACAGAGAAAAATGATGACCCAGGTACAGAGGACGCCAGACCGTAGGCAGGAGGCAAGTTGATATTCTTGCTCTGCCAGACTTGGGTGCATCGGCACCTTTCGACATTAAAGGAGGTGTACCTCAATGTCATTTATTTTGATTTGTGTTTATTGATCTGAGTATCATGCTCATATCGTTTTAGGCTTTTGAGTTTTGATAATTTAGTTTCAAGATTGATATTTCCTATATGCACTACAGTTGCACTTGATTCATATTTTTTATATATCAGTTGTACTGATTTTTGTTTTTGTGCATACCCATTGCACTCGATTTTGATTTTATGCACTTTGATATATTTGATTTTGATTTTGTGCTTATAGTATGCACTTGATTTTTACTTATGCACTCGGTGCAGTTCACATGCACTTTCAGTGCATTGATATGGGTTTTATGCACGCCGTTGCACATGTTTATGATTTCATACACCCCGGTATACTTGATTTTGATTTCGTGCATGTTGTACACCGTGATCTCAATTCATATACTTAATATTCATTTTCTTGTACCCTAGTGCACTAGATTTATGTTTTTGTGCACCTAATGCACTTGATATTTGTTTTCGTGCACCCTATTGCACTAGATGTTTTTGTACAGACCTGACATACTTGATTTAGATTCTTGCGCACACTTGGTGCACTTGATGTGATTTTGTGCACACCAGATACACTTAATGGAGATTCTTCGTGCATATTAGATGCACCTAGTATTGTTGTCGTGCACACCCATTGCACTTGACAGATGTTTCCGTGCACACCCGTTGCACTTAGTTATTGCTTCTGTGCACATTTCTGGTGCTTGTATTTGACTTTGATTTCCGTGAGCATCAGACGCACGTGGTATTTTTTTTGTATACACTTATTGAGATTGAATTTTTTCAGTCATCATGTTTTTATGATATATACTATATGATATAGTAACCGAGCAGGACTGGTCTGAGGACTGTACCTGAGTATTTTTGCATGCATTGATATTTAACGAGGGGATTTTCAAAAAGAACTATAGTCTCAATATTTTTCTACGTGTCCATGAGTGACACGAAATTTTACAAAGAAAACCCTTCTAAATTATTTTCAAAAGACGGGACATATATCTTAAGTAAAACGTTTATAGATATAAATCTGTTTCCTTACAAAATTAATGTCCACTACTTGTGCCGTGATATACGTATCACACGGCGATTTGAAAAGGATTTTGCATGCACTTTTATTCGGTTATTTAGACGATTTTCTAAGGATGCGTACTATATATATATATTATAACCTTGATTATATTATATTTGATTTTAACCATATATTATATTTGATTTTAACCATAGATTTCGAAACTTGCATATTCATCATAACTCACATGATTTGCATAACGCTTGACGGAGTTTTGATTATTGTGTTTTGCACTCGTTTTCATGCGTACACGTTGCGTTGTGATATGTTTAGCTTATACGTGATTTCGGAGCCCCGTTGATTTGATTAATTTACTGAAATGTTTTAATATTTGGGGGGTTTAAATTTAAATTTGTGGACCGAATTTATTTAAGGGGGGAAGATTGTAACATTTCAGAAATATAAAATATTAGTTTTGGAATTTAAATAATAAATTTTATGAACATTATAAAAGAATGGAAATTAGTTTTAATGGAATGGTATAATTATATATATATAATTTGGAAAATAATTGGAATATTAATATGAATTATTAATTATGAAGGCATTTATTCGATGTGGGCATTTTATAAATTAGTATACAATTATTTATATACAAATTTATGTTAAACTTGATTACTATTTCACTAATTAAGCGTTTAAACCAAGCTTGTTTTTGTTAACCATGTGTTAATGTGCCATGACACATTTTATTGTGTTTTATGTATAGTTGCATTTTTACATTTGTTTTTAAATTGTTTTAAAAAAGGAAAAATTGAGAAAAGGAAAAAGAAAAGATATAATAAAATGAGGGGGGACAATAGAGTATGGGTGAGAGAGAGAGAGAGAAGTTTCTACAACTCTCCCGTCTCTTGTTCATTTCTTCATCTCCTCCTCCATTTTCTTTAACACCTCCACCTCCCTTTCTACCACCATACAACCCTCCTAAAACTCCATCAAAATCCTATGTTCCCTTCACAAATAATGTTCCTCACATCACTACATGCATCTTGAGGGGATCAATTTCTAATCTTGAGCTCATTTTGCCATCTTAGAATTTTCTAGAGTTGCACTATGAGGTAAAACCTTCACCTTTCACCAAGTATTTAAGTTTCCAAACCTCCTATGTTAGTTTAGAGTTAAACAAGTTATGTTTAGTAAACTTGGAAAATTCTAAGGTGATATTTGGTGGGTTGAATGAGTAGTAGCGTTATAGTAGAGAGTTTAGAGAGTGACTGCTAGCCTTTAGTGATAGTATCCCTGGACTAAGTGAGTTTAGAAGTCCCAAAAGCCGAACTTAGAATTTTTCGACATTGGGTGTTTTGTTGAATTGTGGTATTCTAATGAAATCTGGAATGACTCGAGAGCTCTGAAAAATAAATATACAGAGAGATGCGCAAGCTTTTAGGAAGATACCCCCGAAGCCCGAGCCCCCATCTCCTATTCTTGGACGCCAAAATATCCGTATTGGCCACAATTTGCGGCCTGACCTTAGAGTTAGGGTTTGGTTCTTGGTCCATAGCTCAATCCTCTGATAACTAGGCCTATCCAATGTGCAGAATGTCCTAATTTCACCTTAAGTAAAATCCGTGAGTGTTTTTCTAAGTTGCTGATTTCGTTTTTGCAACGTTTGAAAACTAGATTTTTGATATTTGAGTTTTGACTCGGTCGTTTGACGTCTGTACATCAACGTCGGGAGTTGTTTGGTTGTTCTTACATGCATGGACCATAGGTTCTAACCTATGTTCGTTTCACTTGTCGTATCGGTTTTCGGATTTGATTTTGATTTCGATACGATATGCTTTGATTTGTAGGTGCATTCGCGTGGACTTCCGGGACGACGAAGGAGAACAAGGCATTCATCAACTTCGGCTAATGCGGGGATAGTAGGTGAGTAGATGTATATCTATAGGGGAAGTCGGATGGATGGCGTAAAGCACCCCCGCAACCATAGTATTAGGGTACTTATATATAGTTATATATATATATATATATAAATATTAGATATGTATACTTAGCTAATAGGATTTTAGTAACTATAGGCGATAGTAAGCGTACTCGTAGAGAGGTATGTCCTTAGTGCTTAATTTCTTAGCCATGAGCCATTGGTATATATGTTGTACACGCACACATATATGTGTGTGTGTGTGTGTACATATATAATATATGTGTACATGTACACACACACACACACACACACACACACACACACACACACATATATATATATATACATGTAAGTTCGAGGATAGCTTCGACATAACATCACGAGATGAGAATATGACAAGTTATAATGATATGAGTCGATATGATCGGACATGATGTCAAGGCGATGTTATATGATATGAGACGAAATGACATGACATGGTATGATATATTATGTTATATAAAGATTAGGCGATATATGTTCATAATACGATCGAGATGATATAACGTGTGACGTTATGTGACTAGATGAGATGATAGGATGTACGCGGCCATAGATATGCACACTTGACTTGATGATGTTGTACGATGGATTATACCGTACGTGATATGATGTACATGATGATTGATCCGCACACTTGACTTGATGATATCATACGATGGATTCTATCATACATGATATGATGTACTTGATGATTGATCCGCACACTTGACTTGATGATATCGTACGATGGATTATACCATACGTGATATGATGTACATGATGATTGTTCCGCACACTTGATTTGATGATATCGTACGATGGATTATACCGTACGTGATTTGATTTACATGATGATTGAGCCGTACACACTTGATTTGATGATGCCGTACGATGGATTATACCGTACATGATATGATATACATGATGATCGATCCGCACTCTTGACGTGATGATGTCGTACGATGGATTATACCGCACGTGATACTATGAGGCTGGATCGCCGACTTATGGATGTATCGACTAGGAAAATTATTGTTTTATATTCGCTTAGGTAGATATTAGGATAAAATTAGAACCATACATATTTTCAAAACTAACGAATCATTATGTATTTCTAAATGACAA
The DNA here is from genome assembly GCA_030015575.1 of Agapanthus africanus. Lineage (NCBI taxonomy): Eukaryota > Viridiplantae > Streptophyta > Magnoliopsida > Asparagales > Amaryllidaceae > Agapanthus > Agapanthus africanus. Next base: position 151,267,384 of record JASDDO010000006.1, read on the forward strand.
CCCCAAAGGGACGCTACGGATTTTCAAAAGCTATCTTTTTTCTCAAATACACCGAAGCCCCTATTTTTCTAAAAACAACGATTCATACTATTTTAAACTATAACTTTATGGCTCATATGTAGCTATGTATTTTATACTGTTGCGTTTACAATTTCCTTTTTCTGCTATGCTCGTATTATTCTTATTTTGAAGTATACATACCACGTTCTTTTCCTTATCTTGTATGACATTGTCTGCTAGGACACACGCACCATTATCGAGAATGCGTATGTTGCACGTACACATACTCGCCGACTTACACACTCATCATGTAATTGCCATGCCATGTACACATTAAAAATCATTACTTCACCATATAACCTAGTAACCTTTAGCTTTTTAGTTATTGTTTAGTATCCATATCACACTTACTAGTTCAGTTATCCCATTTCCATACCTAGTTAGATGCCATGCTCATATATACACACTAGTTATGCATTATGGATTTGTTCTATGCTTGTACTTGTTGTTTCATTATTGGTTCATGCTTATGAGATTTCGAATTTCATGAGTTTTCTGGATTTGAGAAACCACATATACATTTTGAAAACTTATTATTGTTTTAGAAATGCGGTTTCTCTTGATATGATGTTTAGCGTCCACCAAGAGTTTTCTCAGTTCTGAGTTATGTGTATATCCTATTCGAGGAGAGAGGAGGCACCGTCTACGGGTACATGGTGGACCCGGTACAATATCCTGGGGTGAGAAGATCGTATAGAGAGACGTTAAGCCTGGCAGGGGAGCACTCCTGACCGGTGATAGTTTTAGCTTGACGGATATCCGGAGGATACCGACCGGAGTCGTGTGATCAGATGAATTTTTGGGGCGATCCGATGAGACGGCGCTCGAGATATGAGGATTTATGTGTCGATGCTGGACACGGGTTTTATGATGTTTTCGAGTGTCGATACTGGGCGCTCAGGTTTTTATGATGATTTTGTGTGTCATTGATGGACACACGTTGGATGATACACCTATACACATATATATGATACATATGACATGGTACCACATTATAACACGCGCATGATTATATTAGTATTATTATACTTATGTTTACACTATTACCCTTGTTACCACTCGATATTATTATATTATTATATTACTGTATGACCTAGGAGATCGTCATACATTCGATTTCTACCTGGTGATGTCTTCTACTCATAGTTGCAACTCATCCCCGTTGTGTCTTAGTTTTCTTGCAGGATCGACCGCACGGATTCAGTAGTGGGTTGCTGGCACACAGCTTTCTTCTAGTTGATTTGCATTGGTAGATAGGGTACAAGTTGGATCGTGACCACCATTTGTATACATTATTATTCAGTTGTATCTAGTTAAAACTCCATCAACCAGACTATGTATATTTGGTAGACATAGAAACCACAGATTGTATATTCTTTTGGACCTAGAGTCACGGATATGTATTTATTCTTTATTTTTGGTTTCCTTGATGATGTTTTGGTTTCTTTACTTTCTTTTCTGTGTCTTCGCCTTGGGCATCGTATATTTATTTGTGTGGTTGTGATTCCGCCAATTGGCGAAGAGCTAGCTCTTGCTTGGGGATGCCTATTATTATTGCTATGTATTGGTTTTGGATCAAAATTTACAAAGGAGGTGCTGCCCAAATTTTCAAATGACGAAAATGTTTTCAAAAATAAATACAACTCACTTGTATTTTCATATAACATTACTTATACTTTTCAAGAATGAATTTGAATTCATTATACCTTTATTTCAAAACTGCACCTCCATTATTTTCTAAAATAGGTTTAGATTTCTGGGCTTTCGGCTTGCTTGGATTTCGATAGGATCCTATAGACTTCATGTGATTCAAATGCCGGTCACGTGCCAATTCCAGGTTGTGACACTAGGGGGATGTATGTATAGGACAATCTTGCTCGATATGATAGTATGCTATTTGGTTTGTCTTTATCTTAACATATGTATATGTTTTACTTGTTATTTGATATCGCTTATACATGTTGATAAAGCCCTTAGGATCATTGCTTGACTACCAGCGTTATGATGGCAATCATACTTGTGGGAGCTAGGTAGTCGATAAGTGCATCCTTAAATGTCCATAGTCATGGGAGTATCGAGACTGGACATCGATATTCCAGAGTAGACTATTGTATACATTTCTAGACCCTGACGAAGGCCGATGGTTGGTCCCGCAGCCATTGGTGTTGTCATGACCTGGAAATGGCATGTGACTGGCACTTGAATTACGTGAAGTCTATAGGACCCATCGCAACTCAAGTAAGCGGAAAACCAGGAACCTAAACCTTTTTAGGAAAATAGTAGAGGTGAAGTTTTGAAAGATGGGTATAAATGAAATCAGGTTCTATTTTTCAAGTATTAGTAAAGTGAGTTGAAAATACAAGTAGATTGTATTCTAAAGTTTAAAAACATTTTCATCATTTAAAATTTTGGGCAACACCTTCTTTGTAAATTTTAATCCAAAACCAGTACATAACAAGAATAATATAGGCATCCCCAAGTGGGAGCTAGCTCTTCGCCAATTGGCTGAATCACAACCACGCAACATGAATATACGACGCCCATGGCGAAGATCAATCACAAAAAAGAAAGTAAAGAAAACCAAAATATCATCAGATCAACTATATCCAAATAATTTACAAACCACGACTCTAAATCTGAAAGAATATACAGCGGGTCTCTAAGTCTACCAAATATACATAGTCTGGTTGATGGAACCTTTAACTAGATACAAAGAATATAAGAGTATACAACTGTGGTTACGCTCTGTACTGTAACCCACCAAACAATGCAAATCACCCAAAAGAAGTAATGTACCAGCAAGCCGCTACTGATCTAAGCGGTCGATCCTGCAAGAAAACTATGGCACAACGGGGGTGAGTTGCCAATTCGTGAGTAGAAAATATCATCAGGTAGAAATCGAATGTATAACGATCTACCTAGGGCAAACTATACTAATAATATCGTACAGTGTGGTATTGAAGGTAATCGTGTATACATATGTATATATAATGTCGTGCCTGTGTCAATATGTGGTACCATGTCATATATATATAATCCAACGTGTGTTCATAACGACACATCAAAATCATCATAAAATACGTGTCCAACATCGACACGTAAATCTTCATATCTCAGGCACCGTCTCATCAGATCAGCCCTCATATCTCAGGCACCGTCTCATCAGATCGGTCCTCATATCCATCAGTCTCATATCACTCTGGTCAGTATCCTCCGGATATCCGCCGAGTCTAATACTGTCACCGGTAGGTAGTATTCACCTGTCAGGCTCAACGCCTTTCTATACGATCTTCTTGCCCCGGGGTACCGTACCGGGTCCACCATGTATCCGCAATTGGTCTCTCTCCCCTACCTCGCTTCGGATAATAATCATAGCTCAGAACCGAGAAATCTCATGGTGGACGCCGAAATATTATATCAAGAGAAAACCACATTTTTAAAACAATCATAAGTTTTTAAATAATATATGCGGTTTCTTAAATCCAGAAATCTTATGAAAACAAAATCTTATAAGCACGTGGCAATAATGAACAATATGTACAGGCACAGAACAATACTGTAATGCATAGCAAGTGTGTTCATATGAGCATGTCGTATAACAATGCAAAGAAAGTGCAATATCTGTAATAATATGTGATACTGGGTACTAATCAGTAACTAAAATGCTTACAGGTTATAAGTTGATACAGTAACATAAAAAGTTCTATCTGTGTACGTGGCATGGCGATTACCGATGATGTGTGTGTGAACATGCTGGTAGGTGTACGTGCAACATGTGCATCATTGGTAATGGTGCGTGTGTCCTAGCATACGAAGTCAGGTAAAGATAAGGGTATGAAACGTAGCAGTATATATATATCGTAAACGAAAGAAATGCAAGCATATATAGAAATAAGAAATCATAAACGCGAACAGTATAAAAATACACAACTACGTATGAGTTATACAGTTATAGTTTAAAATAGTACAAATCGTTTTTTTTAGAAAATAGGGGCTACGATATTTTTAAAAAAGATACCATTTGAAATCGTAGCGTCCCCTTGAAGTTATCATTCAAAATTGTGTAACGGTTCGTTTGTTTTGAAAGTAGGTATGGCTCTAAACATATCATAATATCTATTTAAGTGATTTAAAAACAATATTTCTCGAGTGGGAATAATATCGGCGATCCATCATCATCATATCACGTACGGAATATCCATCATACGACATCCTCTATCAATAGTACGGATCTATAATCACGTACGCTATCTCATCTCATATAATTATATATCATCTCATGTCCTCATAAATCATATCATATAACATCGCCTCATATCATCATATCCAATCATATCGACTCATGTCATCATATCAGATCATATCCTCATCACATCATATCATATCAAAAATATCCTCATACACACACACACATAAGTAGATATAGTTCATAGGTTAAGGAATAGTACTAGGGTATATCATTCTACTAAGTATACTACTATGGTATTGTATTCTAGAAAACTTATTCTCTAAGTATACATATCTAGTACATATTTATAGATATCATAACTCTACGGTTGCGGGGGTGCTATACGCCATCCACCTGACTTCCCCCGTAGATATACATCTACTCACCTATCGCCTCGCCTTAGCCGATTCCGACGGATGCCTTTCCCTCCTTCGTCGTCTTGAAAGTCCACGCGCTTGTATCTATAAATGAAAGCATAACGTATCGCATAAAAATCCAAATCGAAAACCGATACGATGAGCGAAGCGCATATAGGTTAGAACCTATGGTCAATGAGTGCTAAAACAACAAAACAACCCCCGACATCGACGTACGAATGTCAAACGACCGAGTCAAAACTCAAATATCAAAAATCAAGTTTTCAAATATCGCAAAACATTGGCAGAAACTTAGTAAAACAATTTCAGATTTTTCTTAAGGTGATATTGGACTTTTTAGCCTATAGGGTAGTATTAGTTATCTAATGAGTGAGCTATAGAACAAAAACCAAACCCTAATTCCAAACTTGACCCTAAAATTGCCGCTAAAACCAATTAATTTGTAGCCACAATAAGGGGGTCGGGGCTCGGGCTTCTACGGTGGTCTTCTATAAGTCTAAACATCACTCTATGTTCTCTAAAAAAATTTCAGAGTCCCCAGGTCATCCCAGATTTCATTTGAATATCAATAGTCAAAGAAAAACCGATATCGGAAAATTCCAAACTCGTCTAATCCAAGAATTTCTCCACTACATAACTCTCTCCTATCACTAATGAGCTTGTAATCACTAAACAACTCTCAACTACTGTCACGCCGCGCTTCCCAGTGTACGGGGAAGTAGGCGTGACGGGCATGCGATGTATTTACTCAGAAGTAAACACGTTAAGCATAAATAAGCAATATAAATAAATGCATAAGAATAACAAGAGTTGTACTATAAACATCAACTTTTATTAATATCCATTCTTTACATTACAACTGATTTGAAAATGAAATGTACAATGATAAAAGCAAAGCCTAAACAGTGGCATACAAAAGAAAAGGTAGGTACAAGTAAAAGCTAGAAGTCTGGCTCCTCTTTGAACTGATCCAAGTCCTCCTGGCTGGGCTCGGTCTCCTGAGAGTCGGGTCCTCCTGACGAATATTCCAAAGAAAGAAAGAGACGGGAATGTTGTCAGCGAACTAGCGCTCGGTAAGTCCCAAAGATAAGGGTGGAATAGAGCAAGTAAAGAATATGTGACTGGTAAACTGAACAAGTATATGTTTGTTATACTAACGTAGTTGTTGTTAGATATGTATGCCCCAGAGGCCTGTATTGTATAGGATGCTAGGCATGTATATGTACAGAAACAATCTTTGCTCGAAATGATAGTATGCTATCTGGTTTATCTTCATCTTAACGTGTGATGTGTTGTATTTCATATCTTTATATACATGTTGATGAAGCCCTTAGGATTATACTTGACTGCCAGGATTATGATGTAGATCATACTAGTAGGGCCTGGGCAGTCTATAAGCATATCCTTTAATAGTTCCTAGTCGAGGATATATCGAAACAGGGCATCGATATTACCAGAGTAGACTGGTGTGTACGTTTCTTGACCCTGGGGGCGATGGTTGATCCCACAACCATTGGTGTTTGACATCAAAGATTGTACACAGGTGCTCATTGGAGAATGGGTACACCAAACAGGACTCGCCGAGAACTCCTAGATGGTATATATAACTATTGTCAGATAGCAGTTCTCTGGTGACACTTGTACAGGTTAGTCTGTAGACCCGAGATCGTCATAGTGTCTTGTGTGATTCCCACTGTACTTTGATTTCCTCCCTACCACGGCTCTACTGAGTCGTGCAAACAGGTGGATTTTGGGTACAGTCCCGAATCACATGGAGGCAGTGAGCAATAGGAGGGGTTTCGTCTCTCCCGGAATAAGGAGTTGATGTCGCGCTGTGCTTGATCGGCCATAACGGCAAATCCCTGGCCAGGGTTGTCGAGATTTACTGATAAGAGTTATCAGTAGTTTCTCAAACCGTTATGGGCCATAAATCATCATGACTTATAAATTTACTGGGGTCTGACATTTACCACCCCTAAACTTCGTATGCGGCGTATCAGACGAAGAGACCGGACTGTACGGTAAGTGTTGGTTACAGGCTCGTTAGGGTTGGGATGAGTTCACTCGTCGGCCACCTTTTTGTCACGTACCTGGGTAGCCGTTACGCACAGCTAGTGCCACTGACGTGCTTGTGGTTAAACCCACTGCCAGCGTATGTCGAGTCTTTAGTGTCCCACATATAGGGTTCCCTGGTTCAGGCAAAAGATGTAGAGGCCGTTCAGGGCTCCAAGAGTGAGTGATGTCCTAGTTGGCCATCATGAAGGTAAGCTGTTACGGCAGAGTTTCGATCATGTTCGTGTAATTGTTACAGGAATAATGATCGGAAGGATAATACTGGTAGGCTTTGGTTTAAGCCGGATACCGGTATTATATTATTGGATTATTTGTATTCGTATTTTTTGGAATTCGGATACGGGTATACTTATACGGTATACGGTGAGGGGTATTCTTGTAATTGTACAAGAATACCTTCTAGAAGGGGACACCTCATAAATGGTTTTCATTTTGTGAAAATGGAAATTATGATGTGGAATTTGGAGAGAGTCAAAGCATGGATGAAGGAATGGCTTATATCATTTTTTATTCATTTGGGATTACTATTGAAGCATGGTGCATTATTTTTGAGAAAAATATTGCATGCTTCAATTATTTTCATTGAGCCATATCATTTTTCCATGCTTGATTTTATTCATTCATCACTCTCACATTCTCTCTCCTCATTATCTCCTTCTTCCTCCTCCAAGCTTTACCCTTCACATGAGTTGTGAATCAAAAGCTTAGGGATCACTTTAATCCTCTACTTAATCTCTACACCATCTAAGTAATCATTTCTAGCACACTTGATTTCTTAATTAACTCTTGAGAAGAGTTTGAAGCTTGTTCTGTAGCTCTCGGGTGAATCATCTACGGCCTAGAGGTGACCGGAGACCGAGTTCCTTTCAAGCATCCAAAGAGCCTAGAATCCAAAAGAAGACCCGAAGGACCGATTCATTAGGTATAACCCTTTCATAGTAGTTAAGAACTCTAGATAGGGTTTGCTAGTTAAGGTTTAAGCACTAGATCTAAGTTTTATGTGGGTGTTGCATGCAAGAATTTTTTCGTTTGCCACTTCTGCCTCCTCACAAGTGTTGTGAGGGTGTGCAACATCCACTAACAGTTGTTTGTAGCTTGGTATAGAAGGTATCAGTGTATACGAGAGGAGTCCAACTTGCTCCGTGGACTATGCTAACCCGTAGTATAAGGCCCATCAAAACCCACAGGACAACGGCAATGGATGTTAATCTAGTGTCTTTTAGTGACCATCTCGATCCACTTCTAATACATTCCATACTAGTCTATCCCGTTAAACCCCGTAATGTATTGTATTGATTTATAGATTATAATTATCAGACTTGCCGAAACCATGAATACAAGTTGTTCATTTATTTAGGTTCAGGATGTAAACAAGCAGTCATATAGTCAAGTCAAGTCATAGCCATGATTCGGTCAAGTCAAGTCATGTTTGCATGTTGATATTGTTCTGGTATTCAGGTTCAGGTTCAAGTATACATGTTGGATTCATATTAGATTTGGATTCATGTTTGGATTGGATTCATATTTGGATTGGATTCATATTAGATTTAGACTCAGACTTGATTCAGACACTTTAATAGAATTTTGATCCTCAATTAGGTTTGGGTATTATCGGTAACTGCTTCAGCAGGATTTATGTCTTTTTCCAAGACAATTACTATTGATAACTCCGTTATGTTTTTCTACCTTAAATAGGCAAGCACTCACTTTCTCCGGCTCCCTGAGGCTCAAGAGAATTGATCCCGCTTAAACCCATATTTTACTAAAGTCCTTAAATGTAATTTTATATAATTCGAGGGGGTTTTATGAAAAATATTTTATTTACTTTCAAAATAAACCTCGAGTATTTATTTATGTTATTTAGGGTTTCTATAATTGTGAATTTAAAGAATGTGAAGTATTTTAGTGATAAATACATAGCTTGAATAGTTCAAGATATTTTACTGTAAAACTTGACTTTTGGATAACTTGAAGGTATTTTGGTGAAACTTGTCATTCTTTTATTTTCTAGAAAACATGGAATTTTATTATATCTTGAAAATATGTGGTTTAATAATATTTATATAATTATTAAAAAATTAATTTTATTATTAAGTAGAAAATGTCATTTTTCTTAAAATCGTATTAAAAATCTTTCGAGATCGAATGCTCCGTGACGAGGTCTGCGTCTCGCTCTACTAGCCCGAGGATGTGCGATAATCCGCACCATCCAATGAAGGGTTCCCCAAACTGGGTTGTAGATGCATAATCGCAAAGAATTTAATAATACCAATAAAAAGAAAACCATGTTTTTATAGTCGATGGTATTTTAATGAAATATTGTTTTCGCCACAAAAATATGTTTCAAATATTATCGTGCTATGTAAACATGAGTGTATGTGAGGGGTAGGTCATTACACCGTGAAGTTTTCTAAAGGTATGATTAAGCAAAGTAATAAAATACGGTAGATACAAACGTAAAACTCAATTTAAAATTATTTAACATGATGATTTAGGGTGAAAGTTGTTTCTAATTATTAGTTTCATGATTATAAACATATGTTAAGAATTTGAATGAAAGATATGGAAGAAATAGTGAAGTTTTAAGAGTTTAGAATCAACACTTGATTCGATAGCCCGACTATATCACATATAACTGACCGATATCATATATCGCGAGAATAGAATACGGTATCACATACTCGTATTAATCTCAGTCTTACACATATCACATATGTGCTCCTACTTCATTTCGCCTGAGCCAGAAAACCTCTGTGTAGGACTCTAAAGACTCGTCAAGTAGGTGATGATCATATCAAGCACCCACAAGCCGTCAGCGGTACTAGCTGGACGTAACGGCTACCCGGGTATTGAACGATCAGAATATCAACAAGAAAGCCTGCTCATACCCCTGTAAAGCCTGTCAGTAACACTACCGTACAGTCTGGTCTCTTTGTCTGATATGTCGTATATCTAGTCTAGGGGTGGTAAACGTCAGACCCCAGTAACCGATAAGTCATGCCAATGTGAGGCTCATAACGGGTCGAGAAACTACTGATAACACTTACCAGTAAATCTCCGTATCAGCTCTGGTCAGGGACTTCCTGTTATATCCAATCGAGCACAACGCAACATCAACCCCCGATACCGGGAGAGACGAATCCCCTCCTATCGCTCATTGCCTCCATGTGACTCGGGATTGTACCCAAAAACCACCGTTTTGCACATTCTCTTGAATGTGGTAAGGTGGAAATCAAACCACAGTGGGAATCACATAAGACTCTATGACGATCTCGGGTCTACAGACTAACATGTACCAGTGTCACCAGAGAACTGCTATCTGAAGATAGGTATAATACCAACTAGGAGTTCTCGGCGAATCTGTTCAGTGTAGCCAGTCTCCACTGAGCACCCGTATACCATCTTTGATGTTAAACACCAATGGATGCGGGATAATCCATCGCTCATCATATGGGTCAAGAAGCGTATACGCTAGTCTGCTCTGGAATATCGATGCCCTGTCTCGATACACCCTCGATTAGGAACAATTAAAGAATGTACTTGTGGACTACCCTGGCCCCACTAGTATGATCTCCATCATAGTCCTGGTAGTGAAGTATACATCCTAAGGGCTTTATCAACATGTGAGAGTAAGACAATATCACAATACAAGTCTACATGTTAAGACAAAGAGCAACCAGATAGCATACTATCATGTTGAGCAAGAAAGTCCTCTCTATATATGTCCAAGCATCCACTATAATATACATCATATGTACAATAATGGCCTCTAGGGCATACATATAACTAACAATCTTCCACTTGCACTAAGGCCAGTTGTTGTAGTATCTCATACCCAACATCCCGAAAGTCTCTCAAATTGTATCTAGGGTGTGGCCTTCATGAGTGGATCTTCCGTGTTATTCTTCGTGCCAACTTTCCTGACCTCGATCTCCTGGCGAACAACTATCTTCCGGATCAGGTGATACCGCCTCAGAATATGCCTGGATCGCTGATGGGACCTGGGTTCCTTGGCCAAAGACACAACTCCATTGTTATCATAATACAAAGGTATTGGATGCTCGATGGACGGATCCACACCAAGTTCGTTTATGAACTTCTTCATCCAGACTGCCTCTATGGCAGCATCATTGGCAGTGATGTATTCAGCCTCCATCGTCGAGTCTGCCATGGTTTCCTGCTTGGAACTCTTCCAACAAACCGCCCCTCCGTTGAGGGTAAAGACAAATCTCGAGACCGACTTAGAGTCGTCCTTATCACTCTGGAAGCTCGAATCGGTAAAGGACTCCACTTGGAGTTCACCGTTACTGTACACCAAGAACATCCTTTTAGTCCTTCTCAAGTACTTGAGAATGTTCTTCACAGCTGTCCAGTGATTCTCTCCTGGATCTGCTTGATACCTACTCACTACACTTAGTGAGTATGCTACATCGGGTCTGGTACATAACATCGCGTACATGATAGAGCCTACTGCCGAAGCATAGGGTATCCCTTGTATGCGAGCTCTCTCCAAATCAGTCTTGGGAGACATCCTTTTGGAGAGAGTGAGTCCTGAGATCGTGGATAAATTCCCACGCTTGGAATCTTCCATACTAAACCTCTCTAGTATGGTGTCAATGTACCTGAATTGGGACAATCCCAGTATCCGTTTAGATCTATCTTTATAGATCTTAATCCCCAAGATGTAGGAGGCATCACCTAGATCTTTCATTGAGAATCTTTGTGATAAGAAGAGCTTGACCGAGTGCAGCATAGGAACATCATTTTCTATCAAGAGTATGTCATCCACGTACAATCGAGCAAGACCGCCTTACTCTCTGCCACCTTCTTGTATATACAAGGTTCATCTACGTTTTTTATGAAGTCAAACTCTTTGACTACCACATCAAAATAGATGTTCCAATTCCGCGATGCCTGCTTTAACCCGTAGACGGATTTAAGCAGCTTGCACACCTTTCCGCTGCTCCCACTATCTACGAAGCCCTCTGTCTGAGTCATGTACACGCTCTCTTCTAAATCACCATTTAGAAAGACGGTCTTAACATCCATCTGCCAAATTTCGTAGTCATGGTATACAGCAATGGCAAGTAGGATCTGGATGGACTTAAGCATAGCCACTGGAGAAAAGATTTCATCATAATCCACACCTGGTCGTTGACGAAAACCTTTTGCAACAAGTCTAGCTTTGAAAGTCTCAACTTTTCCATCTACACCAAATTTTTTCTTGAAGATCCACTTGCTTCTGATAGGTTTTACCCCTTCAGGAGAATCTTCCAAAGTCCATACTTTGTTGGTGTACATGGATTCCATCTCAGATCGCATTGCATCCAGCCATTTCACAGAGTCCCCACTCGTGATGGCCTGCTCAAAGCTAGTTAGGTCATCATCTTCCATGATGCAATCCTCGCACCCACCATCAATGAAAAAACCGTAGTATCTTACAGGTGGATGAAGAACCCTACTAAATCGGCGGAGAGGCTGAGGTTCGTTAGGAACTATCGAATCCTCTGGTTCCACCAAATCTTCCTTGTAGTTTGTGTTGCTGGAACCTCTTCCAATTCTACCTCAAGGCCACTAATTTCTTTCGCAAGAAATTCCTTTTCTAAAAAGGTGCCATGCCGAGAAATAAACACCTTTTGTTCCTCGGTGTGGTAGAAGATATACCCTTTTGAGTTTTTGGGATATCCTACAAACTTGCACAGAACAAACCTTGCCTCGAGTTTGTCCGGATTCTGCCTTTTGAAATAGGCCGGACAATCCCATATCTTAACATAATTAAGACATGGTCTCTTCCCCTTCCATATCTCATATGGAGTGGTAGGCACTGATTTGGTAGGGATCATATTCAATAGGTGCATAGCTGTCTCAAGCGCATAACCCCAAAAGGAAATAGGTAACTTAGCGGTGCTCATTATAGAGCACACCATATCCAATAGGGTGTGATTCATCCGCTCCGATTCACCGTTTTGCTATGGTGTATACGGAGGAGTAAGCTGAGAGAGCATCCCATTCTCTTTTAGATAGTCAAGGAATTTCATGCAAAAGTATTCTCCTCCCCGATCAGATCGTAGGATTTTAATACTTTTACCCGTCTGGTTCTCAACTTCATGCTTATATTCTTTGAATTTCTCAAAAACTTCAAACTTGTGTTTCAACAGGAACACATGACCGTATCTTGAGAGATCGTCAGTGAATGTAATGAAGTATGAGGAACCATCCCTAGCATGTGTAGACATGGGACCGCATACATCACTATGTATCAGTCCCAAGGGTTCTGTAACTCTTTCTCCGTGTCCAGTAAATGGAGTTTTGGTCATCTTTCCTTTGAGACATGACTGGAAAGTTTCATAAGATGATGATTCGAACGGATTCAAATATCCATCCTTATGTAACTTAGCTAATCGTGTCGCATTGATATGACCTAGTCTACAATGCCACAAGAAGGATTCGTTCATTTCTGAACTCTTCCTCTTGTGTGTGTTTTGTACGTTAAGAACTGTGGTTTGATTTAGAACGTATATGCCATTATTTAATGAGCCTGATCCAATCAACTTTTGATTCAGAAAAATGTTCATAACATTATCCTGTACTACAAAATTATATCCTTTTTTACTTAATAAAGAAACTGATATAAGATTTCATATCAGGTTCGGTATGTAATAGCATTCGTTCAGAATCAATGTATTACCATTTGGTAATACAAGATGATATTCGCCAACTGCTTTGGCTGCAACATTTGCACCATTCCCTATTCTTACAAAATGATCACCCATTCTCAGTTCTCTACCTTTCCTTAGCCAATGCAACATATTACATATGTGGGATCCCGATCCAGTATCTAATACCCATGACGTAGAGTGTACTGAGAAACAGTTCTCGGTAACTAACACACCCGAAGAAGATGCATCAACATGCTTATTCTTCGTTTGGGTGGCATGGGAATCCGGATATTCCCCCATTTCCTGCTCGGACTTATAACAATTATAAGTGGGAGCGGAACCAACGTTCCTTAGCTCAGTATAACAAGCGGATTCGGTCAATACATCCATATTATTATCTTGATTAAGGCCTGACATGGTCGCAGCCTGGAGAGAGAGAGAAGAAAACACTTAGCGTATGCTCTTGCAAGATTAGATTGGTTATTATCTTATCTAATCAGGATGGCTCCCACTGTTTTTATCAAATCTTCCTTCAAACCCTAAAAGGTAAGACTAGCCAAGATTAATTACACCTTACAAGTTCGCCAATCTTTCGGCCAGGCCAGTGTCGGTACTTTGAGGAAGGTTTCCCGTGCTATCGCATGGACCTAATTAAAATAAACCTCATTTTCCCAAGGGCGTAACCCCGTTAACACATTTCTAGACACCTACTTGATCGGCTAATTGTGATGTGTAAAACTCTCCCATGAGTAACTCTTACTCGCAATGGGTATCAGGATCCAACTATCTCATAGAAGGTATGCAATCTCATTGCAAATTTCAAACTTGAAATTCCCGATAATATTTTACCTTTAGCGTCCTATGATCTTGACGAAAGCCAACAAACCATAGTCCGCTAGTCAAATTCAACCCGTACATTTCATGATTGAATTAAACCCATCCGCACGACCCTAGACGAAAACCAACAAAGTCGTACGACTACCCTAATCCAATCGCATCATATGCTGCAGATAAGCAGTAAGTAGCTACCGCACACTACGCCTTGACGAAAGCCAACAAACGTAGCACGAATACTAAATACTACTTATCTGAAATGACGGAGGGCTACAACGGGTTTTTAAGAAAATCTTTTGCGTAATGAACTTGATGTCATTGCAGAATCGAGTGATTTTGAAAAGGAGTGTTTTTTAGGCTTTTGGTAGTTTTGCTAGAGAGGTCACTCCCGGTGAAAGGATCTCGGCTCTTTCATCATCGAATGAGGTGCTGGATATTCTACAAGGAAAACCGCTATGCAAAGCAAAAACTAAAAAGGCAATCAAAAACAAAACCGAGTTGGTTGGAGCATCTGCTAGCTTTTGCTAAAGAGGTCACTCCCGGTGAAGGGATCTCGGCTCTTTCCTCATCGAATGAGGTGCTGGATATTCTACAAGGAATACCGCTATGCAAAGCAAAAACCAGAGCTACCCTTTTTGAAAATTTGATTCTACAACATCTTTAGGTTTCTTTTCTTTTCATTATCTCATTAATGAAGTCCCATCATTTATGCTTCCTTAGCATCACAGAAGAAACGAAAATACAACGTAAGTTTATGCCATCCGCATTCTCCACAGTGTCCCGTTATGCACCGTTAGATTACTTAACTAACGGCATAGCGGGACGGGACTAGCGCGGGTGCAAAACATAAGCAACGTTTATTATATATCATATATATAATAATAAAGCATTCGTCTCAAACATATAAAGTGATCACATCACAGAATATCAGCAGCAAAAAACAACATATGAAATATTGGATATTCTAGGAGGTCCATGTTTTATATTAAGCCAGTAAAAAACACGGATTCCACGGTCGCGATGAATAGCCAAACCCACATCCCTAGACCCCTATGAGAGAGGCAAGCAACCCTACCAATTCTAGAGTTAGGAGACCCGGACTCGACTCCTCGAGATGGTCTCCCACTGGACTCTAGAACCCGGTTACTTGTGCTCCCCACCTTGGGTCTATCCTAATGCGGAAAAGTAAATAATATACAACAATGGTGACATCATCCTCAACCCGGAAGTGCCCCAATAAAAGAATATTACATACAAGTTTTTTACATGAATGAAAATGAAAAACTCTCATCTCACATAAAAAAAACGGCTATTCAAAACACGACGATCCAATATAACATATCCCAGCAACACATAATATCATATGTTATCAACGTAAGTAAATATGCGTATCCCAATTTTCGTTGACATATAGCAACTAAACCGGCGATGCACCACATATTACACTTACGGTCGCAGAAAAGAAAATGTCAAACTACAACATTTGGATTCGACACAACCCTTAGACATCATAAACCCGGAATATCACATACTTCGGATTTCATGCCTAACATTGTAAATCTTACATTTGGGTCTGACTCATGAAAACACCTTTTCAAAAGAAATTGGGTAATTAAACAAGATTCTTGATTCCTCCCGAGACCGAAATGTTAAATTTACAAGCAACTAATAAATTTTCATAAAACTAATTAGTGTAGATTCCAAATATTGTATCACATTCCATAGATAGCTAGACGATGTTAAACATTCCAATCGAATCAATAAGCACCCAAAGTTTCCCAAAGAGCTCAACACTTGAGCGCAGTTTAAAAATACTCATAGTATGCTACAGTACGTATGGACCAACCGTAGAAGGGCCAACCCTTGCATCACCTATGGCGCCGCGGAACTGCCACAAACCTTAAGGATTGGTGGCGATTCCGACGGTCATAGAATCGAATTTACCCATTTTCATTCTTCTAGAGGGTCCATAGAATTACTTGCATGATTTTTGAATGTTTTAAACTTGGAGAAAATCCAACTTTTGGAAAATTTCCAGCGAGGGAGAAAATGGGTTATTAATATTCGTTCAAACATTTTAACGCCGTCTAAATTACCCGAAACGATGTTAGAATTACGACTACGAAACACTATGAATTGCCTTTACAGAAAATAACATCACATGCAATATTCTTAGCAAAAATAAGCAACACCTGAAACACCAAAACCCAGAGACCGGAACACCACACCAAAACGAACCCCAGAAGAGCCTAGAAAACCGGTGGGGCCGGTCCTGTAGCAACATGTGGCCGGTCCAAATCCGAAGAAAAGAGCTCGTTTTCGTGTGGTGTTCATGTTACATCTCATGCAACATTCTGCAATTGCATAAAAAAAATTTAAACACTCAGAAAATTTCGACAGAAACTAGGTTATGTGTTTCAATGTTTCGGAGTTGTTTCGGTTTCGTAATTCTACAAACATCATCTAATTCTCTAGCTTGGCTCTGACACCACTGAGGGGTTACCTAGCACGACAGCAAGGTTTCGGGAGGCATCGACCATGCCGTTTTCAAAAAATTGTCATGCTAAACAACCCTAACCCTAGAATCTTAACTAGAGAATTAAACAATACATGCATGTAAACAACTTTACATCTAAGTGAACAAGGAATACAACCTTTGTAGACTGGTCCTTCACTTCAAAAGCTCCTTGTAGTAGTCCATTCGCTCCAAGTAGTGATCTTCCGGACTCTAGAATGGCTCCACAAGATGAAAGGAACAAGCTTGCTAGAAGTCTTCGAGGTCGAAGATGATCTACGTCGAGGAGACACCAACTCAAGCTACCTCTTCACTAATTTGGAGTTAGTGAAGCTAACACCCTAAGCTAAATGGATAGTCTAGTAGAGGATGATGAAGTAGGATTTTTGCTCACTTTAGAATTAATTTTCTCACTAATTTTCTTCACCTCTCCTAAACCTAGAGCTCTCTTGATGAAGAAGAAGATGAAGAGAAATATAGAATGAGTGAGAATTGCAACCATGGGTGAGAAAATATCTCATATAACTCTTGTAGAGACTTAACCATGGCTAATGACAACGGTTGGGTTAATAAATATCTTATGTAAGAGAAAATTAGTGGACCAAGTCAATGGGTTCTACAAGCTTCCACTAAGCATCAACCATGACTAAATTCCATCTAATTTTGATTTACTTTAAATAAATAAACCTCACATTATCATAAGCATGGTGTGAGTCTCATACATCCATGTTGCATGTAGCAACAAGCATGACACAATAATATATATCACATATATATTAAGTGTACACATGTGAGAAAAAGAAATGCTTAAGTGGGCTAATATTAGTTAATGTATGTTAGTATATCAAATATACAATTATACATTAAATTATTAAATCAACACTTGATTTAATAATCTGGTTATATCACATACAACCGACTAATATAGTATGTATCAACTTATCGAATCAACACTTGATTCGATAACCCGGCTATATCACATATAACCGACCGATATCACATATCACGAGAATAGAATACGGTATCACATACTCGTATTAATCTCGGTCCCACACATATCACATATGTGCTCCTACTTCGTTTCGCCTGAACCAGGAAACCTCTGTGTATGACTCTAAAGACTCGTCAATACGCTGGCGGTAGGTGATGATCATATCAAGCACCCACAAGCCGTCAGTGGTACTAGCTAGACGTAACGGCTACCCAGGTATTGAGCGATCAGAATATCAACAAGCAAGCATGCTCATACTCCTGTAAAGCCTGTCGGTAACACTACCATACAGTCTGGTCTCTTCGTCTGATATGTCACATATCTAGTCTAGGGGTGGTAAACGTCAGACCCCAGTAACCGATAAGTCGTGCCGATGTAAGGCTCATAACGGGTCGAGAAACTACTGATAACACTTACCAGTAAATCTCCGTATCAGCCCTGGCCAGGGACTTCCTGTTATAGCCAATCGAGTACAGCGCAATATCAACCCCCAATACCGGGAGAGACGAATCCCCTCCAATCGCGCATTGCCTCCATATGACTTGGGACTGTACCCCAAAACCACCGTTTTGTACGTTCTCTTGAACGTGGTAAGGTGGAAATCAAAGCACAGTGGGAATCACACAAGACTCTATGACAATCTCGGGTCTACAGACTAACCTGTACCAGTGTCACCAGAGAACTGCTATCTGACGATATGTATAATACCAACTAGGAGTTCTCGGCGAGTCCGTTCAGTGTACCCAGTCTCCACTGAGCACCCGTATACCATCTTTGATGTCAAACACCAATAGATGTGGGATCATCTATCGCCCATCATATGGGTCAAGAAGCGTATACGCTAGTCTACTCTGGAATATCGATGCCCTGTCTCGATATACCCTCGACTAGGAACAATTAAAGTATGTACTTGTGGACTACCTTGGCCCTACTGGTATGATCTCCATCATAGTCCTGGTAGTGAAGTACACATCCTAAGGGCTTTATCAACATATGAGAGCAAGACAGTATCACAATACAAATCTACATGTTAAGAAAAAGAGAACCAGATAGCATATTATCATGTCGAGTAAGAAAGTCCTCTCTATATATGTCCAAGTATCCACTATAATATACATCATATGTATAATAATGTCCTCTAGGGCATACATATAACTAACATTTTCTTATAATAACAGTTTTCAGGAGACTATACAGATGACTCCATTCGAATCATTGTATGGTCGAAAGTGTCGCTCGCCCGTCTGTTGGGACAATGTTGGAGAAAGAAGATTATTGGGACCGGATCTTATCGTGCAAACCGTGGAGAAAGTTAATGTGATCCGAAACTATATGAAGGCGGTACAGGATCAACAGAATAGTTGGGCCGATACAGGACGAAGACCTCTGGAGTTCGCAGTTGGTGATCTTGTATTCCTGAAGATATCACCGACCAGAGAAGTGATTCGATTTGGTAGTCGAGGCAAGCTTAATCCTCGATTCGTAGGGCCTTTCGGTATCATCGAGCGCATTGGAGAAGTATCTTATCGATTAGCTTTACCACCATCCTTAGCGAGTGTTCACGACGTGTTTCATGTATCTCAACTCCGCAAGTATGTTCGAGATGAGACACACGTCCTAGATCATTCGGAGCTAACGGTAAGGGAGGACTTAACATACGAAGAACGACTGATGGCGATTGTGGATCGACAAGAAAAGGTCATCAAAAACAAGGTTATCCCTCTAGTACTTGTTTCATGGGGGAATCGTTCGCACGAAGAATCAACTTAGGAACAAGAAGATGAGATCCGACGGAAGTTTCCACACCACTTTTCTTAGATTCATGTTTGCTTGTCTTTTCTTGTTCCGGGAATTTCGAAGACGAAATTCTTTTGTAGTTGGGTATAGTGTAACACCCTAGTTCATTTATACCATATTTGATTTGGGTATTTTCCAATTTTATGACAGTTTCTTGTTTATTGCTTGTTTTTAGGTGCGAATGATGCACTTGGTATCTGTGGTTAATATCCGACCCGACCCTAATGCTTGAAACCCATCTTGACCCTAGATTACGTCTTATAATTCCTAGTACAGAGAATCCGTGCACATTTAGATTTAGTACACACTTATATGTTCATGCATCTGCATATCTTCTAAATAATACAAATTATAGTCAAATAATATTTTTTAAATATCTAGCATGACCTGTATCATATCCCATACCCTATGGTTGCATCCGTACATCATGTTCCTGCCCAGATTGATAAAACAGACTCGTTTGGATCGCTACATGATTTTACGCATATCCGTTCTTAGGGGTATGCATTTTATCTAGCCGTACGTCGCATTATAACTTTAACTGACACATATATTATCCGTATTTTAAAACTAGAATTTTAGAGGAGACCCGAGTATTTTTCGGAGTATTTTGTTATTAGCTAGATAATCCTAGAACATATATTATAATATTATATATATATATATATATATATATATAAACAGTTACTATATATATTAAATATATTTTTTTAACTAATAATATTATCCTTACAACCTCACCCTCTCTCTATCTCTCTCCGCTATCTCTCTCTATATATATACTCTGTCTCTCTCTCTCTCTCCCCCCTCTATATATAAATATGTACTTTTTTTAAACCTAATAGATATTTCAAAACAACCCCAGCTCTCTCTCTCTCTCTGCCTCTTATTTCCTTCTCATCTCCCTCGCGATGAGAACGAAGCTGAACCCTAGCCCTACCCCTCACCTCGCCTTCACCACCGACCTCCCCACAACCTCGCCGTCACCACCTCATCACCCACAACCTCTTCTCCTCCCCTCGAGATCCCTGCACCCGACGACGACCCCTGCAACCCACGACCCCGAGAACCCAAACTTGAACCCAAATCCTCACCTCGCCGCCGACCACCTCGTCGACCTCACCCCGACGTCGCCAGCATCACCCCACCACTACCTACACCTCCTCTTCCTTCTCTAACCCCAAGAATCCCGAGCACCCATTCTTTCACACCCCGAGCAACATAAGAACCCGACCTCGACCTCACCCTCACCTCGCCGCCGATCACGACCTCACCCTCACCTCCTCCACAACCTCTCCCTCTCCATCCCCGACACCTCAGGCCATCACCACCACCCCGACAACCTCCAGAACCACAACAGCAACTCAAGAAACCCCTCTGCCCTTTGCCGTCGACGGCTGCCCGTCGTCACCTCCTCGTCTCTCCTGTCCCCTTAGCCCAGAGCTTGATCACCAGCAGCCCCACTCTCCTTCTCCTTTCTCTTCTTCCTTCTTTCTTTCTTTTCTTTCTTTCTTCTTTCTTTTCTTGCTTTCTCGGCTCTTGACCGTCGCCGGAGTCGCGCACGTCACTGACGATCTGGGGGACCCAGTCGTCGTCGTCATCCAGTGTGGTCTCGTCTTGGATTAGCCTGGTCCAGTCTTGCACTCTCGTGGTTGCATCGCGAGGTTTATCCGACGTCGAATGTGACTTATGTACCCCGTCGTAAGATCCGATCAAGCAAGTTTATCTTGCAACATGCTATGTTATAATATATCTATTTATATGAATAAAAATAATACATGTGTTCTATTATCCATCAAATATTATAGATTTAGTATTTTTTTATATCCGTTCGTATCCATACTGACATTTGCATATCTAATTACATGCCGGAACATCCTGATATCATTATACTATTATATTAGTATAACATGCCATCTAGTTTGCATCATGGACGTATAACAGGTTATTACAGATATACACATATGCATCATATGACATGTTCATGACACACTACTTGACTCATTACTTGGATCTAGTCACTATTGCCAACAATCCTGATTTGTTGTCCTGATGGACGTTAGTTGTTGTCTGCATAGACGAAAACATGTACCTGTTTGATCCTGTGTTGGCATTAGATCTACATTGGCAATACCTAACTTAAACACAAACGTGGGGGTAAAGGGGAAATCAAGAATGTAACTGAAACGTAACTCAAAAGGCTATTATTACATGTTTTCCGTTTTTCGGGCGTTACGGAATATCATGTTTGCCGTTTTTCCGGGCGTTACAGAATAATCATGTTTGCCGTTTTTCCGGGCGTTACGGAATAATCTTGTTTGTCGTTTTTCCGGGCGTTACGGAATAATCTTGTTTGCCGTTTTTTCAGGCGTTACGGAATATCCTGTTTGCCGTTTTTTCGGGCGTTACGGAATAATTACATGTTTGCCGTTTTTCTGGGCGTTATGGAATAATCCTGTTGCCGTGGTCCCGTGGGGAATGAACGAGGCATAGACTGTTGGGTTACGATGAGGATTGCATTAATTGATTTCAAAGACTTTTAGAATAGATAACCTAGAAACCCAGTTTTAGGTTACACATCACATACACACACGTACCTCATTGTTTATATTTATGTTGTTGATTTATATTCACGTTTACATATCTTGTTGCATCCTGATTATTACTATTGTTTTGGTATTATGATGCACTGACGTCTGGGTTTTGTATGGATCAGTTCCTCTATCTTTATCGCAAGCTGAACAGGAGTACTTTAGTCGTCAAGTCGAGCAATGAGGAATTAAGTTTAGAGATGTTTAGTTTAGTTATTTTTCCGCAGCTTTATTTCTTGATGTGAGCCCATATTGGGACATATTTTCAGATGTTGTTATTGGATATTAATTCGTTTCCGCTTATACATTTTTCTTGACTCTTTTATTTTGGTAATTGGACATGTACTAGATAGATTTTACTGTTCTTGATATCCTATAGACAGCCGTAATGTGACTGTGGAGGGATGATTCCTATCCATAGGTAGCATGGTTGGCTCTGTCACGTGCCGTAGTTTGCGCACTCTGGGAAGCGGGGCGTGACACAAGCTCTATCCTTTCTTCAAGTGGAGTCAAAGAAGAGTTCTAGGGACTACTACTTGGAGCTTTAAAAGTGAAGGACTGGTCTACAAAGGTTGTAAACCCTCTTCACTTTGTTTAGAACTAGTTTTCTTGCTACTAAACCTTAATTCTCTAGTTAGATTCTAGGTTAGTATGCTTTAGACCTCTAGATTTTTTTAAATTGTATACTTGATTCACTTTGAAATCTAGTAGAGGTGCTAAGACATACTTTCATAGTATCAGAGCCAAGCTAGAGAATTATGCGAAGTCTAGACGACGTTAAAGTGTTCGATCGAAGCTTTAAACCCGATTTTTTTAAGTTTCTGTCCAATTTTTCAAACGTTGAAATTTTCCAGATTAAAATTTCTTATAAAATCATGCATGTAATTGTATGGAACCCCAAGAAGTACGAGGGCCTATCTCTTCCAAGTGGTCGCGGAACCACCGCCTAACCTATGGTTTGGTCGCGGTTCCGCCGCCAACTTGAAGAGTTGAGGACTTGTATTTCTTCTGCTGCTTCATTGTGATATTTCTGACTTTCTGGGTATTTTTTATGAGGCTCAAGTTGTTGAGATCTCTGTGAATTGATATTATTTGAAATATCGATCGAAATGTTTAACATCGTCTAGATAGCTTTGATATATGATACAATTTTTGGAATCCACATTGATTAGTTTTGTGAAAACTAATTAACGATTTGTAAATCTCGCATTTTAGTCCCACTTGATGGATTGCCACGGAGTTTCGATTCGGATCAAAACTCCGTCGCAATCTCGTATTGTATGCGAACACTCGCCGGGAAACACTACTAGACAGCCATGCCCCATAGCCCCGACCAAGTGATTATAGGAGAACCCCATGCCCAAAAGCATCCACTCGGGAGGTTGCGGCCACGGTGTTCCGTCCAAGTGCACTTCGTTGACGGCCTCGGGGGATGCGGCCATCTACTAAAGTTCCCGGCGAGCATTCGATCATATAATCGGGAATCTTGTTGAATTACCCGACTTGTTTTTGAAAAGTGTTTTCAATTCGAGGCTTAAATGGAAGGTTTATAGAGTTAGGCATGAAATCCGGAATATGTGACAATCTGGGTTTATGATGTCTAAGGTTGATGCGGATTCTAATTATTATAGTTTTCATTTCTTTTCTGCGACCATAAGTGTAATATATGGGGTATCCCCGATCTCGTTGCTATACGTCAACGACATTAGGGATACGCATATTTACTTACGTTGATGACATGTGATGTTATTGTGTTGCTGGTCGATATGTTATATTAGATCGTCGTGATTGAATAGCCGGGGATTTTGCGTGAGATGAGAGTTTTTCAATTTTCATTCATGTAAATATTTGTATGTATTATTCTTTTATTAGGACAATTTCGGGTTAAGGTTGTTGTCTCCATTGATGTATATTATTTACTTTTCCGCATTAGGTTAGACCCAAGGCGGGGAGCACAAGTAACCGGGTTCTAAAATCCAATGGGAGGCCATCTCGAGGAGTCGAGACCGGTCGCCTAACTCTAGAATTGGCAGGGTTGCTTGCCGCTCTCGTAGGGGTCTAGGGGTGTGGGCTTGGCTATTCATCACGACAGTGGAATCCGTGTTTTTCATTACTGGCTTAATCTAAAACATGGACCTCCTAGTATATCCTATATTTCATATATTTGCTTCTGCTGTTTCTTGGATGTGATGTGATCATATAACTGCGTGAGACGAATGCTACTTATATATATGATATACTAGTAGACACTATATATGTTTTACATCCGTGCTAGTCCTAACCCCGACCTACCGTAAGTTAAGTTAAATAACCTTATGGTGAAGACCCGGGTCCCTGTGGCGAATGCGGATGGCTTATATGTGTGTTTTATTTTCGTTTCTTCTGTGATATTTAGGAGAAACATAAATGATAGGACATCATTAATGAGATTAATGAAAAGAAAAGAAACCTAAAGATGTTGTAGAATCAAATTTTTCAAAAAGGTAGCTCTAGTTCTTGCTTTGCATAGCGGTATTTCATTATGAATATCCCGCACCTCATTCGATGAGGAAAGTGTTAGGAATATGTATGCCCTAGAGGCCATTATTGTACATGTGATGTATATTATAGTGGATGCTTGGACATATATAGAGAGAACTCTCTTGCTCGACGTGATAGTATGCTATCTGATTACTCTTTATCTTAACATGTTGACTGGTATTTTTTACTGTTTTGCTCTCACATGTTGATAAAGCCCTTAGGATATGTACTTGACTACCAGAATTATGATGAGATCATACTAGTGGGGCCAGGGTAGTCCAAAAGTACATCCTTTAATCAGTTCCTAGTCGTGGGAATATCGAGACTAGGGTATCGGTATTCCAGAGTAAAATAGTGTGTACGTTTCTTATCCCTTAGAGGGCGATGGTTGATCCCACAACCATTGGTGTGTGACATCAAAGATTGTACACAGGTGCTCATTGGAGAATGGGTACACCGAACAGGACGCGCCGAAGACTCCTAGTTGGTAGTATACCTATCGTCAGATAGCAGTCCTCTAGTGACACTGGTACATGTTAGTCTGTAGACCCAAGATCGTCATAGAGTCTTGTGTGGCTCCCACTGTTCTTTGATTTCCTCTCTACCACGGCTCAAAGGAGTCGTGCAAACAGGTGGATTTTGGGTACAGTCCCGAGTCACATGGAGGCAATGAGCGATAGGAGGGGTTTCGTCTCTTCCGGTATTGGGAGTTGATGTTGCGCTATGCTCGATTGGCTATAACTGAAAATCCCTGGCCAGGGTTGCTGAGATTTACTGAAAAGAGTTATCAGTAGTTTCTCAAACCGTTATAGGCCAGACATCAGCATAACTTATCACGTTACTAGGGTCTGACGTTTACCACCCCTAGACATGATATGCGACATATCAGACGAAGAGACCGGACTGTACAGTAGTGTTACTGATAGGCTTCATGGAGAGTATGGACGAGCTTGCTTGTTGATCATCATATCGCTCAATACCCGAGTAGCCGTTACGTCCATCTAGTACCGCTGACTGCTTGTAGGTGACTGATGTGATCATCACCTACTGCTGGCGTATTGACGAGTCTTTAAAGTCCCACATAGAAGTTTCCTGGTTCAAGCGAAACGAAGTAGGACACATATGTGATATGTGTGTGGGCCTGATTAAATACGAGTATGTGATACCGTATTGTAATCTGGCAGTTATCTGTTATCGGTTAAGTTATATGTGATATAACCAGATTATCGAATCAAGTGTTGATTTGATATTGTGATAAACAGATAAATGATATTAGTCGGTCATATGTGATATAACCAGATTATTAGATCAAGTGTTGATTTAATAATTTGATATAATTATATATTAACTAATATCATTAGCTCACTAATTGCTTTATATATATATATATATATATATATATTAATGTATATTTGATATATATAAATATATATATATATATTATTATTATATGAAGCATGGCATATTTTTCTTTTTTAAGAAAATAGAAAAATAAGGTGTAAATTGTGGAGATATTTGTGGAATGGGCAAGGCATGGGTTTTATTATTTGTATATTACTCTTGACTCACTATTCAAGCATGGTTGCAATTTATTATTCCATTTTATTCCATGCTTGAATAAGTGAGGAGAAAGATATTCATTTTCTCATTCGATGCTTGCATACACTCTTGAGTTCATGCATTATCCATTTTTCATGAGCTCTTACTTCCTCTTGCTCTCTATAATTTTTTTCAACTCACCTTCAAGTTCAAACCCTCACATGTGATGTGAATCATTGAACTTGAGAGAACCCTAGTGAGCAAATTAAACCCCTACTTCACCATCTCACATTAGATTAGCAATTTGATATGGAGTGTCGCCTTCACTAATGAGATTAGTGAAGGGTTAGCTTGAGCTAGTGGACTTCAGGTGGATCGTCTTTGGCGCGAAGATCACGAAGGTGGTTCTTTCATCTTGAAGAGTAGCCTAGTGGAGTCGCGTGGACCACAACCCGGTGCTAGAGAAGAGAAGGAATCTATCTACAAGGGTATAACCTTCTTTCCTTCTACTAGTTTTGTGTTGATACCAATCTAAACCCTAATATTCTAGCAAAGTTGTTGGTTTGTCTAGCTTAGCACCAATAAAAATTTGAATTTGGCATGCTTGATGCCACTTGAAACCCACGGTGGTGCTAGGGTAGACTTTCATGGTATCATAGCCAAGCTAGAACATTAGGGTAGACTATCATAGATTGTAGCGACGTTAGAAATCCGTCATTTTTATCGCGCAAAAACTGCCGATAAAAACGGTTTCCAAAATGATGTTTTGAGTTGTTTGCACACCCCGCAGGCTTACGGTTTGAGCCGAGAAGCCGCGGGGTGGAACGTATGCACCCCGAGGACACCCCGAGGGGGACCAGAGGTCGGTACACACCCCAAGAACACCACAAGGTGGCCTTGGGGGTGGGTGACCCGAGAGCACCCCAACTGGGTGCTCTCGGGTCTGCCTCCCCCTAGGGGCCACTTCGAGGTGGTCCCCGGGGGTGGGTACCCCTTGAGGCCCCCCATTCGATAGTTAATTTTGGGATCTTCGTCTCCGTGAAGATTCGGGCGGGTTTCGAGTTCGTTTCAACTCCCGGATTGGCTTAAAACGATCGGTTTTGGAACTTTAGCTCGCTGGATTTTTCATGTCTTGGAAAAAATGGTTTAGTTTGCTAATTGAGTGCAGAATTCTAATGTCGCGGTTACTTTACAAGCTTTGTGATGTGTGATACAATTATTAGAATCCAGATTAATTAGTTTTATGAAAACTAGTTAGTATATTGTAAACCTAGCCATTTAGTCTCAATTGATTGATTGCCACGAAGTTTTGATTCGGATCAAAACTCCGTCGCAATTGCGTATTGTACGCGACCACTGAGTCGGGAATCTTGTTGAATTATCCGACAACCAATTGAAAAGAGTTTTCAATTTAAAACTAAAATGCAAGTTTTATAAGTTGGGCATGAAATCCGGAATATGAGATATTCCGGGTTTATGATGTCTAAGGATATTTCGAATTCTAATTATTGTAGTTTTCTATTTTCTTTTCTGCGACCGTAAATGTAATATGTGGGGTATCCCAATCTCGTTGTTGTTGGGGTCAAAATTTGCACCCCGGTTGACCGAGTCAAAGTCAAGGTCAACCCCAAGCCAGGTGGGCCCAAGCCCAGGTCAAGCGGGCCCATGCCCAAATCGAGCCCGCGGCCAGCCACCATGCCAAAATATAGATCATGTAATAAATAATTTTTATGTAATTCTTTATGCATGAATGTATGAAAAATGGGCATAAAGCCATATTTTTGTAAAGCCTATGGCTTATGTGCAAAAAGAAATGGCACATGAGCCATGGGATGGGCAAAATGCCATTTTGTAAAGCCCAAGGGGCTATATGTAAATATGTAAGCCTATATAAGGCAACATGATGAAAATATCTATAACACTTTTTCTTTCCCCTAAAAAATCTAGGGTTTGTGCCTCTTTCCTCTTTCTGAAGGTTCTAAACCTTCTTCTTTCTTTTGAAATTAAATCAAGAGTTTTACTCTTTCTTTTCCAAAACTAAAGAGTTTTTCACCACAAAACCACAAAGGGGAACTCAGATCTGCCATCAGATCTCAAAAAGAAGGGATTTTTAAAATCTCATACTTCTTGATCTTCAAGATCCGGCCAACAAAGGAAGAAGAAGGAGACCCATGTCCAGAAACCCCACTTTGGGGAAGAACTAGGGCTTAAGGGGAGAAGCCCTTCATTAGCTTCAAAACATCCTAGGAGTTTAACTCCTCATATATATATATATATATATATATATATATATATATATATATATATATATATATATATAGAGAGAGAGAGAGAGAGAGAGAATAATAAGTGCTCCTTTCTGGGAGCACAACTCTCATCGCAGGGACCAAGTCCCTTTTGCCGCTCGAGCGCCCACGGCTGACACGTGGGGCGCTAGCGCCCGAGCACCCACGTGCTGACACGTGGCGCGCTAGCGCCCGAGCGCACACGTGCTGACACGTGGCGCGCTAGCGCTCTTGCGCTCAAAGCACTAGCGCCCAAGCGTCCACGTGCTGACACGTGGTGCGCTAGCGCCCGAGCGCCCACGTGCTGACACGTGGTGCGGTAGCGATCTTGCGCTCAGAGCGCTAGCGCCCAAAGCGCTAGTGCCCGAGCCCCCACGTGCTGACACGTGGTGCGCTAGCGCTCTTGCGCTCAGAGCGCTAGCGCCCGAGCGCCCACGTGCTGATACGTGGTGTGCTAGCGCTCAAAGCGCTAGCGTTCTTGCGCTCAGAGCGTTAGCGCCCACGTGGCGCTAGCGTCCAAAAGCGCTAGCGCTCGAGCGCCCACGCGCTGACACGTAGTGCGCTAGCGCTCAAAGCGCTGGCGCTCTTGCGCTCAAAGCGCTAGCACCCAAAGCGCTGGCGCTTTTCCCACGCATCCTTTGGATGCCCTTTCCTTTTTTTATTTTATATATATATGTATATACACACACACATACACATACTCTACAACACTGCCCCTCTCAAAAAAAATTGGGTCGGGGCGCTGCCCCGCACCCCGCAAGGGGGCTGCTAGCCCCTTTGACCCCCAGCCCGCTATCCGGGTAGCGGGACCCCCGTAAAAACTCTGCGTGGCTCCCGATATACCCATGCCCCCTCCAAAACAAAACACACGTACACTGCACATTGAGTTCGCATGACCAATTTAACCCGTCAATCGGAGGTTCCCTCGCTCCAAAGGCGAGGGGTAATTAACGGCAGCTTAGTCCGAGGCTGCCGGAGATTCAGATCCCCACAATCAATAAACCCCTGCCTACCCTAGGCAGGGGGAATCTGTAGTATGCCTGACAATCGCACGCGTATTCCCATCTCAACGGGGTGACAAAAAACACCCTACAGATTCTGGCACGCCCGGTGGGACCTATCTCTCCTCCCATATTTCAGGTTAAACGTTCATGCGAACTCATTCAATATACATATCGATTGCCTATACTGAAATGATGTTTTTTCTCTTTCGTGCAGCAATCAACTTTCAACGACAATGTCTCCCAAAGCGAATTCAGCTTCCAACGCGACCCCGATCCCGTATGTGGTCAAGGTCAATGCTCGTATGGTTCTCCCTGCAAGCCTCAGTCGACAGTGGGAGGAACTGCCCCGCCAGTTTGGCTCCGTCATCATCTACCCTGCCGGAAGTGCTCATCTGACAGAAATCCCGGCAAAACAAGTGGCCAAACCGGTCTCGAAAGGCAAGAGGCCAAATGTGGTGGTCTCGAAGGCGCCCCAACTCAAACGCAAGTCGGTGTTTGAGCGGCTCTCCTTGGCCCCGGCCGGGGGCAAGGCCATCAACACCAACAAAGCAACAGGGCATCTCGAGCAAGCTCCGGCGGTGCCCCTGACAACTGCTCGATCGGGTGTCTTCTCTAAGCTCCCCGCTAATCGACTCACGGTGGCTTCCCAGGAAACGGCAGCCCGCCAAGCCCTTGAAATTGAGAAGCTAAGGCAGAAAAGGCTCAGATATAGAGCCAACAAAAGGGCTAGGGCTCCTGCTAGGCTGAACCTCATGAGGTTCGAGGAACAGAGTTACCCCGCCAAAGATAAGGGGATGGCTGAATGTGTTATCCACACCGTCTACATGGTGGGCACGCGTCCTAGCGACAACCTTCGCAGCAAAAGCAAGGATGGGGCCACCACATCTCAAATCCAACCTGCTGTGAATATAGCTGTCACTTCTCAAGACCAGCATCCTCCGGAGGGTGATGAAAATCCTCCCAGTGAGGCTGATAGGCAGAGAGAGCCCTCAATTCATGAGGAGTCGGGCTCGGAAAGTGAAGATGGGCCAACTTTCCATCCTAAGACCGCAGAGCAGCAACTTCTCCAAGAGCTTCGAAAACAGCTCAGAAGCAAAGACAAGGAGATAGCCAAGCTCTACTCAAAGATCGACGACTTGACAAATGTCGTCTTACGGCTTACGGCCCAACTTGCCTCTCAGCCGCCCAATCAAGTGCAGGGCTCTGCTCATGAACCGGGAAACGGTGTCCCGAGACAGCCGACGCCTCTTCCCTCAAATCCAAAGGTGGGCGGACCGCACGAAAGCCAGTCACATCCTATCTTAGGAAATTTCTTGGCTAGCGATGACAGTAGCCCGCTAACTCAAGATCAAATCATGGATTTGGTTGCCAACAAATTCAAAACATTGGTAGCCGAAGCGCAAAAAGATATCAGCAGCAGTGGGAGACCATATCCTGCTCAGTATGATCTGGTAGAATTTCCTAGCGGCTATGCCATCCCTAAATTCGGAAGATTTGATGGGACGGGAAATGCGAATCAGCACATCGCCCACTTCAAAGCCTCATGCGGGAATACTGGAGGCAACGATGCGCTTCTCCTCCGCCAGTTCATTAATAGCTTGACCGATGTTGCTTTCGACTGGTACGCGAGCATACCGGATGGCTCCGTTACTACTTTCGTCCAAATGGAATCTTTGTTTCGACAAAGGTTCATGAGCGTCAGCGATAAGATCACCATTGCCGAGCTCGTAAGGACCAAGCCCAAGAACAACGAAAGCAGTACGGATTTTATAACCCGATGGCGCAATCTCTCCGTCAAATGCGAACCGCCGATAGAGCAGGACCAATCTGTTAGTCTCCTCGTCGGAAATCTCAACAATTGGATGGCCCCGTTTCTATGCACCGCGGGTCTCAAAACATTCCAAGAGCTGACCAGGAAAGTCCAGATGTTGGAACGCTCAAAGCAGGAGTCCTCCTCTGACTCCCAAAATAACAATAGGTCCTGGAGAAACCGAAAGGACGAAAATCGCAAAGGCGGAAATTATGACGATACTGAATCTTTCAACGCCTCGGCTAACCGAAATATGCAAGGGTCGAGCGGGCCTAATGCCAACCAGCTTCGGAAGCCAATGTTCGGAGAAGGAGGAGAATCTCCACTGAAAGAGAAGCTGGACAAGGTCTATTCCTTCAGAAGGGACAAAATCCGTAAAATATTCAAAGACGCCCTGAGGAACGGTCTACAACTGCTAGAGTCAAAAAGACCGCAGGAAGCGAATAGGACCGACGACCCCAAATACTGCCCCTATCACAGAGTGATAGGTCATGCCATTGAGGACTGCTTCATCTTCAAAGATTGGGTCGAAAAGCAATACAAGGCAGGAGAGATAGAACTGTCCAAAGGCGTGTTAACAAACTGTCAAGCTGCAACCGCCAATTTCATACAAACGGAGATCGAAGTTCTTCGCGAAACCGATTCTCCCAGACATCTGCCTTTCTCTGAAAACAATCGACCACCACGTCATTAAACTGGGAACAATCGACCTCTAAGTCGTTAAACTGGGAATGTAAAAAAAATGTGTAAATAAAAAATGTGTAAATAAAAAGAAAAAAAGAAAGAAAAGCCGAAATGATGGGGCAACTCGCAATAAAAATCAGCAAGTAAAATAAAGATGAAAAATAAAGCCGAAATGATAGGGCAATCGCGACCTTCGCGATAAGAAAAGCTGAAATGATAGAGCAATCGCGGTAAAACAAAAAAAATATATACAAAACAACATAAAAAAACAAAAAAACAAAACAACGGCGAATGATGAGTCGCTCCTGGTACCATATTCCAGTGCAGCGATGCAGACGCCAACCAAATTCCAAATCCCAATGGCGAATGATGAGTCGCTCCTGGTACCATATTCCAGTGCAGCGATGCAGACGCCAACCAAATTCCAAATCCCATACCCCAACGGCGGATGATGAGTCGCTCCTGGTACCATATTCCAGTGTAGCGATGCAGACGCCAACCAAATTCCAAATTCCAATGGCGAATGATGAGTTTCTCCTGGTACCATATTCCAGTGCAGCGATGCAGATGCCAACCAAATTCCAAATCCCATACCCCAACGGCGAATGATGAGTCGCTCCTGGTACCATATTCCAGTGCAGCGATGCAGACGCCAACAAAGTCCCGAAATTTTTTTGGCCCTACGGTCTGGATCATACATCCTGCAAAACCGTATACAATCCACGGGCGTTAAACAATCCCAATCTCTCCCAGGTCCTACCGGTGGGACCACATTCAAAGTCCCCCCCCCCAAAAAAAATAAAATAAAATAAATAAAATGGTATGTCCACAAGCAAAATGGGCATGGATGAAAACCCGAAAAGGCTCCGTGAATAAAAACAGCAGGGCTGCCGGCAAGTTTGTGAAAACCCGAAAGGGCGCAAACTCGTGAAAAAGAGATGAAATGCACTCGCAAAGTCCTCTCAACTTTGTGAGGAGAAAATTCCCGCGTGAGATCCTTACGACTCACAAAGGAGCAACACACTTAGGAGTCCCCATGACTCCTAAGGAGAAAATACACCTACGGGATCCTTATGACTCGTAGGGAGAAAATGCTTTTATGGGACCCTTACGGCTCATAAAACTGAAAAGTCTTAGGGGATAGGGACCTAAAACCTATCTCCTAAGCCATCGCTTCCTAATAAGCAATTGCAAATGATGATTCGCTCCTGATACCATATTCCAGTGTAGCGATACTGATGCCAAACAAAAACCAATTCCCAAATCCTCCCAGGGCAAATGATGAGTTGCTCCTGGCATTATTCCAGTGCAGCAATGCAGATGCCACCAAAACCAAAATCCCCAAACCCTCTCATGGCAAATGATGATTCGCTTCTGGTACCATATTCCAGTGCAGCGATGCTGATGTCAACCCAAATCAAATCAAATCAAACCAACAACCTCTGCGGCGGAATCATGCTCCATCCCAGAATTTACCCCGTTTTGAAATCATGTTTCGCCTCGGGATATCTACCTTCCCTGCCGGAGTTATGCTCCGTCTCGGAATCAAATCGACCAACCAGCTCTGCGTCGGAGTCATGCTCCATCTCAGAGTGTACCCCGTGTCGAAATCAAGCTCCACCTTGGTGTATCTGCCTTCCCTGTCGGAATTAAGCTTCGGCTCGGAATCAACCAACGACCTCCTCGTCGAAATTATGCTATGCCTCGGAATCAAGTCTACCAACAAGCTCTGCGCCGGAATCATGCTCCATCTCAGAATGTACCCCGTGTTGAAATCATGCTTCACCTCGGAGTATTTGCCTTCCCCGTCGGAATTATGCTTCGCCTGGGAATCAACCTCTGCATCGAAATTATGCTTCGGTCAGAATGTCTGCCGCTCTTCGGAATGATGCTCGGATCCCTGGAATCATGCTCCGCTCTTCGGAATGATGCTCTGATCCCTCTGGAATCATGCTCCGCTCTTCGGAATGATGATTCGATCCCCTGGAATCATGCTCCGCTCTTCGGAATGATGCTTCGATCCCTCTGGAATGATGCTCCGCTCTTCGGAATAATGCTCGGATCCCTGGAATCATGCTCCGCTCATCGAAATGATGCTCCGATCCCTGGAATCATGCTCCGCGCTTCGGAATGATGCTCTGATCCCTGGAATCATGCTCCGCACTTCGGAATGATGCTCCGATCCTTGGAATCATGCTCCGCTCTTCCGGGATGATGCTCCGCCCCTGGAATGATGTTCCACCTCGAAGTCCAACTTCAAGCTCCATCAATTTGGTGCACACAACTCATGCATGCGGTGTGCGTTCATTGATGGGGGGCACTTTGTTGGGGTCAAAATTTGCACCCCAGTTGACCGGGTCAAAGTCAAGGTCAACCCCAAGCCAGGTGGGCCCAAGCCCAGGTCAAGCGGGCCCATGCCCAAATCGAGCCCGCGGCCAGCCTCCTCCATGCCAAATTATAGATCATGTAATAAATAATTTTTATGTAATTCTTTATGCATGAATGTATGAAAAATGGGCGTAAAGCCATATTTTTGTAAAGCCCAAGGCTTATGTGCAAAAAGAAATGGCACATGAGCCATGGGATGGGCAAAATGCCATTTTGTAAAGCCCAAGGGGCTATATGTAAATATGTAAGCCTATATAAGGCAACATGATGAAAATATCTATAACACTTTTTCATTCCGCTCAAAAATCTAGGGTTTGTGCCTCTTTCCCCTTTCTGAAGGTTCTAAACCTTCTTCTTTCTTTTGAAATTAAATCAAGAGTTTTACTCTTTCTTTTCCAAAACCAAAGAGTTTTTCACCACAAAACCCACAAAGGGGAACTCAGATCTGCCATCAGATCTCAAAAAGAAGGGATTTTTAAAATCTCATACTTCTTGATCTTCAAGATCCGGCCAACAAAGGAAAAAGAAGGAGACCCATCTCCAGAAACCCTACTTTGGGGAAGAACTAGGGCTCAAGGGGAGAAGCCCTTCATTAGCTTCAAAACATCCTAGGAGTTTAACTCCTCATATATATATATATATAT
This sequence comes from Agapanthus africanus, assembly GCA_030015575.1. NCBI lineage: Eukaryota > Viridiplantae > Streptophyta > Magnoliopsida > Asparagales > Amaryllidaceae > Agapanthus > Agapanthus africanus. The sequence goes on from JASDDO010000006.1 coordinate 151,302,383, forward strand.
ATATATATATATATATATATATATATATATATATATATATATATATATATATATATATACACACACAAAGAATAATAAGTGCTCCTTTCTGGAAGCACAACTCCCATCGCAGGGACCAAGTCCCTTTTGCCGCTCGAGCGCCCACGTGCTGACACGAGGGGCGCTCAGAGCGCTAGCGCTCAAAGCGCTAGCGCCCGAGCGCCCACGTGCTGACACGTGGCGCGCTAGCGCTCTTGCGCTCAGAGCGCTAGCGCCCAAAAGCGCTAGCGCTCGAGCGCCCACGTGCTGACATGTGGTGCGCTAGCGCTCTTGCACTCAAAGCTCTGGCGCTTTTCCCACGCATCCTTTAGATGCCCTTTCCTTTTTTTTATTACACACACACACACACACACATACTCTACATCACTGCCCCTCTCAAAAAAAATTGGGCCAGGGCGCTGCCCCGCACCCCGCAAGGGGGCTGCTAGCCCCCTTGACCCCAGCCCACTATTTGGGTAGCGGGACCCCCCTAAAAACTCTGCGTGGCTCCCGATATACCCAAGCCCCCCTCCAAAACAAAACACACGTACACTGCACATTAAGTTCGCATGACCAGTTTAACCCGTCAATCGGAAGTTCTCTCGCTCCAAAGGAGAGGGGTAATTAACGGCAGCTTAGTCCGCGGCTGCCGGAGATTCGGATCCCCACAATCAATAAACCCCTGCCTACCCTAGGCAGGGGGAATCTGTAGTATGCCTGACAAGCGCGCGGGTATTCCCATCTCAACGGGGTGACAAAAAACACCCTACAGTTGCTATATGTCAACAAGTTTTAGGGATAAGCATATTTGCTTACGCTGTTGATATGTGATATCATGTGTTGCTGTTGATATGATTTATTGGATCTTCGTGAAAGAATAGCCGGGGAGTCCTATGTGAGATGAGAGTTTTTATTTTCATTCATGTAAAATCTGTATGTAATATTCTTTTATTGGGGCACTTCCGGGTTGAGGATGATGTCACTAATATTGTATATTATTACTTTTCCGCATTAGGATAGACCCAAGGCGGGGAGCACAAGTAACCAGGTTCTAGAGTCCAGTGGGAGACCATCTCAAGGAGTTGAGACCGGGTCTCCTAACTCTAGAATTGGCAGGGTTACTTGCCACTCTCATAGGGTTCTAGGGATATGGGTTTGTCTATTCATCACGATCGTGAAATCCGTTTTTTACATTACTGGCTAAATTTAAAACACGGGCATCCTAATATATCCAATATTTCATATATTGCTTCTGCTGCTTGATTCTGTGATGTTGATCATATAACTGCGTGAGATGAATGTACTATTATATATATGATATATAATAAACGTTGCTTATGTTTTGCACCCGCGCTAGTCCAGCCCCCGCTCTGCCGGTAGTTAAGTAACTTAACGGTGCATGACGGGGCCCTGTGGCGAATGCGGATGGCATAAGCGTACGTTCTATTTTTGTTTCATTTTTCTGTGATGTTTAGGAAACATTAAATGATGGGACTTCATTAATGTGATTAATGAAAAGAAAGAAACCTAAAGATGTTGTAGAATCAAATTTTCAAAAACGGTAGTTCTAGTTTTTTCTTTGCATAGTGGTATTGTTTGATGAATATCCATCACCTCATTCGATGAGGAAAGAGCCGAGATCCCTTCACTGGGAGTAACCACTTTAGCGAAACTAGCAAATGCTACAACCCACTCGGTTTTGTCTTTTGATTGCTTCTCTAGTTCTTGCTTTGCATAGTGGTATTCATGAATATCCTGCACCTCATTCGATGAGGAAAGAGCCGAGATCCCTTCACCGGGAGTGACCTCTTTAGAAAAACTAGCAAAAGCCTCAAACACTCCTTTTCAAAATCATTAGATTCTACAAACGATATCTAGTTCATTACGCTCATGGTTTTCTTAAAAACCTACATAGCCCTCCGTTATTTCAGATAAGTGTTATTTTAGTATTCGTGCTACGGTTGTTTGGCCTCCGTCAAGACGTAGTGTGCGGTAGCTGATTAGTACTTATCTGTAGCATATGATGCGATTGGATTAGGGTAGTCGTACGGCGTTGTTTGGCCTCCGTCAAGGGTCGTACAGGTGGGTCTAATTCAATCAAGAAATGAACGGGTTGAACTTGACTAGCGGCCTATGGGTTGTTTGGCCTCTGTCAAGATCATAAGACGCTAGGGGTAAAAACTATTATCGGGAATTTCAAGTGTTGAAATTTGCAATGAGATTGCATACCTTATATGTGATAGTTGGATCCCGATACCCACTACGAGTAAGAGTTACTCTTGAGAGAATTTTGCACTTTACAATTACCTAATCCAGTAGGTGTCTAGAAAGGTGTCAACGGGGTTATGCCTATAGGAAAACGAGGTTTATTTTAATTAGGTCCGTGCGAAAGCACGGGGAACCTCCCTCGGAGTACTGATACCTGCCTGGCCGAACGATTGGCGAACCTGTAGGGTGTAATTAATCCCGGCTAATCTTACATTTTATGGTTTGAAGGAAGATTTGATAAAACCAGTAGGAGCCATCCTGATTAGATAAGATAATAACCAATCTAATCTTGCAAAGAGCGCACGCTAACGCGTTTCCTTCTCTCTCTCTCCAGGCAGCAACCAATGTCACGCCTTAATCAAGATAATAATATGGATGTATTGACCGAACCCTCCTTTTATACAGGGCTAGGGAACGTTGGTCCCGCTCTATCTTATGACTGTCATAAGTCTGAGGATTCCCATGCCACCCGTGCGAAGAAACAACATGTTGATGCATCTTCTTTGGGTGTGTTCGTTACCGAGAACTGTTTCTCAGTTTGTTCTACATCCTGGGTATTGGATACCGGATCAAGATCCCACATATGTAATTTGTTACATGGGCTAAAGAAATGTAGAGAACTGGGAAAGGGTGATAAATCCCTAACAGTAGGGAATGTTGCAATTGTTGCAGCCAAGGCAGTTGGCGATTATCACCTTGTATTAGCAACTGGTAATACATTGATTCTGAACGACTGTTACTATGTACCAAAGATGATGTGCAACATTATATCAGTTTCTTTGTAACTAAAGAAGGATATAATCTCACATTAGAGGATAATGTTATGAACATTTTCAAAAATCAAGTATCGATTGGATTTGGTAGGTTATGTAACGGTATATACGTTCTTAATCAAAGTACAGTTCTTAACGTACAGAACACAAACAAGAGGAAAAGTTCATAAATGAATGAAGCCTTCTTGTGGCACTGTAGACTAGGTCATATCAATGCGACAAGACTGGCTAAGTTACATAAAAATGGATATTTGAATCCGTTCGAATTTTCATCTTATGAAACTTGCCAGTCATGTCTCAAAGTGAAGATGACCAAAACTCCGTTTACTGGACACGGAGAAAGAGCTACTAAACTCTTGGGACTGATACATAGTGATGTATGCGGTCCTATGTCTACACATTCCAGGAATGGTTATTCGTACTATATTACATTCACCGATGATCTCTCAAGATTCGGACATGTGTTCTTGTTGAAACACAAGTCTTAAGCTTTTGAGAAATTCAAGGAATATAAGTGCGAAGTAGAAAACCAGACGGGCAAAAGTATTAAAATCCTACGATCTGATCGGGGAGGAGAATACTTGAGCGGGGAATTCCATGATTATCTAAAAGATAATGGGATTCTCTCTCAGCTTACTCCTCCGTATACGCCACAGCACAACGGTGTATCGGAGCGGAGGAATCGCACCCTATTAGATATGGTGAACTCTATGATGAGTACTGCTGAGTTGCCTATTTCTTTTTGGGGTTATGCGCTTGAGACAGCTGCATACCTATTGAATAGAGTTCCGACCAAATCAGTGCCTACCACTCCATATGAGATATGGAATGGGAAGAGGCCATATCTTAATTTTATTCAGATATGGGGTTGTCCGGCCTATGTGAAAACACAAAATTCGGACAAGCTCGAGGCAAGATCAGTTCTGTGCAAATTTATAGGATATTCCAAACATTCGCGAGGGTATATCTTCTACCACTCCGAGGAACAAAAGGTGTTTGTTTCTCGACATGCCACCTTTTTAGAAAAGGAATTTCTTGTTAAAGAAATTAGTGGCAATGAGGTAGAACTGGAAGAAGTTCCAGCAGCACAGACTACAACTGACGATTTGGTAGAACCGGAGGATCCAATAGTACCCAACGAACCCCAGCCACTCCGCAGATCTAGTTGGGGTCCTCACCCACCTGAGAGATTCTACGGTTTTCTCATAGACGATGGGAGATGTTGGATATAGTGCCCTCAAAGTCAATTATTGGATCGCAGGCATGTCATTGCAATGATTGAGGGAGGACCTATACCGGTAGGACAGTCTTACTCGAGATGATAGTATGCTATCTGGTTTATCTTTATCATCGTGTACTGCTTTAGGTGACATTATATATATCACTATTGCACATTGATAGAGCCCATAGGATTCTTGCTTGACTACCAACAGTATGATGGCGATTATATACGTGAGAGTTAGGTAGTCTATAAGCACATCCTTAAAAGTGGTCCCTAGTCGCGGGAGTTTCGAGATAGGGTATCGATACTCCGGAGTAGACTAGTGTATACAGTCGAGACCCCAACGAGGGGCGGTGGACGGTCTCACAAGCCATTGGTGTCAGATGGTTCACCTAAGATGTATACAGGTGCTCATTAGGTTATGAGTACACCGGACAGGACTCGTCGGGAACATGCTAGCTGGTTTTTAAAACCTGTCGTCAGATAGCAATTCCCAGGTGACATATGTACAGGTTAGTCTATCGACCTGAGATCGCCATTTGTCTCGTGTGAGTTCCCACTGTGCTTTGATTATTACCCTACCACGGCTCAAAGGAGTCGTGCAAACAGGTTTTAGTTGGGTACAGTCCTGAGCCACATGGAGGCAGTGAGCGGATCGGCAAGGGATTTGTCTCTCCCAACGTTGGGGGTGAGATCTTGCTGTGTTTAGGAGAGCCATTACACGAAGTCCATGGCCATGGCAAGCGAGATTTACTGGTAGGTATTCCAGTAGTATCTCAGGTGTTTTAGGCTACACTCCGACATGACTTATACCGCTTTTGGGGTCTGACGTTTACTAGCTCTCTAGGCCCGATATGCGATACTCAAAGACGAACGGACCGGACTGTACGGATATTGTCACAGATAGGCTCAGTAGGGTTCCAGGATGAGTTCGCTCATCGGACTCCCTTTCACTCAATACATAGGCAACCGTTACGTACAGCTAGTACCACTGACGGCTTGTGGTTAAACCCACTGCCAGGGTATTGACGAGTCTTTAGAGTCCCCCACAGAAAGTTTCCAAGTTCGAGCGAAACGTTGTAGAGGCTGTATGGTTTTATGGCAGGGTTCGAACATACGCGTGCACTTGTGCACGTGTCATGTTTCGGACGGATAATACTAGTGGGCTTTGGTTTAAGTCGGATCGTAGTATTATACTGTGTAGGAACATTTTTTGTCTCATTGCATTTGTATTCGGTTGAAATACAAATGCGGGTATGTATATACAGTAGTGTGGTTATCCTGTAATTTGTTACGGGATCGCTTTTTGAAGTTGCCAGTTTTTCTCCGCTCGATTAAACATTGGTTTTTAATGTTTAATGTGTGCATTCCATTCTTTGGCCAAATAATCTTTCTTTTCTTCTTTGGCTGAAATTTGTTGTGAAGGGGTTATTTGCAAATGTGGCTTTTCATAAATGAAGGGGTTTTCGGTGGTGCACGGGCCCCAGCAGCAACTTGAAGGTTCTTGAATGAGCTTGGCTTCTTTGGTGCATTATTGGTGCATTTAATGTTTTTTGTAGAGCTTAGGATATTTGATATAGATCTTTAGCTTAAGGTCACCACTTGGTTTTTGCTTGCACTCACCCTCCTTGTTGTGGCCGAGCCCTCATTAGGCACCCCCGTTTTTTTGAGAAAGAGAGAGAGATTCATTTCATTGCAACAAGAAAATCCTTAGCTCATTTTTGAAAGCCCATTTTCCATCTCTACTCCATTTTTGGCAACTTCAATTAACCATCATCCATTTGCTTGGGTGACTTGAGACAAAGTGTTCTACACTCACTCTACTTCAACCTTGGACATGTCGGCTATCAAACTTCATGTCCGAGTTGCCTCGGTTTAGAGGCGGGAGCCCGTATAAAGATTCATTGACGTGGTGCAACATTCGGCAAGGAGGAGACCGTAGATCGAGCGAGATCGGAGAGCGAGCTTCGTCGGTGCATCCGCAACAAGCTAGGGGCAGAGGTTAAAGACCGAAGGACACGGATCGATCGGTATAATCTCCAAACCCCATTTTACAGAATACTAGTTTATAGTTAATGGAATGATCCGGGGTTTTAAGTTTGCGTTAGCGCCAGTTCGAAAAGGTTTTGTTCCGCATTTGGCCTCGGAAAGACGGACGGGGCGCTACCGTAGACTTACATGGTATCAAAGCCAAACTATTAACCATTTACTAGTTGGTTTAGACAATATTAAAGTATCAAAACCGAAACAAAACCCAAACGATGCCTCTGGATTTCTATTCTCTGTTGTTTTTCAAAAGGTCCAGAAAAATTATTTAAGCATGTGCAGAAGACTACTCAAGAGGACACAAGAACACACCCCAAACACAGACCCCAACCCTCGGATTTTGGCCGATCCCTAGCCTGGGATTTCTGGCGTCGCCGGCCCTGTGTAGGCCTATGGGGTTGGTGTCTTGGGTATTGCTCTGGTCTCTGGGAAGTTGGTTCAGTGGTGTTGTTTATTTGGCCCATTTTGGATATGGTTTTATCAGGTTGTTTGGGCTATTCGGGGTCATTTCGAAGTCGATATTTTCTAACATTGTTTAAGTGTGCAGTGCATTATATTACTATCTGTGACCATGAATTTCATTCGAGCGGTAAATCTTTTCTAATTGCTATAGCTCTTTTAGAAGGGTTTGCGAACGTGACATTCACGTTGATGTGCTGTTTTGTTGCGGATTTGTCGTGGTGGATAGCTTGCGTGCAATGGTAGTGTAGTTTAGATATATTTGTACATTTGATATTGCGGGGCGAGCGTCCGACATGTGGACTGCCTTCACTGTCTGTTTGTATATTATTCTTTTGGGGAACGACCGGGTTGAGGTTAATGTACCCGTTGTACATATTTTCTTTTCTGTACTAGGATTACCCCGCGGTGGAGTGCACGGATAACCAGGTTTTGGAGGGCAATGGGTCCGCATCTCATGGCTTTGAGAGGGAGGGGACCTCACTCTAGGATTGGCGGGCTATTCGCCGCACTCGTAGGGGGTATAGGTTGACCCAAGGTGGGGTGCTCAAGTTACCGGATTCCATGAAGTGCTGGGTGGTCCATTCACGATGCTGAAGGGGGCCGCCTCGCTTATGGTTTTGGCGGGTAACTTACCGCACTAGTAGGGGTCTAGGTTTTCATTGCACAGGCTATCCACACGACCAGGGGAACGTCAGGTTTCATTTGCGGCTCTATGAAACCCGGGGATCCCAGCTTATCTGTATTGTTCTGTGATGCTTATTACTTTTCTGTAATATTGCATTTTATCACGCCTGGAGCGATTATTGTATATTTATATATATACTAGAAGATGTTGTATATGTTTTACACCCGCGCTGGTCCTGTCCCTGCTCTGTCGTTAGTTAACCTAATGGGTGATGACGAGACCCAGTGACGAATGCGGATGGCATATACGTACATTTTATTTTCTTTCTTTTCTGGTATGATTAATTGATGGGACTGCATTGATTTAGATCAATGCAAAGAAAACAGACCTATACAGATGTTGTTGGAACATTTTTCAAAAAGCTGTTATTATAAGGATATTTTCATTTGTTTTGCACAGTTGTATTCGGTTATGAGTATCCAGCACATCATTCAACGAGGCAAGGGCCGAGATCCCTTCATAGGGAGTGACCCCTTGGACAGAGGTTTGTGTCAGGATAATAACTTCACTATAGTCGATTACTTTTTGCTTTGCATCGCGGTATTCAGTTTGGAATATCCTGCACCTCATTCTACGGGGAAAGAGCCGAGATCCCTTCACAGGGAGTGACCTCTTTAGCAAAGGTTTTCGCCACTATATATTTGTAAAAGCTATCTGGTTCCTTCAACGATATCAAGTTCATTACGTTAAACGTTTTTCGCCAAAAACCATTTGTAGCCCTACGTCATTTCTGTAACATTTCAGAAAAATAAAATATTATTTTTGGGAATTTTTAAAATTTAATAATAAATATATTAAATATTTTAATATTGCGGTATAATTAAATACCGATAAATTGGGAAAAATTTGGAAAATTATAGAAATTACTAAAATGAAGGAGTTTTATGAGATTTAAGCAAATTATGAAATTTTATGTTTTATTATACACTATTTTAATGCTAATCGCGGTTAAATATCGTTAATCGCGCATTAAGCTTGTTTTGTGCAAAACATGCACCATATCATTTTACACTTGTGTTACATTTGATAACCATGGTTTCATTTGAGATTTATGTGTTTGGTTTTAAAAATGAAATGAGAAGATAAAGAAAAGAAAAGAAAAGAAAAAAAAGGAAATGATAAAATATAGAAGCATGGGTAAGTGAGAGAGTGTGAGGGGTCAAGAGAGAACTATACCCATTTGTCCCCCTCATTTTCTTCTTCTCTTTCTCTCTCCCTTCACTCCATGGCTGCCTCTCCCTCTCCCCCTTCTTCTTCATCCTCAAAACACCTCACTCCTTTCATTAAAATCATGCACAAGCTTCTCACAAACCCTTTGGACCAAGAAAAATCGGATTTTGAAGACTTGGGGAAACTCAAGAAAATTCTTGAGTTGCCAAATGAGGTATTCTCTTAACCATTAGCATAGTATTTCCATTGCTTTTACATCCATGTTTGTTTAGAACCAATTTAGTGTCGTTTAATGAGGTTTGGAAATTTCCAGTTAGGCTTTGAGGAATTCTTGAGTTGTGATGTGTAATTGAGGCTTATAGTGACCTTAGACCCCTGTAGGGATTTTATAGTGGGCTAAACAATAGACTAAAACCCTACAACATGAACCTAGAATCCCCGATATCCGTATTTTGTGGAATTTTGTAGGGAATTTGAAATCTGCCAACACTCGGAGACCTGAAAAATTATTTAGCAAACACTGAGATACATGCAGGCACCCAGGAAGCTTTACCCAAAACCCTAGCCCCTACTTCCCCTACTTGGCCGCAGTTTTATTCTTGCTGGCCACAATTTGCGGCCAGGCTAGGGAAGAATCCCTTCGTGTTGGTTCCAGGGCTTTATCTCCTGTAAATTAGACCCTCCATATGTGCAAATTGGCTAATTTCACCTAGGGTAAAATCTGGGACTAAATTCATGAGTTGATGTTTTGATCGGAGTTATATTTTTCGTATTTTGGATTCTGAATTTTAGTATTTGCATTTTATCTCGAACACTTGACGTTTGTACGACGATATCGAGGGTTGGTTGGTGGTTTGAAAGGCGTTGTCCGTAAGTTCTAACCTATAGGCTTTTAGCGTGTCGTTTTGGTTTTGATTTGGATTTTAATGCGATACGATACGTTGTGACATGTAGGTACCCCTATGTGGACTTCAGGACGACTAGCAAGCACGTCGCGACGTCGGCAACGGCAAGCGAAAAGCAATGTGAGTAGATATATATCTACAGGGGAAGTCGGGTGGATGGCGTATAGCACCCCCGCAGTTCGTAGTGTAGTTGATGATATGTTATATATTTACATATGTGATGTGAATTTGGATGATAGTGTCGTGGTTGATTTCTTAGTCGCGAACCATAGAATAGGTTTGCACACACGCACACACACCCTTGCATGCATTATTATTATTACTTGTGCGCATATGGGGATACGTATATATATGTACACACACATAGGTATGGGACTAGGCATATATATATATATATATATATATATATATATATATATATATATATATAATGAGGATAGTGGATGATATTTGGAGATGAGTCGATGAGATTGTGCATGATGCTATGAGATCGGTGATATGTTTTGGTTCGTATTTTGAGATACGACATGAGATTTTAGCGGGCCTTTAGGCGTGTGTTTTCATACACGCATATATATATATATATATATATATATATATATGCAGATGATATCAGCTTGTACTAGACTTAGATCAGTACCCCCAGTTCATGAGATATGATGATAATGGATACCAGATGAATAATGAGATGAATGTGATAATTGACCCGTACCCAGATTTGGGATGTCGTACGACGAATTTACATACGAGCTATATATTGATGATAGATCCGCACTCTTGACTCGAGGATGTCATGTTATTTATTGTATCGTATGTGATACTATTGAGGCGGGATCACCGACTATTATATTTATATGTATCGACTCAGATTTAGGTGGTTTCCTTACCTGTCGACTTGTCCTGTAGTCTACTTATAGATGTTAGACTAGACTCGAGTCATACCTATTTCAAAACTAACAAATCGTGAGTATTTTAAAGACAGGCCAAGGGACTTTACGGATATTTCTAAAGACGCATCTTTTCTTAAAAACACCGTAGCCCTTATTTTTTCTAAATACCACGATTCGTGTTATTTCAAATGACAAAATTGTATGACATATATATATTGATGTAGAATCTTCACTGTTGTGTTTATTATTCATTTTCCGCATATTCTTGCTATTCGCATCGCATTGCATGTTTAAATGTGTTTATTGTTATATTAAACCCATGTTATCAGGACACCAGCACCATTACCGGTGATGCGTATGCTCCACGCACACTTACTTGCCGGCTCACACACATCATCATCGGTAATTGCCATGTCACTACACAGTAGGATTGCTGTATCATGATATGAATCCTTGCACAATTTACTTGCTACAGTTACATATGCACTCTTATACGATGCTGCATTTGACTTTGGAGAAATCGGGAACCGCAAGAGACATTTTAAAAACGGGATTTATTTAAAAGAGCGGTTTACCCTTGTTATGTGCATATTACTGTTCCATGTTGCATGATTTACGGATATGCATACATTTCTATTATATATCACATAAATCATGCTTTATGATTATACGCATTGAGATATGTTGTTTCTATGATATTGCTGGATTTGAGAACCGTGGGTATTTCAAAAGAAAGTATGTACTGTTTTAAAAACCCGGTTTCTCTTGATATGATATTTCAGCAGCCACCATGAGTTTTATCGGTTTTGATATATATATATACCCCATGCGATGAGGCGTAGTGGGCTGTGTGCGGGTACATGGTGGGGCCCGGAGGTACCCCGGGGCAAGAAGATCGATGGACCATGCCGATGAGCCTGACAGGGGAATCATACCAACCGGTGACAGTATTTAGACTCGGCGGTTATCGTGGGGATACCGATCAGAGTTATGTATGTATGGATACGTCGAATTGCGAGGGTCGAAGCGGGGCACTCGGGTTTTCGAGATTGCGTATGATACGTACCTATCAGGGCCAGTCGTGGTGACAGCCCTGATAAATGAGGATTCACATGTCGATGCTGGACACGGATTTCATGATATTTCGAGTGTCGATGCTGGGCACTCAGGTTTTCATGATTTTGATGTGTCGCGAGGGACACCCGTTGATTTATATCCTCATACTTTCATGCATATGCTTTTATGACATTTACATACGTGATGTTGTTGCGTCATTGGTTTGACACGTGGACGAGATCCACACGCATACAGGCATTGATTATATAGTTGGATAATATCCACATACTTAGACTTCATGATATAGTTGACATTGATTTCATGATGATTATATTGATCACACCTCATGTTTATGATATGTTGCTACCTGAGGCACTGACACAAGCACTTGGTATTACACTTGGTTTAGACGTTTACCTTTGCCACCTTTTCATGCTTCAGACTTTATCTTATTGAGGATATATATATTACTGATCGTTTGACCTAGAATTGAGTCATACATACGATTTCTGTTATGTAATGTTTTCTACTCACGAGTTGGCAACTCACCCTCGTTGTGCCACAGTTCTTGCAAGTTTTTGCCGTACAGGTTTCATTGCGGCTTTCTGGCACACTGCTTCCATTCTGGGTGATTGTTTTGGTAGGTGGGTTCACTCGCATCGAGACCACCCTTGTATATTATTTTCATTGTTGTATCTAGAAACTCCATCAGCCAGACTTGTATATTGTTTCAGGCTTAGAAAACCAGTTGTTTATTCTTTCGGCCTTAGAGTCGCGCGTTGTATTATTATTATGGTTTTCTTGATATTTTGAGTTTCCTTTTGAGTTTTGATTCTCGCCCTTCGGCATTGTATATTATATTGCTTGCATGGTTGTGACCGTCGATTGACGAAGAGCTAGCTCCCGCTTGGGGATGCCTTTTATCATTGTGCATATATTATTCATGTTGTACCTCGTTTGGGACCAGTATTTACAAAGGAAGTTTGCCGAAATTTTCAGAAATGACTTGATGTTTTAAAAACGCAAAATTTGGCTTATGCTATTAAAACCACTTGCTTTTAAACAAGTTTTCCTTTATTTATTATTTAAAATGGTTTTAGATTTCTGGGCTGTTGGCTTACTTGAATTAGATGGGGTCCTATAGACTTCATATGATTCAAGGGCCAGTCACGTGCTATTTCGGGTCGTGACAAAGTTGGTATCAGAGCGCTAGGTTAACCTTGGTTCGAGTCTATGTTTGACTATGCGGAGCCTAGGGCGTTTGTATATATACGGAATCTAGGCTTGACCTTACGGAACTTAGACTTAGTCGAGGGGGTATTATACCCGAACTTTCGTCGCGTAGGTTGACCTTGGTTGATGGAGTAGGTGACTTAAGGAGAGTGGCGTACCGTGTGTATGTTCCGCGGCATACTTACGACACGCTACTCCGCTTAGAGAGCTTTAGGATGTACATTTCCTTGCACAGTATTATATTCATTGCTATGATCTATCCTCATCGATATCGGTTTATGGTTTTGCTGCCACAATTACACGAGCAGAGAGAGCTACGGCTAGAGTTGCGTCAGCACGAGCTCGTCACGGACGAGGACTGACCAGGGCGTGATTCCAGGGATACACGATTGCATAAAGGTGTCATTTTATTGTGTTTTCACGCCATGAGCGTTTGATGGATCACTTTTACGAGATTTCTCGGACGTGCAGATCAGCACCAGAGGATCAGGCTACTGCTAGAGGCTAGCCAGAATGTGATGACCGTCGATGCACCGATTATTTGATGATTGAGACATTGTTCAACGTGCAGACAAATGAGCCAGTTGTTGCTGCGAATGACGAGATATCGCCCCAGATATTTGGAGCTATTGTCGCACGAGTTGTACGTAGAGGTATCATAGAAGATCGCTAGTCACCCATGGAGGAAGGACTAGGACACGTGATTCGTTGCCTACCCCGATGCGAGGTCATCAGATTGATTGATTCCAGCTAGTGACGACTTCACGCATGTACGTTGGGAGTCGATAAAGACGATCGAATGTCAGAAGCCCATTTTCCAAGTTTAAAGTATTCTGAGACAAATGCAAGTAATGCTATGGACCCTCTAGAAGAATGAAAATCTAACTCGACATAATGACCATGAGAACGCTTTGAAACCTTAGGGTTTGCGGCGGTTCAGCGGTGCCATTAGTGAGGCTTGGGTTTGCCCTTCTACGGTTGGTCCACAGGTACTGTGGCATGTACTGGAATACTATTAAACTGTACCCAAGATGTTGAGCTCTTGGGGGATTATGGAACTTTGACGAATCGATCGAAAGGTTCGACATCATTCGGATATCATGTGATGGGATACATTGCTTGGGAGACTCCAGATACGAGTATAGCCATTGGAGTGCAGTCCATGCAACCACGAAGAGACGAGTCCGAAGAAGTCGGCATTAGAGAAAAGTGGAGTAAGAGGTTCGTACGAGATCTTGATGAGATGACGTTCCACTCCGCCGACATCCGAGATATGATACGCATGCAGAGGCGTTGTATATGGATATATCTTCTAGAAGGAGTCGCGATGAATATGCAGCTGTTCCGGAACAAGAAAACAGAATTAGTAAAGGACGACGACTTCCGGGCAATTCGGCAGAAACAAGATTTGGGAGACACTTCGACAGAAACTTTCTGGAATACTATACGAGAAGACTTGGACCCAGGAGAGGTCATATTGTGCACACCCAGTAGGCCAGAGTTCGGCATCGTCGACGAGACATGTTATAAGTGACCATGATAGTTGGCCAGAGATCTTTAGAGGATGTGCCAGAGCGGGACTGTTTCCGTCGTCATTCCATATGTGGCCGTTGAGCCAAGGAGCTATGCACTTAGCAATCTGCAGTGAGAGACAAGAGCCTAAGGGCACCAGACGACAGGCCATGAACAGTAGGCAAGTAGATATCTTGCTCTGCTAACATTGGATGCACCGGCACCTTCTCGACTTTGAAGGAAGGACATATCGACGACAGTATTTATGATTTGAGATTTGGTGATTCGATTATCACGTATCCGTCACTTTGGATTTCGGTATTTTGGATGATTTATTTGCTTGATTGAGATTTTGTACACTACAGTTGCACCTGACTTCGATTTGATGTCATTCGAGATATCGATTTTGATTTCATACCTATGATATGCATATGATTTGACTTGTACTTTCGGCATAGTTTTCATGCACTTTTAGTATTTTGATGTGATTTTGGTGCACACCAGATGCACTAAATCGAGATTCTTCGTGCATATCAGATGCACCTGATATTGTTGTCAGGCACACCCGTTGCCTATGACAGGTGTTTCGTGCACACCCGTTGCACTTAGATTTTGTTTCTGTGCACATGTATGGCACATTGATGGATTTCAATTTTCCGTGCGCACCAGACGCACGTAGCATTCATATGCATATTTTGGAATTGATTTCTTATGGAGCAGTACGTTTTTATGATACTTGCTATTTGTTTTCGTACTGAGCAGGACTAGTCGGAGGACAGTACCAGGATATGTTATGCATGCATTGATAGTTATCGAAGGGATTTAAAAAGGGAGCTATAGTCTCAGTATTTACCTACGTGTCTAATATGACACGAAACGTTTAAAACAAGGAAACCCTTCTAAATTATTTTCAAAAACGGCAGGACGTACATATTAAACAAAGGATAAGTATATATATAGTTATTTTCTTATAATAGACGTCCGCCATGGTGCCACGATACGCGCATCGCACAGCAACATGAAACGTTTAGCATGCATTTCCTTCAGATGTTTACATGTATAGTTTTAATTTATATCATATTGGTTTTCGTATTGGATTTGACATTTGTGTCTTCACCATGACTCCGATGATTGTGAGATACTTAACGGATTTTTTATTTGGAGTTATCTGCTCTTAGTTCATGCGCATGCATTGTGCTATGATGCGTCTTATGTATTGATGATTTCGGAGCCCCGACGACTTGGACTTTTTACTGAGATGTTTTAGTATTGAGGGTTTTAAATTTAAATTCGGGGACCGAATTTCGTTAAGGGGGAAGATTGTAACATTTCAGAAAAATAAAATATTATTTTTGGGAATTTTTAAAATTTAATAATAAATATATTAAATATTTTAATATTGCGGTATAATTAAATACCGATAAATTTGGAAAATTATAGAAATTACTAAAATGAAGGTGTTTTATGAGATTTAAGCAAATTATGAAATTTTATGATTTATTATACACTATTTTAATGCTAATCGCGGTTAAATATCGCTAAACGCGCATTAAGCTTGTTTTGTGCAAAACATGCACCATATCATTTTACACTTGTGTTACATTTGATAACCATGGTTTCATTTGAGATTTATGTGTTTGGTTTTAAAAATGAAATGAGAAGATAAAGAAAAGAAAATAAAAAAAAAGGAAATGATAAAATATAGAACCATGCCCATTTGTCCCCCTCATTTTCTTCTTCTCTTTCTCTCTCCCTTCACTCCATGGTTGCCTCTCCCTCTCCCCCTTCTTCTTCATCCTCAAAACACCTCATTTCCCACCTCAAAACACCTCACTCCTTTCATTAAAGTCATGCACAAGCTTCTCACAAACCCTTTGGACCAAGAAAAATCGGATTTTGAAGACTTGGGGAAACTCAAGAAAATTCTTGAGTTGCCAAATGAGGTATTCTCTTAACCATTAGCATAGTATTTCCATTGCTTTTACATCCATGTTTGTTTAGAACCGATTTAGTGTCGTTTAGTGAGGTTTGGAAATTTCTAGTTAGGGTTTGAGGAATTCTTGAGTTATGATGTGTAATTGAGGCTTATAGTGAGATTAAACCCCTGTAGGGATTTTATAGTGGGCTAAACAATAGACTAAAACCCTGCAACATGAACCTAGAATCCCCGATATCCGTATTTTGTGGAATTCTGTAGGGAATTTGAAATCTGCTAACACTTAGAGACCTGAAAAATTATTTAGCAAACACTGAGATACATGCAGGCACCCAGGAAGCTTTACCCAAAACCCTAGCCCCTACTTCCTCTACTTGGCCGCAGTTTTATTCTTCCTGGCCGCAGTTTGCGGCCAGGCTAGGGAAGAATCCCTTCGTGTTGGTTCCAGGGCTTTATCTCCTGTAAATTAGACCCACCATATGTGCAAAATTGGCTAATTTCACCTAGGGTAGAATCTGGGACTAAATTCATGAGTTGTTGTTTTGATTCGGGGTTATATTTTTCGTATTTTGGATTCTGGATTTTAGTTTTGCGTTTTATCTCGATCACTTGACGTTTGTACGACGATATCGAGGGTTGGTTGGTGGTTTGAAAGGGTAGTCTATAGGTTCTAACATATAGGCTTTTAGCGTGTCGTTTTGGTTTTGATTTGGATTTTAATGTGATACGATACATTATGACATGTAGGTACCCCCATGTGGACTTTGGGACAACAAGCAAGCGCGTGGCGACGCCGGCAACGGCAAGCGAAAAGCAATGTGAGTAGATATATATCTACGGGGGAAGTCGGATGGATGGCGTATAGCACCCCCGCAGTTCGTAGTGTAATTGATGATATGTTATATATTTACATATGTGATGTGAATTTGGATGATAGTGTCGTGGTTGATTTCTTAGTCGCGAACCATAGAATAGGTTTGCACACACGCACACACACCCTTGCATGCATTATTATTATTACTTGTGCGTATATGGGGATACGTATACACACACACATCGGTATGGGACTAGGCATATATATATATATATATATATGGATAATGAGGATAGTGGATGATATTTGGAGATGAGTCGATGAGATTGGGCATGATACTATGAGATCGGTAATATGTTTTGGTTCGTATTTTGAGATATGACATGAGATTTTAGCGGGCCTTTAGGCGTGCGTTTTCATACACGCATATATATATGCAGATGATATCAGCTTGTACTAGACTTAGATCACTACCCCCAGTTCATGAGATATGATGATAATGGATACTAGATGAATAATGAGATGAATGTGATAATTGACCCGTACCCAGATTTGGGATGTCGTACGACGGATTTACGTACGAGCTATATATTGATGATAGATCCGCACTCTTGACTCGAGGATGTCATGTTATTTATTGTATCGTTTGTGATATTATTGAGGCGGGATCACCAACTATTATATTTATATGTATCGACTCAGATTTAGGTGGTTTCCTTACCTTTCGACTTGTCATGTTGTCTACTTATAGATGTTAGACTAGACTCAAGTCATACCTATTTCAAAACTAACGAATCGTGAGTATTTTAAAGACAGGCCAAGGGACTTTACGGATATTTCACAAGACGCATCTTTTCTTAAAAACACCGTAGCCCTTATTTTTTCTAAACACCACGATTCGTGTTATTTCAAATGGCAAAATTGTATAACATATATATATTGATGTAGATTCTTCACTGTTGTGTTTATTATTCATTTTCCGCATATTCTTGCTATTCGCAGCGCATTGCATGTTTAAATGTGTTTATTGATATATTAAACCCATGTTATCAGGACACCAGCACCATTACCGATGATGCGTATGCTCCACGCACACTTACTTGCCGGCTCACACACATCATCATCGGTAATTGCCATGTCACTACACAGTAGGATTGATGCATCATGATATGACTCCTTGCACAATTTACTTGCTACAGTTACATATGCACTCTTATACGATGCTGCATTTGACTTTGGAGAAATCGGGAACCGCAAGAGACATTTTAAAAACGGGATTTATTTAAAAGAGCGGTTTACCCTTGTTATGTGCATATTATTGTTCCATGTTGCATGATTTACGGATATGCATACATTTCTATTATATGTCACATACATCATGCTTTATAATTATACGCATTGAGATATGTTGTTTCTATAATATTCCTGGATTTGAGAACCGTGGGTATTTCAAAAGAAAGTATGTACTGTTTTAAAAACCCGGTTTCTCTTGATATGATATTTCAGCAGCCACCATGAGTTTTATCGGTTTTGATATATATATATATATATATATATATATATATATATATATATATATATATATATATATATATATATATATATATACCCTATGCGAAGAGGCGTAGTGGGTCGTGTGCTGGTACATGGTGGGGCCCGGAGGTACCCCGGGGCAAGTAGATCGATGGACCACGCCGATGAGTCTGACAGGGGAATCATACCTACCGGTGACAGTATTTAGACTCTACGGTTATCGTGGGGATACTGACCGGAGTTATGTATGCATGGATACGTCGAATTGCGAGGGTCGAAGCTGGGCACTTGGGTTTTCGAGATAGCGTATGATACGTACCTATCAGGGCCAGTCGTGGTGATAGCCCTGATAGATGAGGATTTACATGTCGATGCTGGACACGGGTTTCATGATATTTCGAGTGTCGATGTTGAGCACTGGGGTTTTCATGATTTTGATGTGTCGCGAGGGACACCCGTTGATTTATATCCTCATACTTTCATGCATATGCTTTTATGACATTTACATGCATGATGTTGTTGCGTCATTGGTTGACACGTGGACGAGATCCACACGCATACAGGCATTGATTACATAGTTGGATAATATCCACATACTTAGACTTCATGATATAGTTGACACTGATTTCATGATGATTATGTTGATCACACCTCATGTTTATGATATGTTGCTACCTGAGGCACTGACACGAGCACTTGGTATTACACTTGGTTTAGATGTTTACCTTTGCCACATTTTCATGCTTCAGACTTTATCTTATTGAAGATATATATATATATATATATATATATATATATATATATATATATATATATATATTACTGATCGTTTGACCTAGGATTGAGTCATACATACGATTTCTGCTCTGTGATGTTTTCTACTCACGAGTTGGCAACTCACCCCTGTTGTGCCACAGTTCTTGCAGGTTTTTGCCGTACAGGTTTCATTGCGGCTTTCTGGCATACTGCTTCCATTCTATGTGATTGCTTTGGTAGGTGGGTTCACTCGCATCGGGACCACCCTTGTATATTATTTTCATTGTTGTATCTAGAAACTCCATCAACCAGACATGTAAAACCAGTTGTTTATTCTTTCGACCTTAGAGTCGCGCGTTGTATTATTATTATGGTTTTCTTGATATTTTATGTTTCCTTTTGAGTTTTGATCATCGCCCTTCGGCGTAGATATTATATTGCTTGTGTGGTTATGACCGTCGATTGACGAAGAGCTAGCTCCCGCTTGGGGATGCCTTTTATCATTATGCATATATTATTCATGTTGTACCCCGTTTGGGGCCAGTATTTACAAAGGAAACTCTGCCGAAATTTTCAGAAATGACTTGATGTTTTAAAAACGCATAATTCGGCTTATGCTATTAAAACCACTTGCTTTTAAACAAGTTTTCCTTTATTTATTATTTAAAATGGTTTTAGATTTCTAGGCTTTTGGCTTACTTTAATTAGATGGGGTCCTATAGACTTCATATGATTCGAGGGCCAGTCACGTGCCATTTCGGGTCATGACAATTTCAGACGGGTAGCACTTAGTATTCATGCTATGTATGTTGGCCTTCGTCAAGGCATAGTGTATGGTAGCTATTTGTTACTTTTCTGTTGCATAGATAGATGTGTTGATTTGGGACAGTCGTACTACCATTTTGGCCTTCGTCAAGGGTATATGCGGGTGGGTTCAAATTAATCTGGATAATGACGGGTAGAACTTGACATGTGACTTATGATATGTTGGCCTTCATCAAGGTCATAAGAGCATGGGGTAAAAATCACATCGGGAGTTTCTAAAGAAACTGAAACTTGCCAGGCATGCGCATACCTTCTGGAGTGTGATAACGTGAATGGATTCCATCACGTTATCATGCGATGATAGTTGGATCCCGATTCTCACTGATGAGTTGGTTTACTCCTCGGATGATCCCGACTAATTCTTCTTTCAGGTTTGGAGGAGAATTTGAGGAAACAGTAGGAGGTTTCCTGATTAGATAAAGTGAACCATTCTGATATAAGTTAGAGTGCACGCAGAGTGTTTCTTTTCTCTCTCTCTCTTTGGCAGCGAACATGACCCGACCCTAGACTATGACTCAGTAACCAAGTTAACCGAACTTTCTTAAAACACTGGCTTTTGGATTGTCTGAGTTGCATACATCATTGCCACTCCTTCTTTTACCCTTTGCATTTCTCCATAACACCTCATATTACTACGAACGTCCACTTCCATTGGATAAATCCATCGTATGGTTATATACGAACTCGAAGGAACTTGTTCCAGATTCGAGGATGGATTCTGGTTCTGGAGAGATTGAATAGGACTATTCAGTTGTCTTTTCCTTTTACCTTCTCTCAGGTTATGAGGGCTCCTAGGATTAGGAGAGGGTACACCTATTACGCTTATTGAATAGTCTTCTTCCAAACCATAGGCAGGTGCCGAAAGGTAGGGAACGAAGAAAACCAATTAGCCTAAGTGTGGTGTACAGAAGGTAATAAGTAAAGACAAATAAAGGGATTAGAAAGAGGGCAAAGTAAATTGCGACTGCTATTCACGACCAAACCAAGTATTTCATCGCCACTCCTATTTCACCTTTATATTTCTCCAGAACACCCCGTATCACTACGAAGATCCACAGTTATTTGGATAATCCATCGTATGGTTATATACGAACTCGATGGAACTTGTTCCATTTCGGGGATGGATTCTGGTTCAGGAGAAATAGAATAAAGGTTTATTCAGCTGTCTTTTATCATCACCTTCTCTCAGGTTGCGAGTACTCCTATGATTAGGAGAGTACACCTATTATGCTTATTGGATAGTCTTCTTCCAAACCATAGGCTGGTGTCGAACGGTATGGAAGGAAGAAAACCATTAAGCCTAACGATGGTGTACAGAAGGTAACGACTAAAGACAAATAAAGGGATTTAGAGAGATGGCAAAGGAAATATACGGTTACAGTCATGAATCTGGATAATGGAAGAGGCATTACTAGGAATACCCGGATACCCCTTCGAAACATATTCATGTTTCTGTTTCACTGTGTATTGTTAATAGAAAACTGATTTCCCAATTAGTCCTTGCTCCAGGGTATGTATTTACCAGGTATGATTCTCACATCTGTATGATTTTACAGATGATGAGTGGGAGTAAGTTATTGGAAATTAGGTGATCATCCTCATTATATCGGAATTCGTTGTAATTGGTGATATTTGAGAAAATCGCCTGGTACAGTTTTCAATCTACGACGCACAGGGTTTGAGTTATTAAACTCAGGGGACCCAAAATATTGTATGTTGTCCAGTGTCCATAAGGACAAAGCGGTAGGTCCTCGTACTATATTTTGTTTACTTGTGACTTCTCTAGTTTTAGACATGTGTTTCGTAGAAATACAATGTCTAAGTTTTGAGAAGTTATAGGTACAAGAATAAAGTAGAGAACCAGGTGTAGCAAGTATCGGGATTCTTCAAGGTGATCGAAGATGTAGATACTTGTGTATGGTATTCAGTTGATAGTAATGTTTTATAGAACTTGCTTCTCTTTCGGGTTACTCATAATTGGATAAACTCCTAAGTTGAGTAATGTCGATCTGCCTCTCTCCATTTAGTTGACATGCACTGGAGATAGCTGCATGATTGTTCCAATTAAATCAGTACTTTTGTTTCTATATTGTATATAGAATGGATCATATCTTAACGATGTTAAGGTATATGGAGTTGTCCGGCTTATGCTTAAAACCAGACTCTGGATAACTCAAGGTACGTTTTTGTAATGGCAGTTTGTGGGTTGACCCGGGTTTTGACGAGGGTTTACTTTCTACCATCTGGAAGATCAATAGTAATATTGTTCTTGACTCGCCACAGTTTTAGTAAAATGGATTTTTTTTCACAGTAGTGGGAGTACAGTAGAACTAGAAGAGATTCCAGAACCGCAAACGCTTACGGAAAATTTAATAGGACCTAAAGATTCAATCAGGTTTGACATTCCATTAGCCACTCCGCGGATATGGTGGGTAACCTCAGACGCCTGAGAGGTACTTCGGTAGCCTCAAGGACGGTGACAGGGAGGTTCTTGTTTACCCAGACTTGCCATTACTGCTATTCCAGACTATGAGACCCGGCAGGAGGATAAGTATAGCGTCGTTCTAAACTAGTTTTAGAAGTGCACGTGTATATTATTCTGCCAGAGGGTTGTCGTAGTCGGTAGGAGCAGCGGAAGCATAGTGGACAAGAAGCTTGTGTCTATTTATAGACTAAAGCAGATATAGAGGAGATAGATCATCTATTTTTGATGTGACGGTCATGGGCTTTGACTTCATCAGAATAGAGGATGGATCTGTTAAGAAAGTAGTAGGGTGTGATGTCCTGGTATTTGGATGACATACACAGAGTAGGAAGTAAAATTCCTATACTACGATCGGTTATACTGTGGTTGTCATACAGTGTTTTCTCCACATAGGATATGGATATTATATCAGATATTCTGGTTACTAGATCTATGGTTTTAGATCTAGATTTGGGTAGTTTCCCAATCTGGGTACTTAGACTGCACTCTAAAGGTATTTAGAATGGACGACTCCTGGCATGGTGGTGTACCAGCAGGTGATGGAGTCACCCTCTCTAAAGGTGTCTTACAGACTAAAGGGAAGAGGGATGTGCATGATTGGCAAATCACTTGCTTAGGCAATTGAGTTGATCATGAGATGTCAAGTACCACACCAGGTGTTGTTTTTGCACTAGATGCAATAAGTTGATATTGGTCCAATCCTGGAGAAACGTTCGGTGGCAGTTTTAGAACATAAGTGGATGTTCCAGGGATTTGATAACAGTAGCCTCCTTCGGAAGACAATTATCATTCCAGGCTTCCAAGGTGACCTGGATGACAAAGTGACTGTCAGAGTTATAGTTTTCCCTCTGACGAGGGGCAGTAGTTTAGACAGGTGGTCCAAGCAGATAATGAGGGAGGCGTGGCGCAGGATACTAATTAAGTTCAGTTGACGATACAGTCTAAGAAGTTTGGATTTGGAGTTCATTCGTGAACTAGGTCCCATCAGATATCCAGACATATTCTAAGACATGTATTACTCATTTCGGGAGATGGGTTTCTCCGCGAACTTGAGATATAGAGAAACATAGAAAGAAACATCAGAGCGGATCCACTCACTGAGGCTATTTCTCAAACACAATAGTTTTACAAATAAGCTTTGTGAGACTGATCAGTAGAGGAGTTGGGTGTTAGGTATCACACGGGCTGTGAGTATGCGACATCGCAATAATTAGCCTTAAGTGCAAGTGGGAGATTGCTGGATATAGTACCCTCAAAGTCAATTATTGGATCGCAGGCATGTGATTGCAATGATTGAGGGAGGACCAATACCGGTAGGACAGTCTTACTCGAGATGATAGTATGCTATCCGATTTATCTTTATCATCGTGTACTGCTTTAGGTGACATTATATATATCACTATTGCACGTTGATAGAGCCCATAGGATTCTTGCTTGACTACCAACAGTATGATGGCGATCATATACGTGAGAGTTAGGTAGTCTATAAGCACATCTTTAAAAGTGGTCCCTAGTCGCGGGAGTTTCGAGATAGGGCATCGATACTCCGGAGTTGACTAGTGTATACAGTCAAGACCCCGACGAGGGGCGGTGGCCGGTCTCACAAGCCATTGGTGAAAGTTGGTTCACCTAAGATGTATACATGTGCTCATTAGGTTATGAGTATACCGGATAGGACTCGCCGGGAACATGCTAGCTGGTTTTTAAAACCTGTCGTCAGATAGCAATTTCCAGGTAACATATGTACAGGCTAGTCTATCGACCTGACATCGTCATTTGTCTCGTGTGAGTTCCCACTGTGCTTTGATTATTACCCTACCATGGCTCAAAGGAGTCGTGCAAACAGGTTTTAGTTGGATACAGTCCCGAGCTACATGGAGGCAGTGAGCGGATCGGCAGGGGATTTGTCTTTCCCAACGTTGGGGGTGAGATCTTGCTGTGTTTAGGAGAGCCATTACACGAAGTCCATGGCCATGGCAAGCGAGATTTACTGGTAGGTATTCCAGTAGTATCTCAGGTGTTTTGGGCAACACTCCGACACGACTTATACCGCTTTTTGGGGTCTGACGTTTACCGGCTCCCTAGGCCCGATATGCGATACAGATAGACGAACGGACCGGACTGTACGGATATTGTCATAGATAGGCTCAGTAGGGTTCCAGGATGAGTTCGCTCATCGAACTCCCTTTCACTCAATACATGGGCAGCCGTTACGTACAGCTAGTACCACTGACGGCTTGTGGTTAAACCCACTGCCAGGATATTGATGAGTCTTTAGAGTCCCCCACAGAAAGTTTCCAAGTTCGGGCGAAACGTTGTAGAGGACGTATGGTTTTACGGCAGGGTTCGAACATACGCGTGCACTTGTGCACGTGCCATGTTTCGGACGGATAATACTAGTGGGCTTTGGTTTAAGCCGGATCCTAGTATTATACTGTGTAGGAACATTTTTTGTCTCATTGCATTTGTATTCGGTTGAAATACAAATGCGGGTATGTATATACAGTAGTGGGGTTATCCTGTAATTTGTTACGAGATCGCTTTTTGAAGTTGCCAGTTTTTCTCCGCTCGATTAAACATTGGTTTTTAATGTTTAATGCGTGCATTCCTTTCTTTGGCCAAATTATCTTTCTTTTCTTCTTTGGCTGAAATTCGTTGTGAGGGGGTTATTTGCAAATATGGCTTTTCATAAACGAAGGGGGTTTTGGTGGTGCACGGGGCCCCAGCAGCAACTTGAAGGTTCTTGAATGAGCTTGGCTTCTTTGGTGCATTATTGGTGCATTTAATGTTTTTTGGAGAGCTTAGGATATTTGATATAGATCTTTAGCTTAAGGTCACCACTTGGTTTTTGCTTGCACTCGCCCTCCTTGTTGTGGCCAAGCCCTCATTAGGCAACCCCATTTTTTTTTTGAGAGAGAGAGAGAGATTCATTTCATTGCAACAAGAAAATCCTTAGCTCATTTTTGAAAGCCCATTTTCCATCTCTACTCCATTTTTGGCAACTTCAATTAACCATCATCCATTTACTTGGGTGACTTGAGACAAAGTGTTCTACACTCACTCTACTTCAACCTTCGATATGTCAGCTAGCAAACTTCATGTCCGAGTTGCCTCGGTTTAGAGGCGGGAGCCCGTATAAAGATTCGTTGACGTGGCGCAACATTCGGCGAGGAGGAGACTGTAGATCGAGCGAGATCGGAGAGCGAGCTTCATCGGTGCATTCGCAACAAGCTAGGGGAAGAGGTTAAAGACCGAAGGACACGGATCGATCGGTATAATCTCTAAACCCCATTTTACAGAATACTAGTTTACGGTTAATGGAACGATCCGGGGTTTTAAGTTTGCGTTAGCGCCAGTTCGAAAAGTTTTTGTTCCGCATTTGGCCTCGGAAAGACTGTCGGGGCGCTACCGTAGACTTACAGGAGAGAGGATTGCATCATGGAAGATGATGACCCTACTAGTTTCGAGTAGGCCATCATAAATGGAGACTCTATGAAATGGCTGGATGTTATGCGATCCGAGATGGAATCCATGTATACCAACAAAGTATGGACTTTGGATGTTGCTCCTGAATGGGATAAAACCCATTGGGAGCAAGTGGATCTTCAAAAAAAAGATTGGTGTAGATGGAAAAGTTGAGACTTTCAAAGCTAGACTTGTAGCAAAAGGTTTTCGTCAACGACCTGGAGTCGACTATGATGAAACCTTTTCTCTTGTCGCTATGCTTAAGTCCATCAGGATCCTACTTGCCATTGCTGCATACTATGACTACGAAATCTGGCAGATGGACATCAAGACCGCTTTTCTAAATAGTGATTTAGAATAGAGTGTGTACATGACACAACCAGAGGGATTCGTAGACAGTGGGAGTAGTGGAAAGGTGTGCAATTTGCTTAAATCCGTCTACGGGTTAAAGCAGGCATCGCGGAGCTGGAACATCTATTTTGATGAAGCTATCAAAGAGTTTGACTTCATCAAAAATGTAGATGAACCTTGTATATATAAGAAGGCTATAGAGAGTAAGGTGGTCTTGCTCGTATTGTACGTGGATGACATACTCTTGATAGGAAACGATGTTCCTATGCTACACTCGGTCAAGCTCTTCTTATCACACAAGTTCTCCATGAAAGATCTTGGTGATGCCTCCTACATCCTAGGGATAAAGATCTATAGAGATATATCTAAACGGATGTTAGGATTGCCCCAATCCAGGTACATAGACACCATACTAAAGAGGTTTAGTATGGAAGATTCCAAGCGAGGTAATGTACCCGCTTGTTCAGTAATCACTCTCTCCAAAGAGATGTCTCCCAAGACTGATTTGGAGAGGGATCGTATGCAAGGAAAGCCCTATGCTTCGGCAATAGGCTCTATAATGTATGTGATGTTATGTACCAGACCGGATGTAGCTTACGCACTAGGTATAGTGAGCATGTATCAATCAGATCCTGGGGAAAACCACTGGACATCTGTGAAGAACATTCTTAAGTACTTGAGAAGGACTAAAGAAATGTTCTTGGTGTATGGTAACGGTGAACTCCAGGTGGAGTCCTTTACCGATTCGAGCTTCCAGAGTGATAAGGACGACAGTAAGTCGGACTCGGGTTTTGTCTTTACTCTCAACGGAGGGACGGTGTGTTGAAAGAGTTCCAAGCAAGACACCGTAGCAGACTCGACGATGGAAGCTGAATACATCGCTGCCAACGATGCTGCCAAAGAAGCTGTCTGGATGAAGAAGTTCTTTGCTGAGATTGGTGTGGTTCCATCCATTGAGCATCCAATACCTGTGTATTGTGATAACAGTGGAGCGGTGGCTTTGGCCAAGGAACCCAGGTCTCATTAGAGATCCAGATATATTCTGAGGCGGTATCACCTGATCAGGAAGATAGTAGATCACCGGGAGATCAAGGTCAGGAGAAATTGACACGAAGGATAACGTGGTGGATCCACTCATGAAGGCCCTTCCCCAGATACAGCTTAAGAGACTTTTTGGGATGTTGGGTATGAGATACTACAACACATGGCCTTAGTGCAAGTAGGAGATTATTATGAATATGTATGCCCTAGAGGCCATTATTGTACATGTGATGTATATTATAGTGGATGTTTGGACATATATATATATAGGACTTTCTTGTTCGACATGATAGTATGCTATCTGGTTACTCTTTATTTTAACATGTTGACTGGTATTCTTTACTGTCTTGCTCTCACATGTTGATAAAGCCCTTAGGATATGTACTTGACTACCAGGATTATGATGAGATCATACTAGTGGGGCCAGGGTAGTCCAAAAGTACATCCTTTAATCAGTTCCTAGACGTGGGAATATCGAGACTAGGGCATCGATATTCCAGAGTAGACTAGTGTGTACGTTTCTTGTCCCTTAGAGGGTGATGGTTGATCCCACAACCATTGGTGTGTGACATCAAAGATTGTACGCATGTGCTCATTGGAGAATAGGTACACCGAACAGGACGCGCCGAGGACTCCTAGTTGGTAATATACCTATCGTCATATAGCAGTCCTCTGGTGATACTGGTACAGGTTAGTCTGTAGACCCGAGATCGTCATAGAGTCTTGTGTGGCTCCCACTGTTCTTTGATTTCCTCCCTACCACGGCTTAAAGGAGTCGTGCAAACAGGTGGATTTTGGGTACAGTCCCGAGTCACATGGAGGCAATGAGCAATAGGAGGGGTTTCGTCTCTCCCGGTATTGGGAGTTGATGTTGCGCTATGCTCGATTGGCTATAACTGAAAATCTCTGGCCAGGGTTGCTGAGATTTACTGATAAGAGTTGACAGTAGTTTCTCACACCGTTATAAGCTAGACATCGGCATGACTTATCACGTTACTGGGGTCTGACGTTTACCACCCCTAGACATATGCGACATATCATACGAAGAGACCGGACTGTACGGTAGTGTTACTGATAGGCTTCAGGGAGAGTATGGACGAGCTTGCTTGTTGATCTTCATATCGCTCAATATCCGGGTAGCCGTTAAGTCCAGCTAGTACCGCTGACGGCTTGTAGGTGACTGATGTGATCATCACCTACTGCTGGCGTATTGACGAGTCTTTAAAGCCCCACACAGAAGTTTCCTGGTTCAAGCGAAACGAAGTAGGACACATATGTGATATGTGTGTAGGCCTGATTAAATACGAGTATGTGATACCGTATTGTAATCTGGCAGTTATCTGTTATCGGTTGGGTTATATGCGATATAACCAGATTATCAAATCAAGTGTTGATTTGATAATGTGATAAACAGATAAATGATATTAGTCGGTCATATGTGATATAACCGGATTATTAAATCAATTGTTGATTTAATAATTTGATATAAGCTATATTTGATATAATTATATATTAACTAATATCATTAGCTCAATAATTGCTTTATATATATATATATATATATATATATATATATATATATATATATATATATATTAATGTATATTTGATATATATAAATATATATATTATTATTATATGAAGCATGGCATATTTTTCTTTTTTAAGAAAATAGAAAAATGAGGTGTAAATTGTGGAGATATTTGTGGAATGGGCAAGGCATGGGTTTTATTATTTGTATATTACTCTTGACTCGCTATTCAAGTATGGTTGCAATTTATTATTGTATTTTGTTCCATTCTTGAATAAGTGAGGAGAAAGATATTCATTTTCTCATTCGATGCATGCAAACACTCTTGAGTTCATGCCTTATCCATTTTTCATGAGCTCTTGCTTCCTCTTGCTCTCTACAATTTTCTTCACCTCACCTTCAAGTTCAAACCCTCACATGTGATGTGAATCATTGAACTTGAGAGAATCCTAGTGAGCAAATTAAACCCCTATTTCACCATCTCACATTAGATTAGCAATTTGATGTGGAGTGTTGCCTTCACTAATGAGATTAGTGAAGGGTTAGCTTGAGCTAGTGGACTTCGGGTGGATCGTCTTTGGCACGAAGATCACGAAGGAGGTTCTTTCATCTTGAAGAGGAGCCTAGTGGAGTCGCATGGACCACAACCCGGAGCGAGAGAAGAGAAGGACTCGATCTACAAGGGTATAACCATCTTTCCTTCTACTAGTTTTGTGTTCATATCAATCTAAACCCTAATATTCTAGCAAAGATGTTGGTTTGTCTAGCTTAGCACCAATAAAAATTTGAATTTGGCATGCTTGATGCCACTTGAAACCCATGGTTGTGCTAGGGTAGACTTTCAGAAAGAGCCTAGATCCCTTCACCGGGAATGACCTCTTTAGCAAAACTAGCATATGCTACAACCCACTCGGTTTATTTTGAAAACTACTCGATTTAAAAGCGGAGCTTAAACCACTCATTTTCAAATCACTAGATTCTACAACGATACCAAGTTCATTACGTTAAAGGTTTTCTTCAAAACCAATCATAGCCCTTCGTCATTTCAGATAAGTACTATTTAATATTCGTGCTGCGTTTGTTGGCCTCCGTCAAGGCGTAGTGTGCGGTAGCTGATTAGTGCTTATCTGCCGCATGTTGATGCGATTGGATTAGGATAGTCGTATGGCCTAGTTGACCATAGTTAAGGGTCGTGCAGGTGGGTTTAATTCAATCATGAAATGACTGGTTGAACTTGACTAGCGCTTATGATTTGTTGACCATAGTTAAGATCATAAGTCTCTAGGGGTAAAAACAGATATTGGGAATTTCAAGTGTTGAAATTTGCAATGAGATTGTATACCTTCTATATGATAGTTGGATCCCGATACCCACTGCGAGTAAGTGTTACTCGTGAGAGGGTTTTCTACTTTACATTTAGCTAATCCAGTAGGTGTCTAAGAAAGGTGTTAACGGGGTTATGCCCCTGCGGAAACGAGATTATTTTATTAGTTCCATGCAAAAGCACGGGGAGACTCCCTCGGGGTACCAATACCTGCTGGCTGACCGATTGGCGAACTTGTAGGGTGTAATTAATCCCGACTAATCTTACCTTTTAGAGTTTGAAGGAAGATTTGATAAAAACAGTGGGAGACATCCTGATTAGATAAGATAATAACCGGTCTAATTTTGCACGAGCGCACGCTAAAGTGTTTTCTTCTCTCTCTCTCTCCAGATAGCGACCATGTCACGCTTTAATCAAGATAATAATATTGATGTATTGACCAAACCCGCTTATTATACGGGGATGGGGAACGTTGGTTCCACCCTATCTTATGACAAGTGTCATGAGTTTAGGCAAGGGATAGGGGAATGCAAGGTTCTCCACGCAACCCAAACGAAGAAAGAGTATATTGATGCATCTTCTTTGGGTGTATTAGTTATTGAGAACTGTTTCTCAGTCTGCTCTACGTCCTGGGTATTAAATACCAGATCAGGATCCCACATTTGTAATATGTTACAAGGGTTAAAGAAAAGTAGAGAACTGGAAAAGGGTGATATGTCTCCCAGAGTAGGGAACGGAGCAATTGTTGCTGCCGAAGCTGTCGGCGAATATCACCTAGTATAACCAAATGGTAATACATTGATTTTGAACGACTGTTATTGCGTACCGTCGATGATGTGCAATATAATATCCGTTTCTTTATTAGATAAAAAAGGATATAACTTTGCATTAGAGAAAAATGTTATGAACATTTTCCTAAATGAAGTGTTGATTGGGTTTTGTACGTTATGTAATGGTAAATACGTTCTAAATCAAAACATAGTTCTAAGTATACAGAACACACACAAGAGGAAAAGTTTAGAAATGAACGAAGCCTTCTTGTGGCATTGTAGACTTGATCATATTAAAGCGACCAGACTAGCTAAGTTGTATAAAGATGGATATTTAAATCCATTCGAATTTACATGTTATGAAACTTGCCAGTCATGTCTCAAAGGGAAGATGACCAAAACTCCGTTTGCTGGACACGGAGAAAGAGCTACTGAACTCTTGGGACTGATACATAGTGATGTATGCGGTCCTATGTCTACACATGTCAGGAATGGTTCCTCGTACTTCATTACATTCACCGATGATCTCTCAAGATTCGGACATGTGTTCCTGTAGAAACAAAAATCTAAAGCTTTTAAAAAATTCAAGAAATATAAGTGTGAAGTAGAGAACCAGACGGGTAAAAGTATTAAAATCCTTCGATCTGATCGAGGAGGAGAATACTTAAGCACGGAATTTCGAGATTATCTAAAAGAGAATGGGACTCACTCACAGCTTACTCCTCCGTATACACCACAGCACAATGGAGTATTGGAACGGAGGAATCGCACCCTATTAGATATGGTGCGCTCTATGATGAGTGTTACTGAGTTACCTTACCTATTGAATAGGTTTCCGACCAAATCCGTGCCTACCACTCCATATGAGATATGATATAGGAAGAGACCGTCTCTTAAACGAGTTAAAATATGGAGTTGTCCGGCCTATGTTAAAAAACAGAATCCGGACAAACTCGAAGCACGATCAGTTCTTTGCAAGTTTGTGGGATATCCAAAGAATTCATATGGATATATCTTATACCACACTGAGGAACAAAAAGTGTTTGTTTCTCAATATGCCACCTTTTTAGAAAAGGAATTTCTTGAAAAAGAAATTAGTGGTAATAAGGTAGAGCTGGAAGAAGTTCCGACTACACAAACTACAACTGATGATTTGGTTAAACCGGAGTATTCAATAGTCCTCGACGAACCTCAGCCATTATGCAAATGTAGTAGGGTTCCTCATCCACCTGAGAGATACTACGGTTTTCTCATAGACGGTGAGAGCGAGGATTGTATCATGGAAGATGATGACCCAACAAGTTTCGAGCAGGCCATCAGTGGGGACTCTGTGAAATGGCTAGATGTTATGCAATCTGAGATGGAATCCATGTACACCAACAAAGTATGGACTTTGGAAGTTGCTCCTGAAGGGGTAAAACCCATTGGGAGCAAGTGGATCTTCAAGAAGAAAATTGGTGTAGATGGAAAGGTTGAGACCTTCAAAGCTAGACTTGTAGCAAAAGGTTTTCGTCAACGACTAGGTGTCGATTATGATGAAACCTTTTCTCCAGTGGCTATACTTAAGTCCATCAAGATCCTGCTTTCCATTGCTGCATACCATGACTATGAAATCTGGCAGATGGACATCAAGACCGCTTTTCTAAATGGTGATTTAGAAGAGAGCGTGTACATGACACAGCCAGAGGGCTTCGTAGACAGTGGGAGCAACAGAATGGTGTTTAAGCTGCTTAAATCAATCTACGGATTAAAGCAGGTATCGCGGAGCTGGAACATCTGTTTTGATGTGGCAGTCAAAGAGTCTGAGTTCATCAAAAACGTAGATGAACCATGTATATATAAAAAGGTTGTAGAGAGTAAGGTTGTGTTCCTTGTATTGTACGTGGATGACATACTCTTGATAGGAAATGATGTTCCTATGTTGCACTCGGTCAAACTCTTTCTATCACAAAAGTTCTCCATGAAAGATCTGGGTGATGCCTCCTACATCGTGGGGATAAAAATCTATAGGGATAGATCTAAAAGGATGTTAGGATTGTCCTAATCCAGGTACATAGACACCATACTAAAGAGGTTTAGTATGGAAGATTCTAAGCGTGGTAATTTACCCACTTGATCAGGAATCACTCTCTACAAAGATATGTCTCCCAAGACTGATTTGGAGAGGGATCACATGCACCTGATACCCTATGCTTCTGCAGTTGGGTCTATCATGTACACGATGTTATGCACCAGACCGAATGTAGCTTACGCACTTAATATTGTATGTAGGTATCAATCAGACCCAGAGGAGAAGCAGCTATGAAGAACATTCTTAAGTACTTGAGAAGGACTAAAGAGATGTTCTTGGTATACGGTAACGAAGAACTCCAGGTGGAGTCCTTTACCGATTTGAGCTTCCAGAGTGATAAGGACGACAGCAAGTCTATCTCAAGTTTTGTCTTCACCCTCAATGGAGGGGCGGTATGTTGGAAGAGTTCCAAGCAAGATACCGTAGCAGACTCGACGATGGAGGCTGAATACATCGCTGCCAACGATGCTGCTAAAGTGGTTGTCTGGATGAAGAAGTTCATTATTGAACTTGGTGTGGTTCCATCCATTGAGGATCCAATACCCTTGTATTGTGATAACAATGGACTGTGGTTTTGGCCAAGGAACCCTGGTCCCATCAGCGATACAGACATATTCTGAGGCGGTATCACCTGATCCGGGAGATAGTTGATCGCTAAGAGATCGAGCTCAGGAAAGTAGATACGAAGGACAACACAGCGGATCCACTCATGATGGCCCTCCCCCAGACGCAGTTTGAGAGAATTTTTGGGATGTTGCGTATGCGATACTACAACAACTGGCCTTAGTGCAAGTGGGAGATTGTTAGGAATGTGTATGCCCTAGAGGTCATTATTGTATGATATAGTGGATGCTTGGACATATATATAGAGGACTTTCTTGCTCGACATGATAGTATGCTATCTGGTTGCTCATTTTATGTACACTTATTTTAGTATACTGTCTCTCCGATACATGTTGATAAAGCCCTTAGGATGTAGGCTTGACTACCTTGACCGTGATGCAGATCATACTAGTAGGGCTTGTGTAGTCCGCAAGCACAACCTTTAACAGTTCCTAGTCGAGGGAATATCAAGATAGGGCATCGATATTCCACAGTAAATTAGTGTGTACGTTTCTTGACCCTGTATGGGGCGATGGTTGATCCCATAACCATTGGTGTTTGAATTCAAAGATTGTACACAGGTGCTCATTATAGAATGGGTACACCGAACAGGACTCGCCGAGAACTCCTAGATTGCACCATACCTATCATCAGATAGCAGCTCTCTGGTGACACTTGTACAGGTTAGTCTGTAGACCCGAGATCGTCATAGTGTCTTGTGTGGTTCCCATTGTGCTTCGATTTCCTTCCTTCCAAGGCTCAAAGGAGTCGTGCAAACAGGTGGATTTTGTTAGTGATATATGCCCTAGAGGCCATTATTATATCATACTGATTTGTATATTACATATTGGAAGCTTAGGATATACACGGATACAGTAATAGTCTTGCTCAAAATGGTAGTATGCTACCTGGTTTATTTCTATCTCAATATGTGCATGTGTTTCTTTTAACATATCGCTTATACATATTGGTAGAGCCCTTAGGGTTTTTGCTTGATTACCAGCGTTGTGATGGCAGTCACACTAGTGGGAGTTGGATAGTCTATAAGCACATTCTTATACAGGTCCCTAGTCGTAGGATTATCGAGACGGGGCATCGATACTCCAGAGTAGACTAGTGTATACGCTTCTCATCCCAGCATGGGAGATGGTCTGTCCCACAGCCATTAGTACGTCGTACTGGAGATAGTATGCAGGTGCTCATTGGGTTATGAATACACTGGACAGGACTCGCAGGGAGCTGCTGGTGGGTATTATACCTATCGTCGGGTAGCAGTTCCCAGGTGACATGAGTACAGCTTAGCCCGTCGACTTGACACTGCTACTTCGCCTCGAGTGTGTTCCTACTGTTCTTAGATTACTACCCTACCACGACTCAAAGGAGTCGTGCAAACAGGTAGTAGTTGGGTGCAATCCCGAAGCACTGGGAGGTAGTAGTGGTTAGATAGGATTCGTCTCTCCTGGTATGGGGGTGTTGGGTTATGCAAGCGCCCCGGCCATCAAACCGTGGCCATTGCGGAACAAAAAATTCAAAAACCGACGCTAGAACTACCCGATAACCCCGATCGACCCATAAGCCCTAGATAACAAAAACATGCACGGGAGTTAAACTAAGGGGTTAGAGTGATTATAACTAATTGATTCGTGCCCTTCGGCCTTCAACCACCTTGCCAAGCTCCTAGAGGCCTCCTTGATCAAGCTTGATCTCCGGTCTCCCTCGATCGAAGATGATCCACCCGAGAATTTATAAAACGAGCTCCTACTTCATAACCGTAGTAACTAGGGTATCTAGATCGCTACACTAGATACCGTAGAAGAAGCAGAGAGTGATGAATGATTAATTTGTCTCAAGACACCCAAGGTTTCTCAACACATGAGAGGGTTTGGGTGGAGGTAGAAGAAGATGCCATGAGGATGAGAGTGAGGCAACTCAAGAAAGAAAAATGTCTAAGTCTTTTTCTTTGTTGTGAGATTTCCTTTTGTGTTAATTCTTTTCAATAATTGAAGCCATCCACATAAATATCCTATGGCTCCAAAATATCTAAAGTCAACCAAAAATATCTCAAGTCAACAAAATCTCACTACAAACAAAAACTTAATCATGCTTAGAAAAGTAACCATGGGTCACTAATAAGCCATGCCACCAAAAATGCAATAAACAGCTCATCCTACACCTCAATAACCTTTTAATCCAAAAAGGTCTAAACCATAATGAGGTGTAATCTTCTAAAAGTAATCTTGTAAGAAATTACAAGAATACCCCTCATCCGTATATACATACTCACATCCGTATTCCGAAGAATACGAATACAATGAGACGAAAATAATCCAACAATATAATATTAGGATCCGGCTTAAACCAAAACCCACTAGTATTATCCATCCGAACATCATCCGTTCACAAGTACACGTATGTGATTGAACCCTGCCGTAAAACCATACGGCCTCTACATCGTTTCGCCCGTAGCAGGGAAACCCTCTGTGTGGGACTCTAAAGACTCGTCAATACGCTAGCAGTGGGTTTAACCACAAGCACGTCAGCGGCACTAGCTGTACGTAACGGCTACCCAGGTATTGAGTGAAAAGGAGGCCGACGAGCAAACTCATCCTGAAACCCCTACTGAGCCTGACAGAGACAATATCCATACAGTCCGGTCCATTCGTCTATGAGTATCGCATATCGCGTCTAGGGGTGGATAAAGTCAGACCCCTAATAACATGACATTTAGTGTCGGTATGAAGCCCATCACCAACTGAGAAACTACTGATCCGAATCAGTAATTCTCGACTACCTTGGCTATGGATTTCTGGTGATGGCCACCCGTGCACAACGCGACATCAACCCCCAATACCGGGAGAGACGAATCCCCTGACGATCCGCTCACTGCCTCCATGTGGCTCGGGACTGTACCCAACTTAAACCTGTTTGCACGACTCCTTTGAGCCGTGGTAGGGTAATAATCAAAGTACAGTGGGAACTCACACGAGACAAATGACGATCTCAGGTTGATAGACTAACATGTACACATGTCACCTGGAAACTGCTATCTGACAATAGGTATAATACCAACTAGCATGTTCCCGGCGAGTCCGTCCGGTGTACTCATAACCCAATGAGTACCTGTATACATCTTAGGTGAACAAACTGACACCGATGGCTTATGAGACCGGCCACCGCCCCTCGTCGGGGTCTCGATCAGTATACACTAGTCTACTCTGGAGTATCGATGCCCAGTCTCGAAACTCCCACGACTAGGGACATTTAAGGATGTGCCTATAGACCACCCAGCTCCCACTTATATGATCTCCATCATAATGCTGGTAGTCAAGTAAGAATCCTATGGGCTCTATCAACATGTAATAGTGATCTGTAATGCCACCTAATGCTGTACATGATGATAAAGACAAACCAGATAGCATACTATCATCCCGAGTAGGACTGTTCTACCGGTATAGGTTCTCCCTCAATCATCATAATCACCTGCCTGCGACTAGGATAATTGCCTTGAGGGCACTATAGCCAACAATCTCCCACTTGCACTTAAGGTTAATTATTGCGATGTCGCATACTCACAGCCCGTGTGATACCGAACACCCAACTCCTCTACTAATCAGTCTCGCAAAGCTCGTTTGCAAAACTATTGTGTTCGAGAAATAGCCTCGGTGAGTGGATCCGCTCCAATGTTTCTTTCTGTATCTCTCTATATCTCAACTTCGCGGAGAAAGCTCTCTCTCGAAAGGAGCAATACATGTCTTAGAATATGTCTGGATATCTGATGGGACCCAGTTCACAAATGAACTCCAAATCTAGCAAACTTCTTAGACTGTATTGTCCACTGAATTTAAACAGTATCCTGCGCCATGCCTTCCTCGGTATCCGCTTGGACCACATGTCCAACATACTGTCCCTCAAAAGAGGGAAAACTAAAACTCTGACTGTCACTCTGTCATCCAGGTCACCTTGGAAGCCTGAAATGATAACCGTCTCCTGAAGGAGGCTGCCATTACCATATCCCAAGAACACTCACTTATGTTCTTAACTGCTTCCCAATGTTTCTCCAGGATTGGATTAATATATATGCTTATTGCAGCTAGTGCAAAAACATCTGGTGTGGTACTTGACATCACATGATTGACTCAACTGCCTAAGCAAGTGATATGCCAATCATGCAAATCCCTCTCCCCTTTAGTCTGAAAGACATCCTTTAGAGAGGGTGACTCCATCACCTGCAGGTACACCACCATGCCAGGAGTCAACCATTCTAAAACACCTTTAGAATAATGTCAAAGTACCCAGATTGGGACACTTCCCAAATCTAGATCTAAAACCATAGATCTAGTAACCAGAAACCCTGATATTATATCAATATTCTATGTAGAGAAACAACTTTGTGACAACCACAGTATAACCGATCGTAGTATAGGAATTTCACTTCCTATAAAGTGCGTGTCATCCAAATACCATGACATCACACCCTACTACCTTCTTACTAGATCCAAATACCAGGTCAAAGCCTATAACTGTCACATCAAAAATAGATGATCTATCTCCACTATATTTGCTTTAGTCTATAAATAAACACAAGATACTTGTCCACTATGCTTCCGCTGCTCCCACTAACTACAACAACCCTCTGGCAGAGTCATATACACATGCACTTCTAAAGCTAGTTTAGAACGACGTTATACTCATCCTCCTGCCGGGTCTCATAGTCTAGAACAGCAGCAATGACAAGTCTGGGTAAACAAGAACCTCTCTATCACCGTTTCTGAGAAGACCGAAGTACCTCTCAGGTGCCTGAGGTTACCCACCATATCTGCGGAGTGGCTAATGGAATGTCAATACCAATTGAATCTTTAGGTTCTATTAAATTTTCAGTAATCGTTTGTGGTTCTGGAATCACTTCCAGTTCTACCATACTCCCACTT
This sequence comes from Agapanthus africanus, assembly GCA_030015575.1. Taxonomy (NCBI): domain Eukaryota; kingdom Viridiplantae; phylum Streptophyta; class Magnoliopsida; order Asparagales; family Amaryllidaceae; genus Agapanthus; species Agapanthus africanus. The sequence goes on from JASDDO010000006.1 coordinate 151,341,056, forward strand.
ATGTTTTCTGAAAAGAATCCATTTTACTAAAAATGTGGTGAGTGAAGAACAATATATCTATTAATCTTCCAGATGGTAGAAAGTTAACCCTCGACATAGCCCGGGATAACCCACAAACAGCCATTACTGAAACGTGCCTTGAGTTTATCCAGAGTTTGGTTTTAAGCATAAGCCGGACAACTTCATATACCTTAACATCGTTAAGATATGAACCATTCTATATACAATATAGAAACAGATGTACTAATTTAATTGGAACCAGATTCAAATCATACAGCCATCTCCAGTGCATGTCAACTAAGTGGAATGAGGCCACGCAGCATTCCTCATCTAGTAGTGCATCCACATATGAGTAACCTAAAAGAGAAGCAAGTTCTCAAAACCATTACTATCGACGGAATACCTAGCACAAGTATCTACATCTTCGATCACCTTGAAGAATCCTGATACTTGCAACATGTGGTTCTCTACTTTATTCATATACCTATACTTCTCAAAATTTGGACCTTGTATTTCAGTGAAACACATATCTAAAAACTAGAGAAGTCACAAGTAAAATATAGTACGAGTACCAACCCCTTTGTCCTAATGGACACTGGACAACATGCAATACATTGTATAAGTCCCCTGAGTTAAATAACTCATACCTTATGCGTCGTAGATTGAAAACTGTACTATGGTTAAGAAGAATTACACCGTTGTTGAATGCTCCTTACCTAACCATCAACTGATATTGTCATAGACATAATTTCAATAGGTTATATCTCACTTTATAAAATAAAGTACAGATATATCGGTTTAAAATTGGTGCATAACAATCGGATATTCAAAACCAAATATTTGTCGTCAGGCAAAAACCCAGGTGATTTCTTCAAATATCACCAATTACAACGAATTCCGATATAATGAGGATATAATCACCTAATTCTCAATATGTTACTCCCACTCATCATCCGTAATACTATACAGATGTGAGAATCAAGTCTTGTAAATACATACCCTGGAGTTAGAATCTAATTGGGAAATTAGTTTTCAATTAACAACGCACGGTGAAACTGAAACATGAAAATGTTTCGGAAGGGTTTCCGGGTATTCCTAGTAATGTCTCTTCCACTATCCAGATTCATGACTGTAACCGTATATTTCCTTGTCATCTCTCCAATCCCTTTATATGTCTTTACTTATTACCTTCTGTACACCATCTTTAGGCTAAATGGTTTTCTTCCTTCCCTACCTTTCAGCACCAGCCTATGGTTTGGAAAAAGACTATCCAATAAGCGTAATAGGTGTACCCTCCTAAATACCAGGAGCCATCGCAATCTGAGAGAAGGTAAAAGGAAAAGACAACTGAATAATCCTTATTCTATTTCTCCAAATCCAAAAACCATCCTCAAACTGGAACAAGTTCCTTCGAGTTCGTATGTAACTATACGATGGCGTATCCAAGAAATGTGGATCTTCGTAGTGATACGGAATGTTCAGAAGAAATTCAAAGGTGAAGTAGGAGTGGCGATGATATACGCGGCTTTGTCGTGAATGATAGCAGTCGCAATTTACTTTGCCCTCTTTCTAATCCCTTTATTTGTATTTACTTATTACCTTCTGTACACCACACTTAGGCTATTTGGTTTTCTTCCTTCCCTACCTTTCGGCACAAGCCTATAGTTTGGAAGAAGACTATCCGATAAGCGTAATAGGTGTACTCTCCTAATACCAGGAGCCCTCGCAACCTGAGAGAAGGTAAAGGGAAAAAGACAACCGGATAATCCTATTCAATTTCTCCAGAACCGGAAATCATCCTCGAATCTGAAACAAGTTTCTTCGAGTTCGTATGTAACATACGATAGTTATATCCAATAAAAGGGGATCTTCGTAGTAATACAGAGTGTTCCGGAGAAATGCAAAGGGTAATATAGGGGCGGCAATGATTTATGCGACTATAACAATCCAATAGCCAAAGTGTTTTAAGAAGGTTCGGTTAACTTGGTTCATGAGTTATAGTCTAGGGTCGGGCCATGGTCGCTGCCAGAGAGAGAGAAAAGAAACACTCAGTGTGCACTCTAACCTAGATCAGAATGGTTAATCACTTTATCTAATCGGGATGTCTCCCATTGTTTCCTCGAATTCTCCTCCAAACCCAAAAGGAGAATTAGTCGGGATCATCTAAAATCATCCGAGGAGTAATCATGCTCATCAGTGGGAATCAGGATCCAACTATCATCGCATGATAACTTGATAGAAGCAACTCAAGTTACCATACTCCAGAAGGTATGCGCATGTCTGGCAAGTTTCCTATATGTTCAAAACTCCCGATGTGATTTTTACCCCAAGCGGTTTATGACCTTGACTAGGTCAACAAACCATAAGCCGCTAGTCAAGTTCAACCCGTCATTATCCTGGATTGCAAAACCCACCCGCACGTGCCCTTGACTAGGTCAATAAGGCCGCACGACTGTCCTAACCAATCGCATTTAAAATGCAACAAACAAGCACTACTTAGCTACCGAACACTACGCCTTGACTAGGTCAACAAACGCAGCACGAATACTAAATAATACTCGTAAGAAATGACGGAGGGCTACGGTTGGTTTTTGGCGAAAAACCTTTAACGTAATGAACTTGATATCGTTGAAGGAATCCAAGTGGTTTTTTAAATATATAGTGGCACAAACTTTTGCTAAAGAAGTCACTCCCGGTGAAGGGATCTCGGCTCTTTCCTCGTCGAATGAGGTGCAGGATATTCCCAATCGAATACCACGATGCAAAGCAAAAGAATCGACTATAGTGAAGTTATTACGTTGACGCAAACTTCTGCCCAAGGGGTCACTCCCGATGAAGGGATCTCGGCCCTTGCCTCGTCGAATGAGGTGCAGGATATTCCCAATCGAATACCATTGTGCAAAGCAAAAGAAAACGTCTGTAATGTCTATTTTTCAAAAACTTGGTTCCGCCAACATCAAATAGGTTTGTTTTTCCTTGCATTGATCAGAATCAACACAGTCCCATCAATTAAACATATTATACCACAGAAAAGGAACGAAAATAAAATATACGTATATGCCATCCGCGTTCGCCACTGGGCCCCGTCATCACCCGTTAGATTACTTAACTAACGACAGAGCGGGGGCTGGACTAGCGTGGGTGCAAAACATATACAACATCTACTAGTATATATATAAATATATATAACAATCATCCCAGGCATGATATATGCAACATCACAGAATAGCGATAAATATCACAGAACAAACGGATAATCTGGGATCCCCGGGTTTCCTTTTTGCCGCAAGTGAAACCCGACGTTCCCCTGGTCGTGTGGATAGCCTGTGCAATGAAAACCTAGACCCCTACGAGCGCAGCAAGTTACCCGCAAATCCCAGAAGTGAGGCAACCCCAATCAACAACGTGAATGGGCTACCCAGCACTCCACGGAATCCGGTAACTAGAGCACCCCTTCTTGGGTCAACCTATACCCCCTATGAGTGTGGCGAATAGCCCGCTAATTCTAGAGTGAGGCCCCCTCCGTCTCACCGCTGTGAGATGTGGGCCGTTTTCCCTCTAGAACCCGGCTATTCGTGCACTCCACCGAGGGGTAATCCTAGTACAGAAAAGAAAATAAGTACAAGGGTGACATCGACCTCAATCCGGTCGTGACCCAAACAAATAATATACAAACGGGCAGTGACGGCAGTCCACATGTCGGAAGCTCGCCTCACAATATCAAATGTACAAATGAAATTAAACTGTACTATCATTGCACCCAAGCTATCCACCATGACGATCCAACCACAACCACGACACAACACAGAACATCAACGTGAATGCCACGTTCGCAAACCCGTCTAAAAGTCATATAGAAATTAGACGAGTTGTACCGCTCTAATGACATTCATGATCGTAGATAGTAATGTATGTACTGAAAACTACGACATTAGAATTCCACACGCAATTAGAAAACTAAACCAATTTCCAAAACCATGAAAAAAACAGTGAGCTAAATTTCCAAAAACCGACCATTTAAAGCCAATTCGGAAGTCCGAATCAAAACGAAATGCGCCCGAACCTTCGCGGGGAGTTAGAGAATGAAATTAACTTCTAGTTGGGGGCCTAGAGGGGGTACCCTACCCCCGAGGCCACCAAGAGGTGGCCAGAGGGTGAGGCAGACCCGAAACTGCCCAAGGTGGGGCAGTTTCGGGTCCCCACCGCCAAGACCACCACTTGGGGAGTGGGCCCAGCCGTTCGGTCCCCCCCCGGGGATTCCCCGGGGTGCCCATGCACCACTTTGCGGCTTCTCAGTTCAAACCGTGAGCCCGCGGGGTGTGCAAACATCTCAAACTTTCAGTTTTCGGAACTGTTTTTGTCGGCAGTGTTTGCACAACAAAAACGGCGGATTTCTAATATCGCAAAGTGTTAACTAAGTCTTATGGAGTAGCTCTGATACCATGTTGAGTTATGCAAACACCCCGACCATCAAACTGTGGCCATTGCGGAACAAAAAATTCAAAAACCGGCGCTAGAACAACCCGATAACCCGGATCGACCCATAAGCCCTAAATAACAAAAACATGCATAGGAGTTAAACTAAGGGGTTAGACTGATTATAACTAATTGATCCATGCCCTTCGGTCTTCAACCACATTCCCAAGCTCCTAGAGGCCTCCTTGAACAAGCTTGATCTCCGGTCTCCCTCCATCGAAGATGATCCACCCGAGAATTTATGAAACGAGCTCCTACTTCATAACCGTAGTAACTAGGGTATCTAGATCGCTTAACTAGATACCGTAGAAGAAGTAGAGAGTGATGAATGATTAATTTGTCTCAAGACACCCAAGGTTTCTCAACACATGAGAGGGTTTGGGTAGAGGTAGAAGAAGATGCCATAAGGATGAGAGTGAGGCAACTCAAGAAAGAAAAATGTCCAAGTCTTTTTCTTTGTTGCGAGATTTCTTTTTGTGTTAATTCTTTTCAATAATTGAAGCTATCCACATAAATATCTCATGGCTCCAAAATATCTAAAGTCAACCAAAAATATCTCAAGTCAACAAAATCTCACAACAAACAAAAAATTAATCATGCTTAGAAAAGTAACCATGGGTCACTAATAAGCCATGCCACCAAAAATGCAATAAACACCTCATCCTACACCTCAATAACCTTTTAATCCAAAAAGGTCAAAACCATAATGAGATGTAATCTTCTAAAAGTAATCTTGTAAGAAATTACAAGAATACCCATCATCCGTATATACATACCCATATCCGTATTCCGAAGAATACGAATACAATGAGACGAAAATAATCCAACAATATAATACTAGGATCCGGCTTAAACCAAAGCCTACTAGTATTATCCGTCTGAACATCATCCGTTCACAAGTACACGTATGTGATCGAACCCTGCTGTAAAACCATACGGCATCTGCATCGTTTCGCCCAAAGTAGGGAAACCCTCTGTGTGGGACTCTAAAGACTCATCAATACGCTGGCAGTTAGTTTAACCATAAGCACGTCAGTGGCACTAGCTGTACGTAACGGCTACCCAGGTATTGAGCGAAAGGGAGGCCGACGAGCAAACTCATCCTGAAACCCCTACTGAGACTGACAGTGACAATATCCGTACAGTCCAGTCCATTCGTCTATGAGTATCGCATATCGAGTCTAGGGGTGGATAAAGTCAGACCCCTAAAGTGTCGGTATGAAGCCCATCACCCACTGAGAAACTACTGATCTGAATCAGTAATTCTCAACTACCTTGGCCAAGGATTTCTGGTGATGGCCACCCGTGCACAACGCGACATCAACCCTTAATACCGGGAGAGACGAATCCCCTGACGGTCCGCTCACTGCCTCCATGTGGCTCGGGACTGTACCCAACTAAAACCTGTTTGCACGACTCCGTTGAGCCGTGGTAGGGTAGTAATCAAAGCACAGTGGGAACTCACACGAGATAAATGACGATCTCAGGTTGATAGACTAACTTGTACACATGTCACCTGGAAACTGCTATCTGACAATAGGTATAATACCAACTAGCATGTTCCCGGCGAGTCCGTCTGGTGTACGCATAACCCAATGAGCACCTGTATACATCTTAGGTGAACAAACTGACACCGATGGCTTGTGAGACCGACCACCGCCCCTCGTCAGGGTCCCGATCAGTATACACTAGTCTACTATGGAGTATCGATTCCCTCTCTCGAAACTCCCACGACTAGGGATATTTAAGGATGTGCCTAAAGACCACCCAGCTCCTATGTATATGATTGCCATCATAATGCTAGTAGTCAAGCAAGAATCCTATTGGCTCTATCAACATGTAATAGTGATTTGTAATGCCACCTAATGCTGTACATGATGATAAAGACAAACCAGATAGCATACTATCGTCTCGAGTAAGATTGTTCTACCAGTATAGGTCATCCCTCAATCATCATAATCACCTGCCTGCGACTATGATAATTGCCTTGAGGGCACTATAGCCAACATGGGGTTAATATCGCGCTTTGTTCGGAAAGCCATTACACAAAGTCCCTGGCCAGGGCAAGCGAGATTTACTGGTAGGTACTCCAGTAGTTTCTCAGGGTGTTTTGGGCTACACTCCGGCATGACTTATTACGCTATTAGGGGTCTGATGATTACCGCTCCCTAGGCCCAATATGCGATACTCTTAGATGAACAGACCGGACTGTACGGAGATTGTCACAGATAGGCTCTGTAGGAGTTCGGATGAGTTTGCTTATCAGCTTTATTATCGACAGATATCTGGGTAGTCGTTACGTGCAGCTAGTACCGCTGACGGCTTGAGGTTAAACCTACTGCCAGCATACTGTCGAGTCTTTAGAATCCCACACAAAGGGTTTCCCTGCATCGGGCAAAAGATGTAGAGGCCGTATGGTTTTACGGCAGGGCTTCGATCACATACGTGTACTTATGCACGTATGATATTCGGGCGGATAATACTAGTGGGCTTTGGTTTAAGCCGGATCCTAGTATTATATTGATGGATTTTTTTCGTCTCTTTGTATTCGTATTTTTCGGAATACAGATACGGGTATGTATATACGGATGAGGGGCATTATTGTAATTTACTCAAGATTGTTTCTAGAAGAAACACCTCATTTTGTATTTAATCTTTTGATTAAAAGATAAATGAAGTGGAGGAAATGAGGTGGAGATTTACATTAAATGAGGCATGGCTCTTAGATGACTCATGGGGTGACTCATGAGGGTGACTCACTAGATATTTATTGAACCATGCTTGATATTTTGCTTTACATTATTGGTATGGTTCATTATTCATCACAAACTAGCCATCTCATTCTAATGTTCTTGCTACACTCTCGCTTCCTCAAGCTCCCCTTCTTCTTCCTCTAACCCTACATGTCTCATGTGTTGAGAAACCTAGGGTATTTAAAGACAAACTAATCCATCTTCACTCTCTACATCATTTAGGACATCCAGCTTAGCAAACTAGGTTCCTTAGTTACCTCGGATTTGAAGTTGGAGCTCATACTACAGACTCTTGGGTGGATTGTCTTTGACTTGAGGAGACCGACGAGGAGGCCCGATCCGTATACGATCCGAGGAGCTTATGATGAGGAGGAGGAAAACAAGAAGACCCAAAGGACATGATACTATGAGGTATAACATTCTTTCCGAGTAGTTAACCTCATACAGTTTAGCTAGTTAGGGTTTAGTATCGATCCTGGAGTTCAAGTCGGTATTGCGAAGCATAGAAAAATCTTTTTTTGCATATTTTGCCTCCCCAAAAGTACGTGGGGTGCACGATATCGACTTACAGTGGTATCAGAGCCTACTAAACCTTTACTAGCTAGTTAGCAAGTAGTTAGAACTTCGATCGTCGGGAAAACACGAAAACAAAACATCAAAACCCTAACTTTCTGTCGATTTTTAAAACCGTCAGAAAAATTATTTCAGAGGCATGAAAATTGCAAGCAGGTATTTTAAGAACACTGAAGAAAAATGAGTCACTGACTCGCCAAGACGACCGCGGAACCGCGGCGAAACGGTGCGTTTCTCCGCCGTTCCGCGGCCGAGTCGGCTCAGTTTTCTTCTGTGATTCTTATTATTAATGTTCTGTTTTCTAGTATATTTGGTTTCTATCCAGTATTGTTTGTGTGCTGGTTTGCACTTGGGGTAGACACGGAAAATATGTTTCAATCGAAATTCTAAAGTTCTTGGCTATCGGGTTTTCTGTGTTTGGATATATGTGTTCGCAAACTTCCGCTAATTGCTATATGTCGGTTAGTTGAGGGTTGCACATATCTGTGATGTTGGTTTATGTATATGAAATATTGGATCGTTGTGGATGGATAGCCGGGGGATGTGAGAAGAGGGTTTTCTTTCTTTCATTCGATATAAATTGTAAAGTGATATAATATTATTTTGCGGGGCACATCCGGGTTGAGGTTGTAGCTGCCGTTGTATTATTTCTTTCACTATTTTTGCTCCTAGGATAGACCCAAGGTGGGGTGCACAAACTACCGGGTTCTTTGAAGTGCCGAGTGGCCTACTCATTTTACTGAGGGAGGTTGCTTCACTTCAGGGATTTGGCGAGTAGTTTGCCGCACCCGTAGGGGTCTAGGGTGGGGTTTGGCTATTCATCACGATTGTGGAATCCGTCTTTCGTTACAGGTTTAAACGAAACGCGGAATTCCTAGTATATCTAATATGTTCATCTGTGATCTAGAATGCCTATTATTGTGTGAGACGAATGGATATATTATATATGTTATATAATAGACATTGCTTATGTTTTGCACCCACGCTAGTCCATCCCCCGCTCTGACGTTAGTTAAGTAACCTAACGGTGTAAGACAGGGCTCAGTGGCAAATGTGAATGGCATAAGCGTACACGGTATTTTCGTTTCTTTCTGCAATGGTAGGTGTAAATGATGGGACTGCATTAATTGATTAATGCAAAGCAAACAAACCAAAGCTGAATCGTTGGAACAATTTTTGAAACCACTCGTTTTTTTTTCAAAAAGCAAACTTTTAAATGCGGAGCTTAAACCACTCCTTTAAAAGCTATCAGGTTCCTTCGATTAAATCTAGTTGATTACGTTCACGGTTTCGCCAAAACCATTTGTAGCCCTCCGTCATTTCAGATGGGTATTCAGTAGTATTCAAGCTATGTATTTTGACCTTCGCCAAGGCATAGTGATTGGTAGCTGCTGGGTATTCATCTGTAGCATAGATAGATGCGTTGGTTTGGGACGGTCGTACTACTATTTTGGCCTTCGTTAAGGATATGTATGGGTGGGTTCAAATTAACCTGGACAATGACGGGTAGAACTTGACTTGCGTCTTATGATATATTGGCCTTCGTCAAGGTCATAAGAGCTTGGGGCAAAAATCCTCATCGGGAGTTTCTAAAGAAACTGAAACTTACTAGTGTTGCATACCATTTGGAGTGTGATAATTTTGGTAGGATTCCTTCAGGATTATCACACAATGATATTTGGATCTCGATCCTACAGTGAGTATCCGCTACTCCTCGGGAGATTTTTTCACTAAAACAATCAATGCTATAAATCAAGTACGTGTCTAGAACGATGTTAGCGGGGCTACGCCTCCAGGGAAAAGAGGTTATGTAATTAAGGAACTTCGTGAAAGTGTTGGAAAACCTCGCTCGAAGTACCAACACCAACCTGGCCGAAAGGTTAAGCAAGTATTGTATGAGTGAGACTAATCCTGACTAATTCTTCTTATATGATTTAAGGAAGGATTCGAGATAAGTAGGAGCAATCCTGTTTAGATAAACTAATAAACCAATCTAAACTTGCAAGAGCATCATGCTAAGTGCTCTCTCTCTTTCTCTCCTAATTGCAGCGACCAGGTGACCAGACTTAGGTTACAGCTAGCTAATAAATTGACTGAGCCAAACTATATTGATTGGAAAAGGTTTGTCTTGATGTCCATTACCTATGACAAGCTAGGCCACCTCCTTACTACTAAACCCCCCGCCGTCCCAGGTCCAGTTTCCACCATCGCGGATGTTGATATCCGTAAGACATGGAAAAAAGACAGTGCGAATGCCAAGTGTCTCGTGTTGGCCTCAATGGATAGTGAACACCAGAGGCAGCATGAGAAGATGGACTTAGCTTCTATCTTCCTCCATAACAAAGATTTATATGGAGAGCAATCTCGAATCGCAAGATATGAGACCTCGAAGGAATTGCTTCAAGCGAGGTTGGCTGTCGGGTCATCTGTAGGAGACCACATCCCTACAATGATCAGCTATATTAAAGAGCTCGCGGACCTGGGGACTATGTTGGAGAACGAGTTATGTACTAACTTGATTCTACAGTCGGTCCCTTCTACTTACGCCCTGAAGAAATCCAGGGATATACCCGCTCTGCTTATTAGGGAATCTTCCTCTTCTAGATCCAAGGCGAAAGCCAAGGGAGAGAAGAAGAAGGACTCCACCAAGCCGATAGGCGGTGTCAGTAAGGTAGAAGGAAAGGACAGGGCAAAAGTTTCGGGCCTAACAGTAGGGAATGATGGATGTTCCTATTATCACGGGAAAAAGGCATTGGCAGAAGGAATGCAGGGCTTGGAAAGCCAGAATCCAGAATACGAAGCACGTTGTGGCTTCGGCTTCGGGTGTGTTTGTGATTGAAAACTGTCTGTCAATTAACTCTATTTTCTGGGTACTAGATACCGGATCAGGATCTCATATCTGTAATTCATTACAGGCTTTAAGAAACCGTAGAGTTATCAGGGTAAGTGATATGACTCTCAGAGTTGCTAACGGAATAAGCGTGGACGCTGTATTCGTAGGGGAATATCACCTAGGATTGACAAGTGGGCAGATATTGATTTTACATAACTGTTTGTGTGTACCTAGTCTAGCTTGTAATATCATATCCGTATCTTTAATTTTCTAAAGAAGGATATGATTTTACATTTGTAAGCAATGTGGTCCACATCCATCTAAATCAAAGTTTGATTGGGTCGAGTACACTAGAGGACGGTATATACGTATTAAATCAAGCTCAGGTTTTCAACGTCCAGAACACACTTAAAAGAAAGTCTCCGGAATTAAATCAGGCTTTCTTATGGCATTGTAGACTAAGTCACATCAATGAAACACGGTTGACGAAGTTACATAAAGAGGGATATTTGGATCCGTTCGAATATCAGTCTTATGCAACTTGTCAATCGTGCCTTAAAGGAAAGATGACAAAGACTTCGTTCACTGGACACGGAGTAAGAGCGAGCGAGCTCTTGGGACTCATACACAGCGACGTGTATGGTCGGTCCAATGTCTACACATGCAAGAAGTGGTTATTCCTATTTCATTACTTTTACGGATGATTTCACTATGTATGGACATGTATTCTTGATGAAACATACTGTAACATTTCAGAAATATAAAATATTATTTTTGGAAATTAAATATTAAAATAATATATTTCGCGAAAACTATTCGATTTGCTAATAGGGATTTTTCGTAAAATGGTATAAGTATATACCAATATTTAGAATTTAATCGGAGATTAAAATGATTTATTTATTTTATTGGATTTTTGGCCAAATCCGTATTTTTATTCACATTTTTTCCATGTCATGTGCATGTTGTGTTTGTGAGTGTGTGTGTGACTTGTGAGATTTAAAAGAGAAAAGAGAATGAAAAAAGAAAAGGGGAACAAAGAAAAGAAAAGGGAGAAAAGGGTTTGAGTGTGAAAGGAATATGAGAAAGAAACAAAAGTGATAATTGTGAGAGAGTGAGTGTAAGGGGAGATATTTGTGAAAGAGAGTGAGGCTAAGAGAGAGGGGGTTTAAACTTGGCTGCCCCTTTCCCTCCTTCTCCATTGTTTCTTCAACTCAACTCCTTCATGCTTCATTCCCTTACTACCTCCATGCATCTCTCAAATTCTTTGCCAAAACCTCATGCCACCTTCACACAAAACATGCACAAGCTCATTCTAAACCCTTGAGACCTTTCAAGTTTGGATTTTGAAGACTTTAGGCAACTCAAGAATTTTCCTAAGTTGCTAATGAGGTAATCCCTTCACTTTAGATTAGGTATTTGTGTTTAATATATCCTATTCTAGTTTAGATATTGATTTAGTTAGGTTTATGGTCTTAGAAAATTACAAGTTGCTGTTAAGTGGTAAATTGAGGTGTAGTGAGTGTTTAATAGACCTTAGAGGGTGTTTAACTGGCCAAGACCCGAGAATAAAAACCAAAACACGAACTTTGAAATCGGTCGATATCGTATTTTGTGAGATTGTGAGGGGATTCTGAGATCTGCTCTAACCCGGAGGACCTGAGAATTATTTAGCGAACACAGAGAGACGTGCAGGCAACCTTGAAGCTACCCTCGAGCCCCGAGCCCCTAATTCTTTGGCCTGGCCGCAAATAATCCCTTTCTGGCCGCAAATGTCGGCCTTGGTGTGAGCAAATAGGTTCGTGCTTGGTCTGTGGCTCCCTCATCTGATAATTAGACCCCTATATGTGCAAAATTGGTTAATTTTACCTGAGTCAAAATCTGGGAGTGATTTCCCTTGTTGCTGAATTTCGTTTTCCAATTTCTAAAACGTGGTTTTTAGATTTGAGTTTAGATTCCGTCATTGGACGTTTATACGTCAACGAACGAGGGTTATTTGATTGATTTTGCATGCGAAGCTATAAGTTCTAACCTATGAGCGAACCGTGTGCCGTATCGGTTTTCGGATATTGATTGTGTTTGCATTTCGATTATGTATTGATTATAGGTACTTTGCGTGGACTTCCGAGACGACGAAGCACATCGACTTTGGTTAAGCGAGGAGAATTGCTGGTGAGTAGATTATATCTACGGGGGAAGTCGGATGGATGGCGTATAGCACCCCCGCAAACATTGATATGGAAGATTTTGATATAAATTATAATCAAATAAAAGATATACTACGAGTTTAGGATAACCTTATTAAAGGATTTAGTAAGATTTAGTGAAGAGCTGATATGATTAAAGTTGACACTAATGGATATTAATAATATAATATAGGTATAATAGATAACATGATGTAGATATAGATGACTCGGATCGATATATGAAAATATGAAATGAGAAGTGAATCATGATAAGTGTGAATTGAAAGATGACAGGTATGGATTGATAATGGTATGACACGAGATTAAGATAGAGGTGTTGTGCAATTAATAAGATATGACGTTTATACAAATGTGTATAGATATATTTATGAGTAAATGAGTAATATGCCGTAGACTTTAGATCCGTGCCCTCATTATTGTATAGGTCGATAGATTCCCTATTCTGTTTAATGACCTCATACGATGGATTACCGTACGCGATGAGATGTACCGGATGATTGATCCACGCTAGTGATTTGAGGATGATGATCGATGATTATTGTCATATCGGATGTTATGAGGCGGATTCGCCGATATAAAGATTGCCACCTGAATACCTATTTTCAAAACGACGATGTGTATCGTTTAAAAGTGACCTTATGATTCACGTGTAGGTAGATATACCTATTTATTGTTCATGTTGTGTAGGATATTACCCATCGTGATGTACATACCACGTGCCGGTATTAATGTTATATGATATAAATTGCTAGTACACCTGCACCATTACCGTTGATGCGCATGTTACACATACACAGATTTGCTGGCTCACACACATTCTTCATCGGTAACTGCTATGTCACTGAGACAGTAAAATTGCCACATCACTTATACAGTAGAATTGCAATATTATGAGATTAATCTTAAACGTAAAAGTACATTCATTGTTCAGTACTATCACTTGACATGCTTGCATGATATAATCGATATGCTCATATTACTACTCTATATTGCATACATCGTACTTATGGTTATATGCATTGAGATGTTGTTTTTATGAGATCTCGGAATTTGAGAACCGTGGTGTATTTCAAAGGAAATGGTGTATTGTTTTAAAAACCCGGTTTCTCTTGATATGATATTTCGAGACGTCCACCATTAGTTTTCTCAGTTCTGAGCTTGTTTTCGAGACCCGATTCGAGGAGTTGGCAGATGCCGTTTGTGGGTACATGGTGGACCCGGTATGGTACCCCAAGGCAAGAAATGATTTTTGTGGTGTAGACGATGAGCCTGGCAGAGGGAACACTACCTACCGGTGATTGTATAGAGCTTGGAGGATACCGGAGGATACCGTTTTGGAGTTATGATATGAGATGGATATGAGGACCGATCTGAGGATGCGGCGCCTGAGATGAGATATGAGGGCCGATATGAGTATGCGGCGCCTGAGATATGAGGATTTACGTGTCGATGCTGGACACGGGTTTTCATGATGTTTCGAGTGTCGGTGTTGGACACTCAGGTTCCATGATTTTGATGTGTCATTGATAGACACACGTGTTTGATATCCTCATATATACAGGCATATGTTTTCATGATGTTCGAGTGTCGGTGTTGGACACTCGGGTTCCATGATATTGTTGTGTCGTAGATGGACACGTGGATGATATCCATATGCATACAGGCATATGATTTTAGATGTTTATTTATATATGTCATTGCATTGATCGATTGTTGATATATACGCGTACTTGGTCACCCTAGATATCATAGTATTACCTTCAGGAAATAGAGATACCATAGTATTACCTTCAGGATATAGTGACCTAGGAAATCGTTGTTTTATTCGATTTCTACTTGCTGATATTTTCTACTCACGAGTTGGCAACTCACCCCCGTTGTGCCACAGTTCTTGCAGGTTTGACCGCTTGGGATCAGTTACGGTATCGCTGGCACACGGCTTCTTCCAGGGTGTTTTACTTTGGTAGGTGGGACACATGTTGGATCATGCCCACTCTCGTACTGTTGTTTTCTATTGTATCTAGATAAACTCCATCACATCATATCAGATCAGGACTAGACATTGTATATTGGTAGACCTAGTCAGACTTGGGTATTGGGCGAGACTTAGAGCGATGGGTTTATGGTCGCTTTTGATTTCCTTTTGATGTCTTGCTTCTCTATTTGTTCTTTCTGGGTTGTTTCTTCGCCGTTGGGCGTCGTATATATGTTATTGCGTGGTTGTGATTCCGCCAGTTGGCAAAGAGCTAGCTCCCGTTTGGGGATGCCTATATATTGTTGTGTATATGTTTTGGATCAAAATATATAAGGGAGGTGTTGCCCAAATTTCTAAAAGACAAAAACATGATTCATTATACCTTTATTTCAAAACTGCACCCCCACTATTTTCCGCAAAAAGGTTTAGATTTTCTGGGCTTCGGCTTACTTGATTTACGTCACGCCTTTAGACGTTGCGTAATTTAAGTGCCGGTCACGTGCTAAATTACGGATTGTGACACATAAATCCGAGGCCTTTGAGAAATTCCGAGAATATAAGAATGAAGTGGAAAAACAAACCAGCAAAAGTATCAAGACACTGAGATCTGATCAAGGTGGTGAATACTTAAGTGCCGAGTTCCTGGATTACTTAAAAGAGAATGGAATTCTCTCTCAGCATACTCCTCCATACACACCACAACACAACGGTGTATCGGAAAGGCGGAACAGAACCCTATTGGATATGGTACGTTCCATGATGAGTAACGTTGAGTTACCGCGATCCTTCTGGGGTTATGCACTAGAATCAGCTGCATATCTTTTGAACAAGGTTTCTACCAAGACTGTGCCTACCACACCATATCAGATGTGGAGTGGGAAGAAACCCTATATTCAGTATCTGAAGATATGTAGATGTCCAGCTTTTGTCAAAAAACAGCATGCGGACAAGCTCGAGACACGCTCGATACTGTGTAAGTTTGTGGGATACCCAAAGAACTCCAGAGGGTATCTTTTCTATTACACAGAGGAACAAAAGGTCTTTGTTTCTCGTCATACCCACTTTTTGGAAAATCAATTTTTGGAAAAAGAAACTAGTGGGAGCACAATAGAACTGGAAGAAATTCCAAAACCACAAGCTATTACTATAAGCATGGTAGAACCAGAGGTTTTGAAAGAACAGGACATCCCCGCGCCACTCTGCAGGACTAGTAGGCAGTCTCATCCGCCCGAGAGATATTACGGTTTTCTCATAGACGGGGATAGAGAGGATTGCATCATTGATAATGATGAACCAACTAGCTTCCAGCAATCCATTCAGAGCGGTGATTCGGTAAAATGGATGGATGCAATGCGGACCGAGATGGAGTCCATATACACCAACAAAGTATGGACTTTGGACATTGCTCCAGAAGGGGTAAAACTCGTAGGTTGCAAATGGATCTTCAGAAAGAAGATTGGTGTAGATGGACAGGTTGAAACTTATAAAGCTAGATTTGTTACAAAAGGTTTTCATCAAAGACCTGGTTTGGACTATGATGAAACCTTTTCTCCAGTGGCTATGCTCAAATCCATTCGGATCCTTCTTTCCATTGCTGCCTTCCACGATTATGAAATTTGGCAGATGGACATAAAGACCGCTTTTCTGAATGGAAATTTGGAAGAGTGCGTCTATATGGATCAGCCAGAGGGTTTCATTCAGAGTGGGAGCAGCGGGAAAGTGTGCAAGTTGCTTAAGTCCATTTATGGACTAAAGTAGGTATCGCGGAGTTAGAACATCTGTTTTGATGAGACGGTCAAAGAATTCGACTTTATCAAAAATCCAGATGAACAATGCATCTATAGTAAGATTGTAGCGAGAACTGTGGTATTCCTCGTCTTGTACATGGATGCTATTCTACTGATAGGAAATGATATTCCTATGCTACAATCGGTCAAAGGATTCTTGTCACAGAGGTTCTCCATGAATGACCTGGGTGATGCCTCCTACATTCTGGGGATCCAGATCTATCGTGATAGATCTAAGAGAATGTTGGGACTTTCGCAGTCCAGGTACATCGATACCATACTAAAGAGATTTAGTATGGAAGATTCAAAGCGCGGTAATCTACCAGCTTGTCACGGAATCACCCTCTCTAAAGAGATGTCTCCCAAAACTGATTTGGAATGGGCTCGCATGTCGATTATACCCTATGCTTCTACGGTAGGCTCTATAATGTATGCGATATTGTGTACCAGACCAGATGTTGCTTACGCACTTAGCGTGGTAAGCCGGTATCAGTCAAACCTAGGGGAGAACCACTGGATAGCAGTAAAGAACATTCTCAAGTACCTGAGAAGGACTAAGGAGATGTTTTTAGTGTTTGGCGGAAAAGTCCTCCAGATCGAGGCCTTTACTGACTCCAGCTTCCAGAGTGATAAGGATGACTCCAAGTCCATGTCGGGTTATGTCTTTACCCTCAATGGAGGGACGGTATGTTGGAAGAGCTCCAAGCATGACACCGTCGCTGACCCGACGATGGAAGCGGAGTATATCGTTGCTTGTGACGCCGCGAAAGAAGCAGTCTGGATGAGGAAGTTCCTAACAGAACTTCAGGTGGTTCCGTCCATTATAGATCCAATACCTCTGTATTGTGACAACAACGGCGCTATAGCTTTAGCGAAGGAACCCAGGTCCCATCAGAAGTCCAGACACATCTTGAGGCGGAGATCGTTGATCGCCGGAAGATCAAGGTGCGGAGAGTAGATACGGAGGACAACACTACAGATCCACTCACAAAGGCCATCCCTCAGACACAGTTCGAGAGGCTATTCGAGATGATAGGTCTGCGATATGCCAATACATGGCCTTAATGCAAGTAGGAGATTGTTAGTGATATATGCCCTAGAGGTCATTATTGTATTATACTGGTTTGTATATTACATATTGGGAGCTTGGGATATACACGAATATAGTAACAGTCTTGCTCGAAATAGTAGTATTTTACCTGGTTTGTTTCTACCTCAATATGTGCATGTGTTTCTTTTAGCATGTCGCTTATATATATTGGTAGAGCCCTTAGGATCTTTGCTTGATTACCAGCGTTGTGATGGCAGTCACACTAGTGGGGGTTGGATAGTCTATAAGCATATCCTTATCAGGTCCCTAATCGTAGGATTATCGAGACGGGGCATCGATACTCCAGAGTAGACTAATGTATACGCTTCTCATCCCATCAGGGGAAATGGTCTGTCCCACAGCCATTAATACGTCGTACTGGAGATAGTATGCAGGTGCTCATTGGGTTATGAGTACACTGGACATGACTCGTAGGGAGCTGCTGGTCGGTATTATACCTATCGTCGGGTAGCAGTTCCCAGGTGACATGAGTACAGCTTAGTCCGTCGACTTGACACTGCTACTTCGCCTCGAGTGTGTTCCCACTGTTCTTAGATTACTACCCTACCACGGCTCAAAGGAGTCGTGCAAACAGGTAGTAGTTGGGTGCAGTCCCACTGGGAGGTAGTAGTGGTTAGATAGGATTTGTCTCTCCCAGTATGGGGGTTAATATCGCGCTGTGTTCGGAAAGCCATTACACAAAGCCCTGGCCAGAGCAAGCGAGATTTACTGGGAGGTACTCCAGTAATTTCTTAGGGTGTTTTGGGCTACACTCCGGCATAACTTATTGCGCTATTAGGGGTCTGACGATTACCACCCCCTAGACCCGATATGCGATACTCTTAGACAAACAGACCGAACTGTACGGAGATTGTCACAAATAGGCTCAGTAAGAGTTTGGATGAGTTTGCTCATCGGCCTTCTTATCGACAGATACCTGGGTAGCCGTTACGTGCAGCTAGTACCGCTTACGGCTTGTGGTTAAACCCACTGCCCGTGTACTGTCGAGTCTTTAGAGTCGCACACAGAGGGTTTCCCTGCATCGGGCAAAAGATGTAGAGGCCGTATGGTTTTACGGCAGGGCTTCGATCACATACGTGTACTTGTGCACGTATGATGTTCGGGCGGATAATACTAGTGGGCTTTGGTTTAAGCCGGATCCTAGTATTGTATTGATGGATTATTTTCGTCTCTTTGTATTCGTATTTTTCGGAATACGGATACGGGTATGTATATACGGATGAGGGGCATTCTTGTAATTTACTCAAGATTGTTTCTAGAAGAAGACACCTCATTTTGTATTTGATCTTTTGATTAAAAGATAAATGAGGTGGAGGAAATGAGGTGGAGATTTACATTAAATGAGGCATGGCTCTTAGGTGACTCATGGGGTGACTCACTAGATATTTATTGAACCATTCTTGATATTTTGCTTTGCATTATTGGTATGGTTCATTATTCATCACAAACTAGCCATCTCATTCTAATGTTCTTGCTACAATCTCACTTCCTCAAGCTCCCCTACTTCTTTCTCTAACCCTACATGTCTCATGTATTAAGAAACCTAGGGTATTTAGAGACAAACAAATCCATCTTCACTCTCTATATCATCTAGGACATCCAGTTTAGCGAACTAGATGCCTTAGTTACCTCTGATTTGAGGTTAGAGCTCGGACTACAGACTCTCGGGTGGATCGTCTTTGACTTGAGGAGGCCGACGAGGAGGCCCGATCCGTATACGATCCGAGGAGCTTATGACGAGGAGGAGGACAACAAGAAGACCCGAAGGACATAATACTGTGAGGTATAACATTCTTTCTGAGTAGTTAACCTCACACAGTTTAGTTAGTTAGGGTTTAGTATCGATCATGGAGTTCAAGTCGGTGTTGCGAAGCATAGAAAAATCGTTTTTTCCATATTCCGTCTCCCCACAAGTGCGAGGGGTGCACGACATCGACTTACGGATTTTGGGTACAATCCCGAGTCACATGGAGGCAGTGAGCGATAGGAGGGGTTTCGTCTCTCCCGGTATTGGGAGTTGATGTTGCGCTATGCTCGATTGGCTATAATAGTGTTAGTTGTATGTATGCCCTAGAGGCCATTATTGTACATGAGATGTATATTATAGTGGATGCTGGGATATATATAGTGAGGACTTTCTTGCTCGACATGATAGTATGTTATCTGGTTGCTCTTTATCTTAACATGTTCACTTACTGTCTCTCTGTTACATGTTGATAAAGTCCTTAGGATGAGTACTTGACTTCCAGGATTATGATGCAGATCATACTAGTGGGGCCTGGATAGTCCATGAGTTCATCCTTCAATGTTCCTAGTCGTAAGAATATCTAGACGGGGCATCGATATTCCAGAGTAGACTAGCGTATATCTTCTCGACCTATGAGATGGGCAATGGATGATCCCATATCCATCGGTGTTTGACATCAGAGATGGTATACGGATGCTCAGTGGAGACTGGGTACACTGAACGGACTCACCGAGAACTCCTAGATGGTATTATACCTCACGTCAGATAGAAGTTCTCTGGTGACATTGGTACAGGTTAGTCTGTCGACCAGAGATCGTCATAGAGTCTTGTGTGTCTCCCACTGTGCTTTGATTTCCACCCTACCACGGCTCTACTGAGTCATGCAAACAGGTGGTTTTTGGGTACAGTCCCGAGTCACATGGAGGCAATGAGCGATAGGAGGGGATTCGTCTCTCCCGGTATTGGGGGTTGATGTTGCGCTATGCTCGATTGGCCATAACTGAAATCCCTGGCCAGGGTAGATAAGGTTTACTGATAAGTGTTATCAGTAGTTTCTCACCCGTTATGGACCTTACATCGGAATGACTTATCAAGCTATTGGGGTCTGACGTTTACCACCCCTAGGCGAGATATGCGACATATCAGACGAAGAGACCGGACTGTACGGTAGTGTTACTGATTGGATTCACGAAAGTATGATCAGGCTTGCTTGTTGATCTTCTGATCGCTCAATACCCGGGTGGCCGTTACGTTTAGCACGCCTTTTGCGGCTTGTAGGTGTTTGATATGATCACCACCTATTGCCGGCGTATTGACGAGTCTTTAGAGTCCTACACAGAGGTTTCCTGGCTCGGGAAAAACGGAGTGGGAGCACATATAAGATATGTGCGGGACCGAGATTAATATGCATATGTGATACCACATTCTATTCTCGCGATTTGTATCATCGTTCGGTTATATGCGATATAGCCGAGTTATCGAATCAAGTGTTGATTCGATAAATTGATACACATGTTATTAGTCGGTTATATATGATATAGCCGGATTATTAAATCAAGTGTTGATTTAATAATCTAATGTATAATTATATATTTGATATATTAATTTACATTGACTGGTATTGGCTCACTTAAGATTGCTTTTCTCACTTGATTGTATATTGAGTATATATGTGATATATACTTGTGTACATGTTTGTATCATGCTTGATGATACATGCAAACATGGGTGCGTGTGTGACTTACACCATGATTAAGATAATGGTAAGGATTTTATTTATTTTAGTAATTCAACATTAGTGGTATTTTGTCATGGCTTGTAAGCTTGTGGAAGCTTGTAGATCATTTGACTTAGTCTACTAACTTTGTATTATTCAAGATATTTATTAACCAAACCATTATCTTAAATCATGGTTATGTCTCTACATTGGTTAATATGTGATATTAACTCACCCATGGTTGCTATTCTCACCTCATTAGTTTTCATTTTCTCATCTTGATCCTTTTCATCTTCTTCCTCATAAAAGCTTTCTAGCTTCAAAATTGGTGAGAAAATATTGTGAGAAAATAAAATCTAAAGTGAGCACATTTCCTGCTTCATCATCGTCTACTACTTACCATTTAGTTTAGGGTGTTCTCTTCACAAAGTTCTTGACCTAGTGAAGAGGTAACTTGGGTTTGAGTCTCCTCGACATAGATCATCTTCGGCCTCAAAGACTTCAAGAAAGCTTGTTCATTTCTCCAAGGGAACCCATACTAGAGTTTGAGAGATCAACGATCGTAGCGAAGGTACTTCTACACAGAGCTTTAGAAGTGAAGGACCGGTCTACAAAGGTTGTATTCCTTGTTCACTTAGTGTAATGGTAGATTACATGTTCTATATTGTCTACTTACTCTAGCTAGATCCTACGTTATGATTCTTTAGCACTCTTAAAAATTTTAAATTGGCATGCTTGATGTCTTGAAAACCCAGTAGGGTGCTAAGGAATCCCAACAGTGGTATCAGAGCCGGGCTAGAGTATTAGACGATATTTGTTAGATTACGAAACCGAAACTACTCCGAAACATGAAACAACATGACCCAGTTTCTGTCGTATTTTAAATGACCCCTAAATTTTTTTTAAACAAGTACATATGATGTATGAGAT
Organism: Agapanthus africanus; assembly: GCA_030015575.1. Lineage (NCBI taxonomy): Eukaryota > Viridiplantae > Streptophyta > Magnoliopsida > Asparagales > Amaryllidaceae > Agapanthus > Agapanthus africanus. Next base: position 151,363,165 of record JASDDO010000006.1, read on the forward strand.
ATATCATGAACACTACCAAAATTTGAGCCATTTTTCTCTGAAAGTGGCCGGCCACAATGAGGAAAAAACCGGTGTGCTCGGCCATTTTGTGGAGTTTTTGCTTCAAATTTTGGTGGTGTTTCAGGCTCTGGGTTTTGGTGTTTCAGGTGTTGTTTGTTTTTTCTAAAATTGCATGTGATGCATTCTTACTGTATAGACAACTCAGAGTGTTTCGTATTCGTAGTTTAAAATTGTTTTCGAGTTTTCACATGTTATCTAGGCGAAGTTAAAAAGTTCGATCGAATATCAAAAACCCATTTTTCCAAGTTTAGGGTATTCGGAAAATCATGCAAACGATTCTGTGGACCCTCTAGAAGAATGAAACCCTAACTCGACATAATGACCATGGAAACGTTTTCGAACCTTAGGGTTTGGGGCAGTTCCGCAGTGCTATTAATGAGGCTTGGGTTTGCCCTTCTACGGTTGGTCCATAGGTGCTGTGGCATGTTCTGGGTATTTTTGAACTGTGCTCAAATGTTGAGCTCTCGGGGAATTGTGGGACTTTGATTAATCGATCGAAGAGTTTAACGTCGTCCGGATATTTGTGATGGGATACAATACTTGGAATCAACAAATATTTGAATTTTATAAATCTAGCAATTTAGTCTCATTTGATCGGTTGCCACGGGATTTTGATGTGATCAAAAGTCTGTCGCAATCACGAAGTGTATGCGGATACTCGCTGGGTAACATTACTAGATAGCCACGCCCCATAACCCCGACCAAGTGACTGTAGGAGAACTCCATTGCCAAAAGCATCCGTCCGGGTGCTCGCGGCCGCGGTGTTCCGCCTAAGTGCACTTCGTCGTTGGTATCAGGGGGTGCGGCCGTCTACTAAAGTTTCCGACGAGCATTCGACCGGGATGTCGGGAATCTTGTTGAATTACCTGACTTGTTATTGAAAAGTGTTTTCAATATCGAGACTAAAATGCGGGGTTTATAATTGTTAGGCATGCGATGTCTAAGGAATTCATATTGTTAGGCATGAAATTCGGAATATGAGATATTTCGGGTTTAAGATATCTAAGGTGGTTGCGGATTCCAACTGTTGTAGTTTTCACTTTCTTTTCTACGACCGTAAGTGTAATATATGGTGTATTGCCGGTTTCGTTGCTATACGTCAACGACAATTGGGATACGCATATTTACTTACGTTGATGACATGTGATGTTATGTGTTGCTGTGATATATTATATTGGATCGCCGTGTTTGAATAGCCGGGGTTTTTTATGTGAGATGAGAGTTTTTCATTTTCATTCATGTAAAAACTTGTATGTAATATTCTTTTATTGGGGCACTCCGGGTTGAGGAAGATGTCATCGTTGATGTATATTATTTACTTTTCCGCATTAGGATAGACCCAAGGAGGGGAGCACAAGTAACCGGGTTCTAGAGTCCAGTGGGAGACCATCTCGAGGCGTCGAGTCCGGGTCTCCTAACTCTAGAATTGGTAGGGCTGCTTGCCTCTCTCGTAGGGGTCTAGGGATGTGGGATTGGCTATTCATCACGACCGTGGAATCCGTATTTTATACAGGCTTAAATTAAAACCCGGAAATCCTAGTATATCCAATATTTCATTTGTTGTCTTCTGCTGCTGATATTCTATGATGTGATCACTTTATATTCTGAGTTGGATACATTATAATATATATGATATATCATAGACGTTGCTTATGTTTATCACCCGCGCTAGCCCTCCCCCGCTCTGCCGTTAGTTACCTAACCTAATGGTGCACGACGGGACTTCATGGCGAATGTGGATGGCATAAACGTATGTTGTATTTATCTGTAATGTTTAGGTAACTTAAATGATGAGACATTCATTAATGAGATTAATGAAGGAAAATAAACCTAAAGATGTTGTGGAATCGAATTTTCAAAAAATAGGTAGCTCTAGTTGCTGGTTTGCATAGCGGTATTCCTTGTAGAATATCCTGCACCTTATTCGATGAGGAAAGAGCCGAGATCCCTTCACCGGGAGTGACCTCTTTAGCAATAACAAGCAGATGCTACAACTCTCGGTTTTGTCTTTTGATTGCTTTTCTAGTTCTTGCTTTGCATGGTGATATTGTGAATATCCTGCACCTCATTCGATGAGGAAAGAGCCGAGATCCCTTCACCGGGAGTGACCTCTTTAGCGAAACTAGCAAAAGCCTAAAAAACACTCCATTTTTAAATCATTTGATTCTACAACGAGATCAAGTTCAAAACGTTAAAGGTTTTCACAAAAACCACCCGCAACCCTCCGTCATTTTAGGAAGTAGAGTACTTAGTATTCGTGTTGTGTTTGTTGACCATAGTTAAGGCACAGTGTGCGGTAGCTAAGTGATGTCTTCCTACATAGCATATGATGCGATTAGTTAGGACAGTCATATGATTTTGTTGACCATAGTTAAGGGTCATGTGGGTGGGTCTAATTAATCACGAAATGACGGGTAGAACTTGACTAGTGCTTGTGATTTGTTGACCATAGTTAAGGTCATGAGCCACTAGGGGTAAAAACCATTATCGGGAGTTTCAAGTGTTGAAATTTGCAATGAGATTGAATACCTTTTATGAGATAGTTGGATCCTGATACCCACTGCGAGTAATAGTTACTCCTGGAAGAGTTTTGCACTTTACAATTAGCCGATCAAGTAGGTGTCTAGAAAGGTGTCAACGGGGTTACACCCCTGGGAAAACGAGGTTTATTTTAATTAGGCCTGTGCGAAAGTACGGGAAACCTCCCTCAAAGTACCGGCACTAGCCTGGCTGAAAGATTGGCGAACTTGTAGGGTGTAATTAATCCCGGCTAGTCTTTCCTTTTAAGGTTTGAAAGAAGATTTGATAAAAATAGTGGGAGGCATCCTGATTAGATAAAATATATAACCAATCTAATCTTGCAAGAGCGCACGCAGAGTGTTTTCTTCTTTCTCTCTCCAGGTAGCGACCATGTCACGCCTTAATCAAGATAATAATATGGATGTATTGACTGAACCAGCTTGTTATAGTGAGCTGGGGAACGTTGGTCCCACTCAAACTTATAATTGTTATAAGACTAAGCAGGAGATAGGGGAATACCAGGATTCCCATGCCGCCCAAACGAAGAAAGTGCATGATAATGTATCTTCTTCGGGTGTGTTCGTTACCAAAAACTGTTTCTCAGTATCCTCTATGTCCTGGGAATTAGATACCGGATCAGGATCTCATATATGTAATCTGTTACATGGGCTACAGAAAGGTAGAGAACTGGGAGTGGGTGATATGTCTCTAAGTATAGAGAATGGTGCAATTGCTGCAGCCAAATCAGTTGGCAAATATCACCTTGTATTATCAAATACATTGATTCTGAACGAATGTTATTAGATACCGAACCTGATATGCAAAATTATATCAGTCTCTTTATTTACTAAAGAAGGATATAATTTTGTATTGTTGGATAATATTTTGAACATTTCCTATATCAAGAGTTGATCGGTTCAGGCACGTTATCTAAAGACATGTACGTTCTAAATCAAACTACAGTTCTTAACGTACAGAACACACACAAGAGGAAGAGTTCAGAAATGAATGAATCTTACTTGTGGCATTGTAGACAAGGTCATATCAATGCGACCCGACTAGCTAAGTTACATTAAGATGCATATTTAAATCAGTTTGAATTTACATCTTGTGAAACTTGCCAGTCATGTCACAAAGATAAGATGACCATAACTCTGTTTACTTGAAACAGAGAAAGAGTTAGTGAACTCTTGAGACTGATACATGCTGATGTATATGGTCTCCTGTCTACACATGCCAGGACTGGTTCTTTGTACTTCATTATATTCACTGATGATCTCTCAGGATTCGGACATGTGTTCCTGTTGAAACACAAGTCTGAAGCTTTTGAGAAATTCATTGAATATAAGTCAGAAGTCGAGAACCAAAACGGGTATAAATATTTAAGTCCTATGATGAGATCAGGGAGGAGAATACTTGAGCATGGAGATCCTGGATTGTTCTAAAAGGAGAATGAGATTCTCTCTCAGCATTATTCCTCCGTATACACCACAACACAATGGTGTATCGGGGCGGAGCAATCGCACCCTATTTGATATGGTGCGCTCTATTATGAGTACTACTGAGTTACCTGTTTCCTTTCGGGAGTTATGCACTTGAGAAGATGCATACCTATTGAATAGGGTTCCAACCAAATCAGGTGCCTACCACTCTATATGCGATATAGAATGGAAAGAGCCCATATCTTAAGCATATTAAGATTTGGGGTTGTCTAGCCTATGTCTAAAAGCAAAATCCGGACAAGCTCAAGGCAAGGTCGGTTCAGTAGAAGTTATAGGATATCCCAAGCATTTCGCAAGGGAATATCTTCTACCGCACCGAGAAATAAAAGGTGTTTTATTTCTCGGCATGCCACCTTTTTAGAAAAGGAATTTTTATGAAAGAAATTAGTGGTCATGAGGTAGAACTGGAAGGAGTTCCAGCTATACAAACTACAGCTGATAATTTGGTAGAACTGGAGGATTCAATAGTTCCCGACGAATCTCAGCCTCTCCGCCGATCTAGTAGAGTTGCTCATCTGCCTGAGAGATACTTTGGTTTATCGATGACAGTGGGAGCGAGGATTGCATCATGAGATGATGACCCAACTAGTTTCGAGCAGGCCATCAAGAGTAGGGACTCTGTAGGAATGGCTGGATGCTAAGAGATCTGAGATGGAATCTATGTACACTAACAAAGTATGGACTTTGGTTGCTACATCTGAAGGGTTAAAACCCCATCAGAAGCAAGTATATCTTGAGAAGATTACTTGGTGTAGATGGAAAAATTGTGACTTTCAAAGCTAGGCTTGTTGCAATAGGTTCTCGTCATCGACCAGGCATGGATAATGATGAAACATTTTCTCCAGTACCTATGCTTAAGTCCATCCAGATCCTACTTGCCATTGCTACATACCATGACTATGATATCTGGTGGTTGGGTGTCATGACTGCTTTTCTAAATAATGATTCAGAAGAGAACGTCTATAAGTACACAGCCAGAGGGCTTCGTAGACAGTGGGATCAGTGGAAATATATGCAAGTTGCTTTATGCGGGCATCGCGGAGTTGGAACGTCTGTTTTGATGTGGTAGTCAAAGAGTTTGACTTCATCAAAACGGTAGATGAACCTTGTATATACAAAAAGGTAGTAGAGAGTAAGGTGGTCTTCCTCGTATTCTACGTGGATGCCATACTCTTGATAGGAAAGGAGTTTTCTATGCTACACTCGGTCAATCTCCTCTTATCACATTGATTCTCCATTTAGGATCTAGGTGATACCTCCTAAATCCTGGTTTCTGGATCTATGAGATAGATCTAAATGGATGATAGGATTCTCACTAGGTGTAGAGAGATGGTATCAATCGATCCTGGGGAGAATCACTGGATAGCTTCCAGGGTGGTAAGATCGACTGAATGTCAGTCACAGGCACTGTCTTTACCCTCAGTGGAGGGACGGTATGTTCGAAGAGTTCCAAGCTAGATACCGGGGCAAACTAGACGATAAAGGCTGGATACATCGCTATCAAAGATGCTGCCAAAGAGGCAGTCTGGGTGTATATTTGTTCATGAGATGAACTGGGTTCCTACCATTGTGTGACAATGGAGGTGTGACTTTGGCCTAGGAACCCCGATCCCATCAGCGACCCAGACATAATCCAAGGCAGTATCACCTGATCATGGAGATGGTTGATCTCCAAGAGATCGGGGTTAGGAGAGTAGACTCAGAGGTTAACACGGCGGATCCACCCAAAATAGAGAAGGGCGGGTATCCGCAAGAGCATCCACCCTCTTCCTGAGGCCTTTCCTGCGAGAGACTTTTATAGGACGTTGGGTATGAGATACTGCAATAGATGGCCTTAGTGCAAGTGGGAGATTGTTAGTTGTATGCATGCCCTAGAGGCTATTATTGTACATGAGATGTATATTATAGTGGATGCTGGGACATATATAGTGAGGACTTTCTTACTCGACATGATAGTATGCTATCTGGTTGCTCTTTATCTTAACATGTATACTTACTGTCTCTCTGTTGCATGTTGATAAAGCCCTTAGGATGTGTACTTGACTTCCAGGATTATGATGCAGATCATACTAGTGGGGCCTGGGTAGTCCATGAGTTCATCCTTCAATGTTCCTAGTCATGGGAATATCGAGACGGGGCATCGATATTCCAGAGTAGACTAGCGTATATCTTCTCGACCCATGAGATGGGCAATAGATGATCCCATATCCATTGGTGTTTGACATCAGAGATGGTATACGGGTGCTCGGTGGAGACTGGGTACACTGAACGGACTCGCCGAGAACTCCTAGATGGTATTATACCTCACGTCAGATAGAAGTTCTCTGGTGACACTGGTACAGGTTAGTTTGTCGACCCGAGATCGTCATAGAGTCTTGTGTGTCTCCCACTGTGCTTTGATTTCCACCCTACCACGGCTCTACCGAGTCATGCAAACAGGTAGTTTTTGGGTACAGTCCCGAGTCACATGGAGGCAATGAGCGATAGGAGAGGATTCGTCTCTCCCGGTATTGGGGGTTGATGTTGCTCCATGCTCGATTGGCCATAATTGAAATCCCTGGCCAGGGTAGATGAGATTTATTGATAAGTGTTATCAGTAGTTTCTCGCCCGTTATGGACCTTACATCGGCATGACTTATCAAGCTATTGGGGTCTAACGTTTACCACCCCTAGGCGAGATATGCGACATATCAGACGAAGAGATCGGACCGTACGGTAGTGTTACTGATTGGATTCACAGGAGTATTAGCAAGCTTGCTTGTTGATCTTCTGATCGCTTAATACCCGGGTGGCCGTTACGTTTAGCACGCCTCTTGCGGCTTGTGGGTGTTTGATATGATCATCACCTACTGCCGGCGTATTGACGAGTCTTTAGAGTCCTACACAGGGGTTTCCTGGCTCAGGCGAAACGAAGTGGGAGCACATATGAGATATGTGCGGGACCGAGATTAATATGCGTATGTGATACCGTATTCTATTCTCGCGATTTGTATCATAGGTCGGTTATATGCGATATAGCCGGGTTATCGAATCAAGTGTTGATTCGATAAATTGATACACATGATATTAGTCGGTTATATATGATATAGCCGGATTATTAAATCAAGTGTTGATTTAATTATCTAATGTATAATTATATATTTGATATATTAATTTACATTGACTAGTATTGGCTCACTTAAGATTGCTTTTCTCACTTGATTGTATATTGAGTATATATGTGATATATACTTGTGTACATGTTTGTATCATACTTGATGATACATGCAAATATGGGTGTGTGTGTGTGACTTACACCATGATTAAGATAATGGTAAGGATTTTATTTATTTTAGTAATTCAAAATTAGTGGTATTTTGTCATGGCTTGTAAGCTTGTGGAAGCTTGTAGATTATATGACTTAGTCCACTAACTTTGTATTATTCAAGTTATTTATTAACCAAACCATTAACTTAAATCATGGTTATGTCTCTACATTGGTTAATATGTGATATTAACTCACCCATGGCTGCTACTTTCACCTCATTAGTTTTCATTTTCTCATCTTGATCTTTTTCATCTTCTTCCTCTTAAAAGCTTTCTAGCTTCAAAAATGGTGAGAAAATATTGTGAGAAAATAAAATCTAAAGTGAGCCAATTTCCTACTTCATCATCCTCTACTAGTTGCCATTTAATTTAGGGTGTTATTTTCATAAAGTTCTTGACCTAGTGAAGAGGTAGCTTGGGTTTGAGTCTGCTCGACGTAGATCATCTTCGGCCTCGAAGACTTCGAGAAAGCTTGTTCATTTCTCCAAGGGAACCCATACTAGAGTTCGGGAGATCAACGATCGCAGCGAAGGGACTTCTACACAGAGCTTTAGAAGTGAAGGATCGGTCTACAAAAGTTTTATTCCTTGTTCACTTAGTGTAATGGTAGATTACATGTTCTATATTGTCTACTTACTCTAGCTAGATCCTACGTTATGGTTCTTTAGCACTCTTGAAAATTTTAAATTGGCATGCTTGATGTCTTGAAAATCCAGTAGGGTGCTAAGGAATCCCAACAAACAGCAAGTCCCTGGCCATGGCTGATGAGATTTACTGGTAAGTGTTATCAGTAGTTTCTCGAAAGGTTATAGGCCACACATCGGCATGACTTATCAAGTTAGTGGGGGTCTGGCAATTCCACCCCAGACTCGATATGCACCATATCAGACGAAGAGACCAGACTGTACGGTAAGTGTTGCTTATAGGCTTTGCGGGAGTTTGAACAAGTTTGCTTGTTGATTTTCTATTCGTTCAATACCTTGGTAGCCGTTACGTCCAGCTAGTACAGCTGACGGCTTGTGGGTATTTGATGTGATCATTACCTACTGCCGGCGTATTGACAAGTCTTTAGAGTCCCACACAGAGGTTTCCTAGCTCAAGCGAAACGAAGTAGGGCACCTATGGTGATATGTGCGGGAGCTTGATTAAATACGAGTATGTGATACCGTATTCTAATCTAGCGATATTTGATATCGGTGAGGTTATATGTGATATAACCGGATTATTGAATCAAGTGTTCATTCAATGATTTGATTTATGTATATATATCTATATATATTTGATATTGGCCGGTTATATTTGATATGACCGGATTATTGAATCAAGAGTTGATTTAATATCCAATATTGAATATTAGTCGGTTATATATGATATAACCGGGTAATTGAATCAAGTGTTGATTTAATGTTTTGATATACATACATATATATATATATATATATATGATATTAGTCGGTTATATATGATATAACCAGATTATTGAATCAAGTGTTGATTTAATAATTTGATATATATTTATATTTGATATATATATATATATATATGTATGTATGTATGTATGTATATTAACTAATATATGCTCACTAAAGATTTTATTCTCTTCTTATATAATTATATATATATGATATATATATATATATATATATATATATATATATATATATATATATATATAAATTGTTATGTATCATGGTTGATGATACATAGAACATGGGTGTATGAGAATCCCACCAGAGTCTAAAGATTATTGGGATAATTTATGGTTTAAGAAAAATAGAAATGGTGGAAAATGAGTCATGGCTTTGGATGTTTGGAGAAACATTGAGAAGCCATGACTCATCTCCTCATTTTTTTTACTCTTAGATATTAATTCATCCCAATCTTATCTCTAGCTTATGGTTCATTCTGTCATGACACATCCAAGTTCATCTTCTTCTTCAATTTCTTCTCTAGGGTTTTTCTTGAGTTGGAAAAAGAAAAGAGAAATTATTTCAAATGAGTAAATCTCCTATTTCATCAACCTACACTAATCTAGCTCATTAGTTTAGGTTCTTTGCTTCACTAATACCTTGATTAGTAAAGAGTGAGCTTGAGTGAAAGAGACTTCAAGGTGGATCATCTTCGACATCGAAGACTTCATGCAAGCTCGATCCTTTCTTCAAGTGAAGTCAAAGAAGGGTTTTAGGGACTACTACTTAGAGCTTTAGAAGTGAAGGACCGGTCTACAAAGGTTGTAAACCCTCTTCATTTTGTTTAGAACTAGTTTTCTTGCTACTAAACCATAATTCTCTTGTTAGATTCTAGGTTAGAATGCTTTAGACCTCTAGATTTTTTAAAATTGTATACTTGATTTACTTTGAAACCTAGTAGAGGTGCTAAGACATACTTTCATATATCATGTTTAAATATCAGTTTCAGCAGATTTGTTCATCAGATGTTTGTGGCGGACGTCTGGTCCATGTTTCAATACAGAAGACGTCTGCAGGAGATGTCTGGTATACATTATATTCTATTCCAGACATCTATTGGAAACATCTGGTTCATAACATTTTATATTCCAGACGTCTGTAGGTGACTTCTGGTCCCTAATTATAAGAATGTTAGACGTCTGCAGTTCGAATCAAGTTACTGGAAATTAATTTCAGAGACGTTTTGTCCATGTTAGTAGATGTCTGTAGCTCAAAATTAAGCACTGTAAATCGACTTCAGAGACATTTGGTGTTCAGACTGCAGACTTCTCTACGGGATATTTCCTGAGATGATCAGATGTTTAAAATTAGGGTTTCTATTTAAATTCAATGCATGCGATAACAACTACGATTTCATTGATCCTCTAAGTTCCAATATAACAATTAACAATATCTATAGCAAGCAATGTCGAGTTTTATAACTGGATCAAGCTATCGACCTATCATGAGTCGGATTTCGATATATCGTTAATTAGAGTTAAGCATCGACATAGCTATATAAATTAATAGAAGTAATAATGTTACGCCAGATCTGATCTAGTCGTAACTAGCATGTAACAAGATCTAGAGATACTTTCCTTAAAACGATGATCTCACGGATACAAACGATGATGACGAAGACACGATGCTTCACCCGTCGGTAAGATCTCAACCGAGTAGAAGAAGAAGATGACGACGACGGTGACAAGATGATGGCGAGCACGACGACGATCATGATGATGATGGTGATAGGGTCGGCTTGAACTAAGGTTAGGATTTTCGATTAAGAGATGGACGCTATGGTTTTTAGACAAGACAAAAATATGAGAAATTAGGGTTATGCATGAGGATATATGATTTAAATAGTATAGGTTATTTATCTGGGCCGGATATTTCCTAAGTCTATATCAATTAGTATTAGGGATTAAGATATAGTAAAAATATAATTATCATTCATATGGTAAATAATGAATATCCTTTAAAACAACCAATTTCTCATAACCTAATAAAACAATAAACCCATAAATATATATATATATATATATATATATATATATATATACTAACCTTAATAAAATAATACAAAGCCCAAGCCACCATAATCTAATAACAATTTCCCAATGAACCCAATAAATTACCATGACTCAATAATAACCAAGAAATAAACCCATTGTAAAAATAGTCCAAGTCATAATAACCCAATAACAATAATAAAACCAAAATCCAATAGCCATAATAATTTAAATTGCCTAACATACTTATTAATATGACTTTATTCAAGAAATACCGTACGATTATTTTATGGTGCTACAATAGGCTATGTATATACAGTTGCAGAATCTCCAGTCAGTTGAAAGTCAACACTTCAGGATATTGTGGCGCTATCAACTATGAAGGTAGAATACATGGCACCAATGGAAGCATAGAAGGAAGCTTTGTGGTTAAAGAATTTAGTTGGCCAGTTCGGAATCAATAGCATGGCGCTACAACAGGCTATGTATATATAGTTACAGAATCTCCAATCAGTTAGAAGTCAACACTTCAGGATACTCTGATGCTATCAACTACGGAGGCAAAATATATGGCACCAGTGGAAGCATCGAAGAAAGCCTTGTGATTAAAAAATTTAATTGGCGAGTTCGGATTCGATAAGGGGTCGGTTCCTTTGTTTTGTGACCATCAAAGCGCCATTCACTTGGCGAAGAATCAGTTATATAACAGTTGAACTAATCACATTGACGTGCGGTGTCACAAGATAAGGGAGTGGGCCGAAAAGGAGATCGATCTGATCAAAATTGATACTAAGGTGAATCTGGCGGACATGCTAACGAAGATTATTGCTATGGAGAAGTTCAAAACAGTCTTAGCTTCTATTCAGGTACTCAAATTTGAGGAAGGCACGCGACCACGGTAGGAGGGTCGCATCAGTTTCACAGTTCTGGTTAAAAATTGTGACAATATCAGTTTCACAGTTCTGGAGAAAAATTGTGACAATATCAGTTTCGCAGTTCTGGTGAAAATTGTGACTGAATCGGTTTCGCAATTTCTGGCGAACTGAGCAAAAATTGTGACAGTTCGTGATTTCAAGGTTTGGAGTTGTGCCAGCAGGGGAAACGGGAAGAACTATAAGGCAACCCTAAAGGATACAAGACGAGGGCAACAAATTTTCAAGGTGGCTATAAGGATAAACAAGTCAAGATGGAGATTGTTATGAATGTGTCTTGTATACCGAGACTACACGCAACATTTAAGTTCAGAGGTCTGGCCCATAAAGGGTTAGACGTTTGTCAGTCAAGTAGCAGAAATCCAGAGAAGAGACAGGAGTCTGGAAATGCTATGCTATTTTTTCAGGGAGATGACAAACGTCTAAGCGTATGTGCTTCAAATGTCTGTCGACTCTCTGGCCAGACGCGAAGATTGAGAACAGACGTCTGAATCATTGAGACAGACATTTGTCGTCGAGATCTGCGCATATCAGGTTTCGAGTTTATCTCGAAAACTAAGTTTTGCGTGGCAGTTTCGTAATTATTGTATTCCTATTTTATATCAGATTTGCAATAAGGTATAAATAGGATGTTAGGATTAAAGTTTAAAAAGTGCAATCTTGATCATAAGATTTAAGAGAGACGAAATGACCGGCTCCATAAGGGATCAATGCACCATTAAAGAGAGCTTTGAGAAAGAAGACTCTTATTGGAGATCTATAAAAGGAGGGTTTTTGTAATATTTTTTAAGGTTTTTTTTTTCTCTAAAATTCTAATAAAGCGTTCTTCCTTTTTCTCTAAATACTTTATTGTGTTATTTGATTTTGTGTTTGTTTTAATTGTTATTCCTTAAAGGGCCTATTAGTTTAGATCCATCAAGATTGGTGTCATCTCTGTCGGCCCGCTCTTGTAATGATCTTCTTTCATTCACCCCCAAGATAATCCCATCATCATCAGAAACACAAACAAACAAACCGCGTCAACCTATCTCTTGACCCAACAAACAAATCAACTAACACCTCGTCTTCAGTCAAACCTAAAACCCATTTTCTCCATTGTCTGCGCTCCTTGATTGAATTCTGCACAGTTAAATGCATCTTTCTTCTTCTCCTCCTCAAAGAAGAAAATAATAATCAATGGAGGAGGCAGGTGGCGTGATGGCTTTGAGGGCCCTTGGGTTGGGATTTGATCTCACGAATGATTTCAGGCTCAGATTTGCAAAAGGGTATTCCAAGAAGAGATTAGTGCAGCTTGATGAGAGCAATACTAGAGATATTGTCATCCCTGCTGCAGGGAACAATCTGACGACGATTCGAGATGTGCCCATGGATGTTGGTTGTGATAAAGGAGATAGGATCAGGTTTCGATCCGATGTTCTTGAGTTCAATCAGGTTTGGACTTGTTTTTTCTTGGATTGGATTAGTTTCTTTTTTGTAGTTGAGAATATATTTCTGTATGTAAAGATTAATTGAAGGACAATTTTTTAAAATAGGCTTATTTTATAAAATAATAATAAAATTAGGACACTTTCAAAAAATATTACAAATGTAGGCTGCTTTTGGTCATGTAGGCGCCAGCTCAGCAGCCTTTGGCGCTGTGCAGTTAAATTTTTTCTGAAAGTGGGACGTAGTTGCCAAGTTGGATCCGGTGGTTCGTTTGAAAATGTATGGGTGGAAAAAAATTTCTCTTTCTTCTCTTCGCCTTCTTCTTCATTCCTTTCCACTCGTTGCCTTTGTCGCCCCCTCCCCATCACGATCCCTCGCTGCCCTCATTGCTGCCCAACCGCCGCTGCCTTCATCACCAGCTAAGGCCCCTAAATGACCGCTCAGTGATAAAGGAGGTAGGGGTGCAGAGATAGCCAGAAGGTTTGCCTAGAAGTAGCCACCCTTGAAAAAATACGTAATAGCTCATTGATCGAGCGCTCTTGCGCCGAAGATGAACGGGGTAAAGCGATCTGCCGAAGTTATAGGATGTCAAAATGCATCTGTAGGCGAGCTTTCCTCCTTAGTGGGAAGCGCCTGCTCAAGCAAGTGCGGACGAAGTTGAAGCGAGAATGTCGGCTTGAGTAACGCAAACATTGGTGAGAATCCAATGCCCTGAAAACCTAAGGGTTCTTCCATAAGGTTCGTCCACGGAAGGTGAGTCAGGGCTTAAGATCCAAGGTTCAAAAACACGATTTCGGTTTCGGTCTATCATAATTTTATTAGTTTTGATGGGTTTCGGCTAGTTTCGCTAGTCTCTGTTCGAGTTTCGGTTTCGATGGTAATACAACATAATAAGAGTGGATATATTAAATACTTAAATTTATGATTCTATATTACAAGACAATAATCTCAGTGTTTAAAAATTCAGCCATGATGCAAAATATATTGAAAAGTGTACTTAGATAAGTATTGATATAGGATTTGGGTTCACTTTTTTACGGTTTTCTAACAACGAAGGCCTACAATGATCACAACGACAGTAAAAATGATTTATAAAAAATAAGATTTTAAAGGTTTCAGTCGAAACGATATTGTATGGTTGGTTTTGTATCGGTTTCGGTTTTCGTATCGGTCTCCACCGAAACCGATACGAAACCATGATGTATCGGTGGTTTCGGCCGAAACCTCGAACTTTGCGAAGATCAGGCCGAAAGGCGTAGTCGATGGACAACAGATGAATATTCCTATACTACCCCTTGTTGGTCTCGAGGGACGGATGAGGCTAGATTAGCCGAAAGTTGGTTATCGGTTCAAGAATGCAAGGCGACCTTGCTTTTTCAAGGTAAGAAGGGGTAGAGAAAATGCCTCGAGCCAATGTCTGAGTACCGGGCGCTACGTCGTTGAAGTTACCCATGTCATACTCTTAGAAAAAGCTAGAACGACCTTCAACAAAAGAGTACCTGTACCTGAAATCAATATAGGTGGGTACGTAGATAATACCTAGGGGCGCGAGACAACTCACTCTAAGGAACTTGGCAAAATAGCCCCGTAACTTTGGGAGAAGGGGTGCCTCCTCACAAAAGGGTCGCAGTGACCAGGTGCGGACGGCGACTGTTTACCAAAAACAGGTCTTCGCAAAGTCGTAAGACCATGTATGGGGGCTGACGCCTTCCTAGTGCCGGAAGGTTAAGGAAGTTGATGACATGATGACAGGGGAGCTGTCAACCAAAGCCCCGGTGAACGGCGGCCGTAACTATAACGGTTCTAAGGTAGCGAAATTCTTTGTCGAGTAAGTTCCGATCCGCATGAAAGGCGTAACGATCTGGGTACTGTCTCGGAGCGAGGCTCGGTGAAATAGACATGTCTGTGAAGATGCGGACTACCTGCACCTGGACAAAAAGACCCTATGAAGCTTCACCGTTTCCTGGGATTGACTTTGGGCCTTTCTTACGCAGCTTAGGTGGAAGGCGAAGAAGGCCTCCTTCCGGAGGGCCCGAGCCATCAATAAGATACCACTCTGGAAGATCTAGAATTCAAACCTTGTGTCAGGATCGACGGACCAAGGGACGGTCTCAGGTAGACAGTTTCTATGGGGCGTAGGCCTCCCAAAAGGTAATGGAGGCGTGCAAAGGTTTTCTTGGGCCGGACGGAGATTGGCTCTCGAGTGCAAAGGCATAAGAGAGCTTGACTGCAAGACCTACCCGTCGAGCAGGGATGAAAGTCGGCCTTAGTGATCCGACGGTGACGAGCGGAAGGGTCGTCGCTTAACGGATCAAAGTGACTCTAGGAATAACAGATTGATCTTCCCCAAGAGTTCACATTGACGGGAAGGTTTGGCACCTCGATGTCGGTTTTTCACCACCTGGGTCTGTAGTATGTTCTAAGGGTTGGTTTGTTCGCCCATTAAAGCGGTACGTGAGCTGGGTTTAGAACGTCGTGAGACAGTTTGGCCATATCCGGTGTGAGCGTTAGAACATTGAGAGGACCTTTCCCTGGTACGAGACGACCGGGAAGGACACACCTCTGGTGTACCAGTTATCGTGTCCATGGTAAGCGTTGGATAGCCAAGTGCGGAGCGGATAACTACTGAAAGCATTTAAGTTGTAAGCACACCCCAAGATGAGTGCTCTCCTATTCCGACTTCCCCAGAGCCCCTCGCTGCCCTCGTTGCCCCCTCCTTCATCGTGATCCTTCGCGCCCTCATCGATCTCACTTCGTTGCCTCCTCACGCCCTCATCGTCTGAAACTAGTAGTAGACGATACTTTAGTTTCAAAACCAAAAAAATCCTATTTTCAAAAACCCATTCTCTGTTCGAAAATTTTTGGTCTCCGAAATTTTTTTAAACAAGTGCAGAGAGTTACTCTTGATGTGTATGTGACACACAATGAAAACGAGGAAATTTTCCCGTACAAAAAACCGCCAGAAATCTCTAAAATCCTGCTACCGACGGTTTTATTGTCTCATATGGTCCTCGTTTTCATTCAGTGTCTTGGGTTTTAAGATTTGGGATTTTTGGTCTTGTTTGATTTGCCTCAGATTTCACTTAGTATCATCTTTGCTTAGGAGCAACTTGGAAAGTTTAGAACTTGAAACTTTTGCATCGTTGATCTCTGTGATGTGGTGTATGTGTTTTCAAACGTCGTCTATTTTCTATCCGTCTTTTAGACGGGTTGCGCATACTTGTTTCTGCTGCTGTGATGTTTATATCTGTGATGGTTTATTCGGATTATCGTGTTGGATAGCCCATAGTGCAACAATAGTTGTACAGTTTAGATTCATTTGTATATTCATTATTGCGGGACGAGCGTCCGACATGTGGTTTGCGTTTCTGCCAGTTTGTATATTCTTTTATTGGGGTACGACCGGGTTGAAGTCGATGTCACTATTGTATATATTTTTCTTTTCTTTACTAGAATTACCCCGCGGAGGAGTACTTGAATAGCTGGATTTTAGAGAGCAACGGGTCCGCATTTCATGGTGTTGAGACCGAGGGGGCCTTACTCTAGAATTGGCGAGCTATTTGCCGTGGGGGAGGGAGAGGCGGAGGGTGGCGAGGGAGGAGCTGGTGAAGGCGGCGGCGGCGGAGGGGAATTGGAGAGGCGGGGCCAGAGTTGAGGTGGAGGTGGTGGAGGGAGGAAGGGGATGGGTCGGAGGAAGGGGGCCGCGGGAGTGGGGGGCGGGAATGAAGAAGGAGAAGAAGTAGAAATTGAAGAAGGAGAAGAAGTAGAAATTGAAGAAGGAGAAGTTGATGAAGAAGAAGGTGGTGCCGGCGGAGGAGGGAGAATGTGTTGGATATGTATGTCCTAGATGCCTGTATTGTATAGAATACTAAGGATATATATGTACATGACAATCTTGCTTAGTCATATGGTATACTATTTGAGTCTTTATATGAACATATGTATATATTTTTCTTACTGCTTTGCATAACTTATACATGTCAATAAAGACTCGTTATAGTAGTATACTATTTTGATTTGTTTTTATCTTAACATGTGCATATGTTATACTTGATGTCACATATGGTTGATACATGTTGATAAAACCCGCAGGATTTTGCCTGACTACTAGCGTTATGATGATCATACTTGTGGGAGCTGGGTAGTCCATAAGCACGCCTTTAAAGTTCCCAAGTCGTAGGAGTATCGAGACCGTGCATCGATATTCCAGAGTATACTTATGTATATGTTTCTAGACCCCGAAGAGGGGCGGTGGTTGGTCCCATAGCCATTGGTGTGATCACCTAAGATTGTATACATGTGCTCACTGGGGTGAGTACACTGGACGGACTCGTCGAGAATCTCTAGATGATATTATACCTATCGTTAGATAGCGGTTCTCAGATGACATGAGTACAGGTTAGTCTTTAGATCTGAGATCATCATTTGTCTCGTGTGAGTAATTACTGTGCTTTGATCACTACCCTACCACGACTCTACTGAGTCGTGCAAACATGTTTTGGTTGGGTACAGTCCCAAGCCACATAGAGGCAGTGAGTGATTGTCAGGGATTCGTTTCTCCCGGTATTAAGAGTCGATATCGCACTGTGTCCGATTGGCCAGAAGTATAAGACTTTGGTCAAGGCAGTTGAGATTACTGATGGTTAGATCAGTAGTTTCTCGGATTGGTCCTGAGCTACATCGACACGACTTTTCGGGTCAGTAGGGGTCTGACGTTTACTATCCTCTAGACCCGGTATGCGATACTGTTAGACGAAGAGATCGGACTTTACGGAGATTGTCACGGATAGGCTCAGTAGGGGTTCGGATGAGTTTGCTCGTCGGCCTTCTTTTTCGACAGGTACCTGGATAGCCGTTATGTACAACTAGTAACGCTGACGTGCTTGTGGTTAAACTCAATGCCAGCGTACTGTCGAATCTTTAGAGTCCCACACAGAGGGTTTCCCTGGTTCAGACGAAATGATGTAGTAGCCGTATTTTGATACGTATAGGGTTCCGATCGAATGATAATACTAGCCGGCTTAGGATTAAGCCGGATTATTAGGTCAGGTATTGATTTAATAATTTACTTATATATATATATATATATTTCGGTCTATATATTCTAGTGTTATCCGGGCTTTCGATCGGATGGTTGATAATACTAGCCGGTTTAGAATTAAGCCGGATTATTAAATCAGGTATTGATTTAATAATTTACATATACACATTTCGATATGTATATTCTAGTATTATGTTCTTTGTTTTATTTTATCTCTTTGGGTGTTCGTATTTTGATACGAATATACGGTAGAATGTATTCCGTATTTATACGGAAAGACATTCTAGAAGGAGACACCTCATCATGTATTTTCCATTTTATTTGTAAAATGGAAATGAGGTGTAAAAAAGAAAATGAGGTGTAAAAGATAGAATGGTGTGAACCATACTCGAATAGTATTGACAAATGAATTGTAAATTCATTTGTGCAAACTATTCAAGCATGGTTGTGTTATAATATTGGAAAAATGGTTTATACAAAACCATGGTGGATGTTTTTATCTTATGAGATTTTTCTATTCTTATATTTTTGTTCTCTCTCCTCATAATCTCTTTTCTTGTGCTCCTCCATCTTCCTTCCTACCCTTCTCATGAGTTGAGAAATAAGAGAGGAAGAGAGATAGAAAAATACTAGAACCACACACGACATCACTGGACACTCTAGATTAGCAACCTAGAGCCTTTAGTTGCTCCACTAGGTTTTTGAATGGAGCTAGAGCCATGAACCACATCTCTCGGATGGATCATCTTCGACGGAGGAAGATTGGAGACCAAGCTCGATCATGGAGGCTCCATGGAGCTAAGGCAGATCGTAGAAGACCGAAGGACACGAATCTTTCTGTATAACTCTTTATCACAGTAACTAGATCTCTTTAGTTTGCTTTTTTCAATGTTTGGTTAGATTCTAGGATGTGGTTTCTAGCGCAAGTTTTTTAAAAAGCCAAAGTTTTTCGTTCCGCAACTGCCGCGGTTGGCGATCAGGACACTAGGAACCCCAACATGGTATCAGATCCACCCAAATATTAGAAACTAGTAGTAAACGATACTTTAGTTTCAAAACTGAAAAATTCCTATTTTCAAAAACCCATTCTCTGTTCGAAAATTTTTGGTCTCTAAAATTTTTTTAAACAAGTGCAGAGGGTTACTCTTGATGTGTATGTGACACACAATGAAAACGAGGAAATTTGGCCGTACAAAAACCGCCAGAAATCTTTAAAATCCGACTACCGGCGGTTTTGTTGTCTCATCTGGTCTTCGTTTTCATTATGTGTCTTGGGTTTTAAGATTTGGGATTTTTGGTCTTGTTTGATTTGCCTCGTATTTTACTTAGTGTCATCTTCTCTTTGGAGCAACTTGAAAAGTTTAGAACTTGAAACTTTTACATCGTTGATCTCTATGATGTGGTGTATGTGTTTTCAAATGTCGTCTATTTTCTATCTGTCTTTTAGACGGGTTGCACATACTTGTTTTTGCTGTTGTGATGTTTATATCTGTGATGGTTTATTCGGATTGTCGTGTTGGATAGCCTATAGTGCAATTGTAGTTATACAGTTTAGATTCATTTGTATACTCATTATTGCGGGGCGATCGTCCGACATGTGGACTACGTTTCTGCCAGTTTGTATATTCTTTTATTGGGGTACGGCCGGGTTGAGGTCGATGTCACCATTGTATATTTTTTTTTCTGTACTAGAATTACCCCGTAGAGGAGTGCTCGAATAGCTGGGTTCTAGAGAGCAACGGGCCCGCATTTCATGGTGTTGAGACCGAGGGGGGCTTACTCTAGAATTGGCGGGCTATTCGCCGCACTCGTAGGGGTATAGGATGACCCACAGAGGGATGCTCAAGTTACGGATTCCGTGAAGTGCTGGATAGCCTATTCACTTCGTTGATTGGGATGTCTCACTTTCGGGATTGGCGGATAACTTGCCGCGCTCGTAGGGGTCTTGGTTCTACATTGGACAGGCTATCCACACGACCGTGGAACGTCGAGTTTCATTTGCGGCTCAAATGAAACTCGGGGCTCCTAAATTATCCGTTATTCCATATTGCTTATCGCTATTCTGTGATATTGCTTATATCATGCTTGGGACGAATGACTATATATATATATTTATATATACTAGTATATGTATTGCATCCGTGCTAGTCCAACTCCCGCTCTATCGTTAGTTAAGTAACCTAACGGTGCATGACGGGACCCCGTGGCGAATGCGGATGGTATATATGTACATTTTATTTTCGTTATTCTCTGGTGTGATAGGATTTAATTGATGGGACCACATTAATTTTGATTAATGCAAGGAAAAAGAAACCTAAAAGATATTTGAACAAATTTCGAAAAACTGTAATCATATTCTTTCGTTTTGCATAGTGGTATTCGGTTATGAATATCCAGCACCTCATTCGAGGAGGCAAGAGCTTAGATCCCTTCACGGGGAGTGACCTCTTGAACAAAAGTTTATGTTGCTATAGATTACTCGGTTTTCAAAACCACTAGTTTTCAAAAGCGGAGTCTAAACCACTCCTTTTCAAAACTACTCGGTTCCTTCAACGATATCAAATTCATTACGTTAAAGGGTTTTTGGCCAAAAATCCAGCCGTAGCCCTCCGTCATTTCTTACAAGTATCACTTAGTATTCATGCTATGTATGTTGACCTACGTCAAGGCATAATGAGTGGTAGCTGGGTAATGCTTGTTTGCTGCACAGATATGCGATTATTTAGGACAGTCGTACGGTTATTTTGGCCTACGTCAAGACTTGTACGGGTGTGTCTAAATTAATCCAGGATAATGACGGGTTGAACTTGACTAACGATTTATGATATGTTGGCCTACGTCAAGATCATAAGCGTTAAGGGCAAAAATTACACCGGGAGTTTCAAATATACACGAAACTTGCTAGTGTTGCATACCTTCTGAAGTGTGGTGATTAGAGTGGCCTCTATTTAGGTTATGACGCGATAGTTGGATCTCGATCCCACTGATGAGTAGGATTACTCTTGGAAGATATTTTTCACTTCGCAATTAGCTAAACTATTTGGTCTCTAGAAAAGTGTTAACGGGCCTACGTCTCTATGGAAACGAGGTTTATTTTAATTAGGTCCGTGCGTGAGCACAGGGAACCTCTCTCGGAGTACCAACGCTCATCCGGCTGAACGGTTAATGAACTTGTAAGGTGCGAATGACCCCGACTAGTTTTCTTTTTAAGGTTTGAAGGAAAATTCGAGGAAACAGTGGGAGCCATCCTGATTAGATAAACTAATAATCAATCTAATTTTGCAAGAATGCACGCTGAGTGTTTTCTTTTCTCTCTCCAAGTAGCAACCAATTCACGTCCTAATCAAGATAATAAAATATATGACTTGACCGAACCAATTTATTACATTGGGCTGGGGAATGTCGGTTCGGCTCAAACTTGTGACAACTGTCATGTGTATGGATAAGGGAAAGAGGACTGTAAAGAATTTCAGGTGACCTTGTTAAAGGAGAAGTATTCTAATGCATTTTCTTCGGATGTATTTGTTATTGAAAACCGTTTTTCGGTCAACCCTACCTCCTGGGTACTAGTGTTAGGATTTCCTAGCGCCCTGACCATCTAACGTGGCCGTTGCGGAACAATTTTTTTTGGGGTTTTGAAAACTGGCGCTAGAAGAACCCGTCCTAGAATCTACCATAAACCGAAACTAGCTAACAAAGAGGAGATCTTAACTACTATGATAGAAGTGTCTTACCAAAAGATTCGTGTCCTTCGGTCTTTTATCCTTTTCGTTTGCTCCTAGAGATCTCCTTGATCTAGCTTGATCTCCTTTCCTTACTCATTGAGATCTGCTGAATCGAGCTTGATCGCCGGTCTTCCTTCGTCGAAGATGATCCACCCGAGGGATGTAGTCAATGGCTCTAGCTCCACACTAAGAGTCTAGTGGAGCAACTAGAGACTTTAGATTGCTAATCTAAAGTGTCTAGGATGTAGTGAATGGTTCTAAGTGTGTATGTATCTATCTCTTCTCTTGATTCTCAACACATGAGTTGTAGAGAGGAGGTTGGAGGAGGAGCTAAAAAAAGCTAGTGAGGAGAGTGAAACCAAATGGTGAGAATGAAAAAACTCATATGAGAGAAAAACTCAACCATAGTTTTGTAAAACTATTTTTCCAGCATAAAAAACCAACCATGCTTGAATAGTTTGCATAAATGAATTGAATATTCATTTGTCAATACTATTGAAGTATGGTTCTCACCATACTCCCCTCACTACCTTTACACCTCATTTTCCATTTAAAGATAAATGGATAAATCTAAAATGAGGTGTCCACTTTCTAGAATGTTTTCTGTATAAATACGGATTACACTCTATTTTATATACACACATGTATTCGTATCAAAATACGAATACCCAAAGAGATAGAATAACACAAAAACATAATACTAGAATATACATATCGAAATACATACACGTAAATTATTAAATCAATACCTGATTTAATAATCTGGCTCAATCCCGAGCCGGTTAGTATTATCAACCGTCCGATCGAAAGTCCGGGTAACTAGTACAATCATTCGATTGGAACCCTGCACGTATCCAATACGGCTACTACATCATTTCGCCTGAACCAGGGAAACCCTCTGTATGGGACTTTAAAGACTCGACAGCACGCCGGCAGTGAGTTACTGGATAAATCTATAACCACAAGCACGTCAGCGGCACTAGGTGTACGTAACGGCTACCTGGATACCTGTCGAAAAGGAAGGCCGACGAGCAAACTCATCCGGATCCCTACTGAGCCTATCTGTGACAATCTCCGTACATTCCGGTCTTTTCGTCTGAGAGTATCGCATACCGGGTCTAGGGGGTGGTAAACGTCAGACCCTAATAACCCGATAATTCGTGCTGATATGACTCAGGACCAATCCGAAAAACTACTGATCTACCTATCAGTAAATCCCAACTGCCTTGACCAAGGTCTTATGGTGCCAGCCAATCAAACACAGTGCGACATCGACTCCTTATACCGGGAGAGACGAATCCACAACAATCGCTCACTGCCTCCATGTGGCTCGGGACTGTACCTAACTAAAACTTATTTGCACGGCTCAGTAGAGCCGTGGTAGGGTAGTAATTAAAGTACAGTGGGAACTCACACGAGACAAATGACGATCTCAGGTCTGAAGACTAACCTGTACTCATGCCACCTTAGAACTGCTATCTGACGATGGGTATAGTACCATCTAGAAGTTCTCGGCGAGTCCATCCAGTGTACTTTCCCCCAGTGAGCACATGCATACGATATTAGGTGCGAAAGACCAATGACTGCGGGACCAACCATCGCCCCTCGTTGGGGTCTAGAAACGTTTACGCTGGTCTACTCTGGAATATCAATGCCCAGTCTCGATACTCACACGACTAGGGACATTTTAAGGATGTGCTTATCGACTACCCAGCTCCTACAAGTATGATCGCCATCACAACGCCGGTAGTCAAGCAATGATCCTACGAGCTTTATCAACATGTATAAATGATATGTAATAACAAGTAAAACATATGCACATGTTAAGATAAAGACAAACCAAATAGCATACTATCATATCGAGCAAGACTGTCCTGTACATACATATGTCCAAGCATCCACATGTATACATATACAATAATGGCCTCTAGGGCATACATATCCAACAACTAGATACCATATCAGGATATCATATCTGTAATTTATTATAAGGACTAAGAAAAAGTAGAATGGTTGGACCGGGTGATATATCCCTCAGAGTAGGGAATGGAGCACAAGTTAATGCTGCAGCCGTTGGTGAATATCATCTAGTATTGCCAAGCGGCAATACTATGATTTTGAACAACTGCTACTATATACCTTCCATACTTTGCAACATCATATCAGTTTCTTTACTTGATAAAAATGGATATAATTTTGTTCTAGATAGAAATATCATGAACATTTACCTTAATCAGGTATTGATTGCAGAAGGTACACTGTGTAATGTTATCTATGTTCTTAATCAAAACACAGTCTTCAATATACAAAACACACGCAAGAAGAAGAGTTCATATACGAACAAAACCTACTTGTGGCATTGTAGACTTGGTCATATCGGTGGGAAAAGACTAAGTAACTTGCATAAGGATGAATATCTAAATCCATTCGAATTCTCATCCTATGAAACTTGTCGGTCTTGTCTCAAAAGAAAGATGATCAAATCTCTGTTCACCGGGCACGGAGAAAGAGCTACAAAGCTCTTGGGACTCATACACAGTGATGTATGTGGTCCAATGTCTATACATGCAAGGGGTGAGTTCTCGTACTTCATTACATTCACTGATGATCTCTCTAGATTCGGATATGCATTTCTCATGAACCACAATTCTGAAACTTTTGAGAAGTTCAAAGAATTTATAAGCGAAGTAGATAAGCAGACAGGAAAAAGTATCAAGATCCTCCGATCAGATCGAGGAGGGGAGTACTTGAGTACGGAATTCCGTGACTTTCTAAAAGAGAATGGTATTCTCTCTCAGCTTACTTCTCCGTATACACCACAACACAATGGTGTATCGGAGCGGAGGAATCATATTCTATTATATATGGTTCGCTCCATGATGAGTAATGCCGAGTTGCCTCTTTCTTTATAGGGATATGCACTTGAGACATCGACATATCTATTGAATAGGGTTCCGACCACTCCATATGAAATATGGAGTGGTAAGAAACCATGTATTAAATTCATTAAGATATGGGGTTGTCCGGCTTATGTTAAAAAGTAAAATTCAGACAAACTGGATGCACGTTCGGTTCTATATAAGTTTGTGGGCTACCCCAAGCATTCACGGGTATCTGTTCTACCACACTGAGGAACAGAAGGTGTTTGTTGCTCGTTACACCACCTTTTTAGAATGGCAATTTCTTGCAAAAGAAATTAGTGGGAGTACAGTAGAACTGGAAGAAATTCTGGAACCACAAACTGAAACTAAAGAATTGGTGGAACCTCAGGATTCAATAATCCCAGATGAACCTCAGCCACTCTGCAGATCTAGTGGAATTTCTTATGCGTCCGAGAGATACTACGGTTTTCTCATATATAGGGATAGAGAGGATTGTATCTTCGAAGAAGATGATCCTATTAGTTTTAAGCATGCCATTACCAGTTGGGACTCTGATAAATAGCTGGATGCTATGCGATCCGAAATGGAATCCATGTACACCAACAAAATTTGGATTTTGGATGTTGCTCTTCCTGGGGTTAAACTCGTTGGATGCAAGTGGATCTTCAAAAAGAAAATTGGTGTAGATGGACAGATAGAAACCTATAAGGCTAGACTTGTTGCAAAAGATTTTCGTCAAAGACCAGGAGTGGACTATAACGAAACCTTTTCTCCAGTGGCTATGCTGAAATCCATTCGGATCCTACCTTGTCATTTTTAGGAATATGTATGCCCTAGAGTCCATTATTGTATGATATAGTGGATGCTTGGACATATATAGAGGACTTTCTTGCTCAACATGATAGTATACTATATGGTTGCTCTTTATCTTAACACGTACACTTGTATTATTATACTGTCTCTCTGCTACATGTTGATAAAGCCCTTAGGGTATTTGCTTGACTATCAGGACTATGATGCGGATTATACTACTGGGACTTGTGTAATCCACAAGCACATTCTTTAATTGTTTCTAGTCGAGAGAGTATCGAGACATGGCATCGATATTCTTGAGTAGACTAGTGTGTACGTTTCTTGACCCTGTATGGGACGATGGTTGATCCCATAACTATTGGTGTTTGACATCAAAGATTGTACACAGGTGCTCATTAGAGAATGGGTACACCGACCAGGACTTGCCGAGAACTCCTAGTTGGTACTATACTTATCGTCAGATAGCGGTTCTCTAGTGACACTGGTACAGGTTAGTCTGTAAACCCGAGTTCGTCATAAAGTCTTGTGTGGTTTTCACTGTGATTTGATTTCTTCCCTACCACGGCTTAAAGGAGTCGTGTAAACAGGTGGATTTTGGGTATAGTCCCGAGTCACATAGAGGCAATGAGCGATAGGAGGGGTTTCGTCTCACCCGGTATAGGGAGTTGATGTTGCGCTATGCTCGATTGACGATAATAGCAAGTTCCTGGCCAGAGCCGATGAGATTTACTGGTAAGTGTTATAAGTAGTTTTTTGAACTGTTATGAGCCATATATCGGCATGACTTATCAAGTTACTGGGGTCTGACGATACCATCCCTAGACTTGATATGCGACATATCAGACGAAGAGACCGGACTGTACGGTAAGTGTTACTTATAGGCTTCATGGGAGTTTGGATAAGCTTGCTTGTTGATTTTCTAATCGCTCAATACCTGGGTAGCCGTTATGTCCAGCTAGTACTGCTGACGGCTTATGGGTGACTGATATGATCATCACCTACTGCTGGCGTATTGACGAGTCTTTAGAATCCCACACAGAGGTTTCCTAGTTCAAGCGAAACGAAGCAGGGCACATATGCTGATATGTGCAGAGGGCTTGATTAAATACGAGTATGTGATACTGTATTCTAATCTGGCGGTTATTTGTTATCGGTTAGGTTATATGTGATATAACCGGATTATTGAATCAAGTGTTGATTTGATAATGCGATATACAGACAAATGATATTAGTCGGTTATATGTGATATAACCGGATTATTAAATCAAGTGTTGATTTAATAATTTGATATAATTATATATTAACTAATATTATTAGCTTACTAATTATTCTTCATATATATATATATATATATATATATATATATATGAAGCATGGCATGGATTTTCTATTTTTGGAAAATAGAAAATGAGGTGGAAAATGAGAAGACATTTGAGGAATGGGGTGAAGCATGGCTTGATGAATATTTTATTCATCTTACTTCACTATTGAAGCATGACTTCATTTTATTATTGAGGAAAATTGATGCTTCAATAAGTGTGAGTTTGTAAAAGCCATTCTACACTTGCATTTTCTTGACTTGATCACTTTTTTTTGAGTTGAGCTCCTTGCTCTCCAGCTCTCTTCATCTTCCTCCTCACCTCCTCCAAGCTCAATTCCTCGCATGAGTTGTGAAATCTTGAGCTTGTGAGAACCCTAGTGAGCAAACAAAACCTCTACTTCACCATCCTACACTTGATTAGCAATTAAGTGTAGTATGTTTTCTTCACTAAAGAGTTTAGTGAAGAGGTAGCTTGGATTAGCGGAGCTTCGGGTGGATCATCTTCGGTACGAAGATCGCAAAGGAAGCTCGATTCAACTTCAAGTGGAGTTTAGTGGAGTCGCGTGGACTACTACACGGAGCTTGAGAAGAGAAGGACACGGTCTACAAAGCTTGTAGCCTCTTTCTCTTAGCTAGTTTTTGTGATATCATCATAGTTAACCCTAATAATCTAGTTAGATTCTAGGTTAGTGTTCCTTAGCACACCGAATTTTTGAAAATTGCATGATCGATGCTCGTTTTAACCTGATGGTGCTGTTAAGAAACACTTTCATGGTATGCCAAGCTAGAATATTAGGAGATGTCTAAACGACGCTAAAGTGTTCGATCGAATTTCGAAACCTGATTTTTTACAAGTTTCTGTCCAGATTTTGAATTTTTTCAGATTAAAAATATTTAAAAAATCGTGCAAAGTATTTTATGGAGCCTCAAGAAGTACGAGGACCTAGTTCATCTAAACCGCCGCGGAACCGTGGCCTAACCCCATGTTTGGCCGCGGTTTCGCCGCAAGTTTGATGAATTGTGGTCTCGTGTTTCTTGTGCTGCTCTACTGTGATATTTGACACTTTCTGGATATTTTTAATGAGACTCAAGTTGTTGACGTCTCTGTGTTTTGTGGGTGTTTGATAAATCGATCGAAATGTTTAACGTCATCTAGATTATAATGATATATGATACAATATTTAGAATCCACAACTAATTAGTTTTGTGAAAACTAGTTTGTAATTATAAATCTAGCGTGTTTTAATCTCGGTTGATCGATTGCCACGGAGTTTCGATTCGGATTAAAACTCCGTCGCAATTGCGTATTGTACGCGATCACTCAGTCGGGAATCTTGTTGAATTATCCGACTGCTTATTGAAAAGAGTTTTCGAATTGAGACTAAAATGCAGGGTTTATAGGGTTAGACATGAAATCCGGAATATGAGATATTTCGGGTTTATGATGTCTAAGGAAAATACAGATTCTAATTATTAAAATTTTTCATTTCTTTTCTGCGACCGTAAGTGTAATATGTGGGGTATCCCAAATCTCGTTGCTATATGTCAACGACATTCGGGATGCGTATATTTACTTACGTTGATGACATGTGATGTTATGTGTTGCTGTGATATGTTATGTTGGATCGTCGTGATTGAATAGCCGGGGGATTTTATGTAAGATGAGAGTTTTTCAATTTTCATTTATGTAAAAATTATATGTAATATTTTTTTATTGGGACACTTCTGGGTTGAGGATGACGTCACTATTGATGTATATTATTTACTTTTCCGCATTAGGATAGACCCAAGGCGGGAAGCACAAGGAACCGGGTTTTGGAGTCCAGTGGGAGACCATCTCGAGGAGTCGAGACCGAGTCTCCTAACTCTAGAATTGGCAGGGTTGCTTGCCGCTCTCGTAGGGGTCTCGGAATGTGGGTCTGGCTTAATTTAAAACATGGATCCGATGGTGAAATCCGTGTTTTTCATTACTGGCTTAATTTAAAATATGGATCTTCTAGTATATCCAATATTTCATATGTTGACTTCTGCTGCTTGGTTCTGCGATGTGATCATATAACTACGTGAGATGAATGCTATATTATATATATGATATATAATAAACGTTGCTTATGTTTTGCACCCGCGCTATTCCAGCCCCGCTCTGCCGTTAGTTAAGTAACTTAACGGTGCATGACGGGGCCCCGTGGCGAATGCGGATGGCATAAGCGTACGTTCTATTTTCGTTTCTTTTCTGTGATGTTTAGGGAAACATAAATGATGGGACTTCATTAATGAGATTAATGGAAAGAAAAGAAACCTAAAGATGTAGAATCAAAATTTTAAAATGGTAGCTCTAGTTCTTGCTTTGCATAGTGGTATTCCTTGATGAATATCCAGCAGCTCATTCGATGAGGAAAGAACCGAGATCTCTTCACCGAGAGTGACCTCTTTAGCAAAACTAGCAAATGCTACAACCCATTCGGTTTTGGTTTTATAGCTTCTCTAGTTCTTGCTTTGCATAGTGGTATTCCTTGATGAATATCTAGCACCTCATTCGATGAGGAAAGAGCCGAGATCCCTTTACCGGGAGTGACCTCTTTAGCAAAACTAGCAAAACCTAAAAAAAACTCCTTTTCAAATCACTAGATCTACAACGATATCAAGTTATTTACGCTAAAGGTTTTCTTCAAAACCAGTCGTAGCCCTCCGTCATTTCAGATAAGTGCTATTTAGTATTCATGTTGCGTTTGTTGACCATAGTCAAGGCGTAGTGTGCGGTAGCTGATTAGTGCTTATCTGCCGCATATGATACGATTGGATTAGGGTAGTCGTACGGTCTTGTTGACCATAGTTAAGGGCGTACGGGCGGCTTTAATTCAATCATGAAATGACGGGTAGAACTTGACTAGCACTTGTGATTTATTGACCATAGTTAAGGTCATAAGCTGCTAGGGGTAAAAACAGATATTGGGAATTTCAAGTGTTGAAATTTGCAATGAGATCGCGTACCTTCTATGAGATAGTTGGATCCCGATACCCACTGCAAGTAAGAGTTACTCCTGAGAGAGTTTTCCACTTTACAATTAGCTGATCCAGTATGTGTCTAATAAAGGTGTTAACGTGGTTATGCTCCTGCGAAAACGAGACTATTTAATTAGTTCCATGCGAAAGCATGGGGAGACTCTCTCGGAGTACCAATACCTGCCTGGTTGAACGATTGGCGAACTTGTAGGGTGTAATTAATTCCGGCTAATCTTACCTTATATAGTTTGAAGGAAGATTTGATAAAAACAGTGGGAGCCATCCTGATTAGATAAGATAATAATCAATCTAATCTTGCAAAGAGCGCACGCTAAAGCGTTTCTTTCTCTCTCCAGGTAGCGACCAATGACACGCCTTAATCAAGATAATAATATGGATATATTGACCGGACCCGCTTATTATACTGAGCCGGGGAATGTTGGTTCCGCCTTTTCTTATGATTGTCATAAGTCTGAGCAAGGAATAAGGGAATATCAGGATTCCTACGCAACCCGAACGAAGAATAAACATATGTTGATGCATCGTCTTCGGATGTGTTCGTAACCGAGAACTGTTTCTCAGTTTGCTCGACGTCCTGGGTATTGGATACCGGATCATGATCCCACGTATGTAATTTGTTACATGGGCTAAAGAGAGGTAGAGAACTGGGAAAGGATGATATGTCCATAAAAGTAGGGAATGGAGCAATTGTTGCAGGCAAAACAGTTGGCGAATATCACATTGTATTACCATTTATGATCCTGAACGATTGTTATTACGCACCAAATATGATGTGCAATATTATATCAGTTTCTTTATTGCATAAAAAAGGATATAACTTTGTATTGGAGGATAATGTTATGAATATTTTCCTAAATCAAGTGTTGATTGGGTTTGGTACGTTGTGTAACGGTATATACGTTTTGAATCAAACCACAGTTCTAAACGTACAGAACACACACAAGAGGAAAAGTTCAGAAATGAACGAAGCCTTCTTGTGGCATTGTAGACTAGGTCATATCAATGTGACAAGACTAGCTAAGTTGCATAAAGATGGATATTTAAATCAGTTCGAATTTACAGCTTATGAAACTTGCGAGTCATGTCTCAAAGGAAAGATGACCAAAACTCCGTTTACTGGACACGGATAAAGAGTTACTGAACTCTTGGGACTGATACATAGTGATGTATGCGGTCTTATGACTACACATGTCAGGAATGGTTCCTCATACTTCATTACGTTCACCGATGATCTCTCAAGCTACGGACATGTGTTCATGATGAAACACAAATCTGAAGTTTTTGAGAAATTCAAGGAATATAAGTATGAAGTTGAGAACCAGACGGGTAAAAATATTAAAGTCCTATGATCTGATCGGGGAGGAGAATACTTGAGCACGGAATTCAGAGACTACTTAAAAGAGAATGAGATTCTCTCTCAGCTTACTCCTCCGTATACACTACATCACAATGGAGTTTCGGAGCGGAGGAATCGCACCCTATTAGATATGGTGCGCTCTATGATGAGCAATGCTGAGTTACCTATTTCCTTTTTGGGTTATGCACTTGAGACAGCTCTATACCTATTGAATAGGATTCTGACCAAATTCGTGCCTACCACTCCATATGAGATATGAAATGGGAAGAGACCATCTCTTAAACGAGTTAAGATATGGGGTTGTCTGACCTATGTTAAAAAGCAAAATCCGGATAAGCTCGAAACAATGTTTGTTTTGTGCTAGTTTGTGGGATATCCAAAGGAACAAAAGGTGTTTGTGGGATATCCAAAGGAACAAAAGGTGTTCATATGGATATATCTTCTACCATACTGAGGAACAAAAGGTGTTTGTTTCTCAATACGCCATCTTTTAAAAAAATAAATTTCTTATGAAAGAAATTAGTGGCAATGAGGTAGAACTGGAAGAAGTTCCAGCTACACAAAGTATAACTGACAATTTGGTAGAACCGGAGGATTCAATAGTCCCGACGAATCGCAGCCACTCCGCAGATCTAGTAGGGTTCCTCATCCACCTGAGAGATACTACGGTTTTTTCATAGACGGTGGGAGTGAGGATTGCATCATGGAAGATGATGACCCAACTAGTTTTGAGGAGGCCATCACAAGTGGAGACTCTGTGAAATGGCTGAATGCTATGCGATCTGAGATAGAATCCATGTACACCAACAAAGTATGGACTTTGGAAGTTGCTCCTGAAGGGGTAAAACCCATCGGGAGCAAATGGATGTTTAAGAAGAAAATTGGTGTAGATGGAAAAGTTAAGACTTTCAAAGCTAGACTTGTTGCAAAAGGTTTTCGTCAACGACCAGGTGTCGACTATGATGAAACATTTTCTCCAGTGGCTATGCTTAAGTCTATCAGGATCTTACTTGCCATTGCTGCATACCATGACTACGAAATCTGGCAGATGGACGTCAAGACCGCTTTTCTAAATGGTGATTTAGAAGAGAGCGTGTACATGACACAGCCAGAGGGCTTCGTAGACAGTGGAAGCATGTGCAAACTGCTTAAATCTATCTACGGAGTAAAGCAGGCATCGCGGAGCTGGAACATCTGTTTTGATGAAACTATCAAAGAGTTTGACTTCATAAAAAATGTAGATGAACCATGTACATATAAGAAGGTAGTAGAGAGTAAGGTTGTTTTCCTCGTATTGTACGTGGATGACATACTCTTGATAGGAAACGATGTTCCTATGCTACACCCAGTCAAGCTCTTCTTATCACACAAGTTCTCCATGAAAGATCTAGGTGATGCCTCCTACATCTTGGGGATAAAGATATATAGAGATAGATCTAAGCAGATGTTGGGATTGTCCCAATTCAGGTGCATTGACACCATACTAAAGAGGTTTAGTATGGAAAATTCTAAGCGTGGTAATTTACTCGTTTTTTCAGGAATCACTCTCTCCAAAGTGATGTCTCCCAAGACTGATTTGGAGATGGCTCACATGCAAGGGATACCCTATGCTTCGGTAGTCGGGTCTACTATGGATGCGATGTTATGTACCAGACCGGATGTAGCTTACTCACTAGGTGTAGTGAGTAGGTATCGATCAGATCCTGGGGAGAAACACTGGACAGCTGTTAAAAACATTCTTAAGTACTTGAGAAGGACTAAAGAAATGTTCTTGGTGTATGGTAACGGAGAACTCCAGGTGGAGTCCTTTACCGATTCGAGCTTTCAGAATGATAATGACGACAGTAAGTCGGTCTCGGGTTTTGTCTTCACCCTCAATGGAGGGGCGGTATGTTGGAAGAGTTCCAAGTAAAATACCGTAGCAGACTTGACGATGGAGGCTGAATACATCACTGCCAACGATGCTGCCAAAGAGGCTGTTTGGATGAAGAAGTTCATTGCTGAACTTGGTGTGGTTCCATCCATTGAGCATCCAATACCTGTGTATTGTGATAACAATGGAGCAGCGGCTTTGGTCAAGAAACCCCGGTCCCATCAGAGATCCAGACATATTCTTAGGCGGTATCACCTGATCCGGGAGATAGTAGATCGACTGGAGATCGAGATCAGGATAGTTGACACGAAGGACAACGTAGCGGATCTACTCACAAAGGCCCCCCCTCAGACGAGTTTGAGAGACTTTTTGGGATGCTGGGTATGAGATACTACAACACACGGTCTTAGTGCAAGTGGGAGATTGTTAGGAATATGTATGCCTTAGATGCCATTATTGTATGATATAGTGGATGCTTGGACATATATATAGAGAACTTTCTTGCTCGACATGATAGTATACTATCGGTTGCTCTTTATCTTAACATGTACACTTGTATTATTATACCGTCTCTCTGCTACATGTTGATAAAGCCCTTATGATGTTTGCTTGACTACCAGGATTATGATGCAGATCATACTACTGGGACTAGTGTAGTTCACAAGCACATCCTTTAATTGTTTCTAGTCGAGAGAGTATCGAGACAGGGCATCGATATTCCAGAGTAGACTAGTGTGTACGTTTCTTGACCCTGTATGGGGCGATAGTTGATCCCATAACCATTGGTGTTTGATATCAAAGATTGTACACAAGTGCTCATTAGAGAATGGGTACACCGAACAGGACTCGCCGAGAACTCCTAGTTGGTACTATACCTATCGTCAGATAACAGTTTTCTGGTGACACTAGTACATGTTAGTCTGTAGACCCGAGCGTCATAGTGTGTGGTTTCCACTGATTTCCTCCCTACCACGGCTCAAAGGAGTCGTGCAAACAGGTAGATTTTGGGTACAGTCCTAAGTCACATGGAGGCAATGAGCGATAGGAGGGGTTTTGTCTCTCCCGGTATAGGGAGTTGATGTTGCACTATGCTCGATTGGCTATAACAGTAAGTCCCTGGTCAGGGCTGATGAGATTTACTGGTAAGTGTTATCAGTAGTTTCTCGAACCGTTATGAACCATACATCGGTATGACTTATCAAGTTACTGGGGTCTGACGATACCACCCCTAGACTTGATATGCGACATATCAGACGAAGAGACCGGACTGTACGGTAAGTGTTATAGGCTTCATGGGAGTTTGGACAAGCTTGCTTGTTGATCTTCTAATCTATCAATACCTGGGTAGCCGTTACGTCCAGCTAGTACCGCTGATGGCTTGTGGGTGACTGATGTGATCATTACCTACTGTTGGCGTATTGACGAGTTTTTAGAGTCCCACACAGAGGTTTCCTAGTTCAAGCGAAACGAAGTAGGGCACATATGCCGATATGTGCGGATGGCTTATTAAATACGAGTATGTGATACCGTATTCTAATCTGGCAGTTATTTGTTATCGGTTAGGTTATATGTGTGATATAACCGGATTATTGAATCAAGTGTTGATTTGATAATGTGATATACAAATAAATGATATTAGTCGGTTATATGTGATATAACCGGATTATTAAATCAAGTGTTGATTTAATAATTTGATATATATTATATTTGATATAATTATATATTAATTAATATTATTAGCTCACTAATTATTCTTCATAATAATATATTAATATATATATATATATAATATATTATGAAGCATGACATGGATTTTCTATTTTTGGAAAATAGAAAATGAGGTGGAAAATGAGAAGACATTTGAGGAATGGGGTGAAGCATGGCTTGATGAATATTTTACTCATCTTACTTCACTATTGAAGCATGACTTCATTTTATTATTGAGGAAAATTGATGCTTCAATAAGTGTGAGTTTGTAAAAGCTATTCTACACCTGCATTTTCTTGACTTGATCATTTTTTGAGTTGAGCTCCTTGCTCTCTGGCTCTTTTCATCTTCCTCCTCACCTCCTCCAAGCTTAATCCCTCATATAAGTTGTGAAACCTTGAGCTTGTGAGAACCTAGTGAGCAAACAAAACCCCTACCTCACCATTCTACACTTGATTAGCAATTAAGTGTAGTGTTTTTCTTCACTAAAGAGTTTAGTGAAGAGGTAGCTTGGATTAGCGGAGCTTCGGGTGGATCATCTTCGACACGAAGATCGCAAAGGAAGCTCGATTCAACTTCAAGTGGAGCTTAGTGGAGTCGCGTTGACTACTACACGGAGCTTGAGAAGAGAAGGACACGGTCTACAAAGGTTGTAGCCTCTTTCTCTTAGCTATTTTTTGTGATATCATCATAGTTAACCCTAATAATCTAGTTAGATTCTAGGTTAGTGTTCCTTAGCACACCGAATTTTTGAAAATTGCATTATCGATGCCCGTTTTAACCTGTTGGTGCTGTTAAGAAACACTTTCGGCCATTGCTGCATACCATGACTATGATATCTGGCAGATCGACGTTAAAACGGATTTTCTAAATGGAAGTTTAAAAGAGTACGTTTATATGGATCAGCCGGAGGGATTCATAAATAGTGGGAGCAGCGGGAAGGTGTGCAAGTTGGTTAAATCCATTTATGGATTAAAACAGGCATCGCGGAGCTGGAACTTCTGTTTTGATGAGACGGTCAAGGAATTTGACTTCATAAAAAATGAATATGCACCATGTATCTATAAGAAGATTGTAGGACGAACTGTCGTATTCCTTGTCTTGTATGTGGATGACATTCTCTTGATAGGAAATGACATTTTTATGCTACAATCGGTCAAGTTGTTCTTGTCACAAACGTTCGCCATGAAAGATCTGGATGATGCTTCATACATTCTGGGGATTAAGATCTACAGCGATAGATCCAAAAGATTGTTGGGACTTTCACAGTTCAGGTACATAGAGTCCATACTAAAGAGATTTAGTATGGAAGATTTTAAGCGCGGTAATATACCCGCTTTATATGGAATCACTCTCTCCAAAGATATATCTCCCAAGACTGGTGAGGAGAAGGTTCGCATGAGCACTGTACCCTACGCTTTGGCGGTAAGATCTATAATGTATGCAATGCCGTGTACCGGACCAAATGTAGCTTACGCGCTCAGCCTGGTGAGCCGGTGTCAGTGGAATCCAGATGAGAATCATTAGACATCTGTGAATATTCTCAAGTACCTGAGAAGGACTAAAGAGTTGTTTTTGGTTTACGGTAATGGGGACCTTCAGGTGGAGTCCTTTACCGACCCTAGCTTCCACAATGACAAGGATGACAACAAGTCAGTCTCGGGTTTTGTGTTTACCCTCAACGGAAGGACGGTCTGTTGGAAGAGCTCCAAACAGGACATCGTCGCAGACTCGACGATGGAGGCTGAATACATTGCTTCAAACGATGTCGCAAAAGAAGTGGTCTGGATGAAGTTCAGTACTGAACTTGAGGTGGTTCCGTCTATTGTTGATCCAATACCTTTGTATTGCGATACCAATGGGGCTATAGCTTTAGCGAAGGAACCACGGTCCCATCAGAAATCCACACACATCTTGAGGCAGCATCACCTGATCAGGGAGATCGTAGATCACCGGGAGATCGAGGTCCGGAAAGTAAATACAAAAGACAACACAGCGGATTCATTTACCAAGGCCCTCTTTCAAGCACAGTTCGAGCGACTTTTTGAGATGTTGGGTATGCGATACGCCGACAACTGTCCTAGAGCAGATGTTGGGTATTCGGTACGCTAATTATAGACCTTAGTGCAAGTGGAAGATTGTTGAATATGTATGCCCTAGAGGCCTGTATTGTATAATATGCTAGGGATATGTATGTACATGACAATCTTGCTTAGTCATATGGTATACTATTTGAGTTGTCTTTATCTGAACATGTGTATATGTTTTTCTTACTGCTTTGTATAGCTTATACATATTGATAAAGACTCGTTACAGCAGTATACTATTTTGGTTGTCTTTATCTTAACATGTGCATATGTTATACTCAATATCACATATGGATGATACATATTGATAAAGCTCGTAGGATTTTGCTTGACTACCAGCGTTATGATGACGATCATACTTGTGGGAGCTGGGTAGCCCATAAGCACATCCTTAAAAGTCCCAAGTCGCAGGAGCATCGAGACCGGGCTCGATATTCCAGAGTAGACTTGTGTATACGTTTCTAGACCCCGAAGAGGGGTGGTGCTTGGTCCCACAGCCATTGGTGTGATCACCTAAGATTGTATACATGTGCTCACTGAGGGTGAGTATACTGGACGGACTCGCCGAGAACCTCTAGATGGTATTATACCTATCGTCAGATAGCGGTTCTTAGGTAACATGAGTACATGTTAGTCTTTAGACCTGGGATCATCATTTGTCTCGTGTGAGTTCTTACTGTACTTTGATCACTACCCTACCACGGCTCTACTGAGGCGTGCAAACAGGTTTTGGTTGGGTACAATCCCGAGCCACATAAAGGCAGTGAGTGATTGTCAGGGATTCGTCTCTCCCGGTATTGGGAGTCGATATCGTACTGTGTCGGTTGGCCAGAACCATAAGACCTTAGTCAAGGCACTTGAGATTTACTGATGGTTAGATCAGTAGTTTCTCGGATTGGTCCTGAGCCACATCGAACAACTTATCGGGTCAGTAGGGGTCTGACGTTTACCATCCTCTAGACTCGGTATGCTATACTCTTAGACGAAGAGACCGGACTGTATGGAGATTGTCACGGATAGGCTCAGTAGGGGTCCGGATGAGTTTGCTCGTCGGCCTTCCTTTTGGACAGGTATCTGGGTAGCCGTTACGTACAGTTAATGCCGCTGATGTGCTTGTGGTTAAACCCATTGCCAGCGTACTGTCGAGTCTTTAGAGTCCCACACAGAGGGGTTTTCTGGTTCAGTCGAAATGATGTAGTAGCCGTATTTTGATACGTACAGGGTTCCGATTGAATGATAATACTAGCTGGTTTAGGATTAAGCCGGATTATTAGATCATGTATTGATTTAATAGTTTACATATATATATATATATATATATATTTCGGTATGTATATTCTAGTGTTATCTGAGCTTTCGATCGGATGGTTGATAATACTAGCCGGCTTAGGATTAAGCCGGATTATTAAATCAGGTATTGATTTAATAATTTACTTATACACATTTCTATATGTATATTCTAGTATTATGTTCTTTGTTTTATTCTATCTCTTTGGGTGTTCGTATTTTGATACGAATACAAATATGTATAAACGGTAGAATGTATTCCGTATTTATTAAAAAAGACATTCTAGGAGGACACCTCATCATGTATTTCTATTTTATTTGTAACTTGGAAATGAGGTGTAAAAGAGAAAATGAGGTGTAAAAAAGAGAATTGTGTGAACTATACTTGAATAGTATTAAATGAATTGTAAATTCATTTGTGCAAACTATTCAAGCATGGTTGTGTTATAATATTAGAAAAATGGTTTATACAAAACCATGATGGATGTTTTTATCTCATGAGATTTTTCCATTCTCATATTTTTGTTCTCTCCCCATAAGCTCTTTTTTTGAGCTCCTCCTTCAACTTCCTCCCTATCCCTCTCATGAGTTGAGAAATAAGGGAGGAAGCGAGATATAAAAATACTAGAATCACACACTACATCACTAGACTCTAAATTAGCAACCTAGAGCATTTAGTTGCTCTATTAGGTTTTTGAGTAGAGCTAGAGCTATAAACCACAACTCTCGGGTGGATCATCTTCGACGGAGGTAGACCGGAGATCAAGCTCAATCAAGAAGGCCCCATGGAGCTAAGAAAGAGGGTAAAAGACTGAAGGACATGAATCTTTCGGTATAACTCTCTATCACAGTAGCTAGATCTCTTTAGTTTGCTAGTTTTAATATTTGGTTAGATTTTAGGATGTTTTTAGCGCAAGTTTTTAAAAAAGTCAAAGTTTTTCGTTCTGCAAGGCCACTGTTGGCGGCCAGGGCTCTAGGAACCCCAACAGAAGACGGCGGGGTTGGAGAAGGGGGGCCGCGGGGGTGGGGGTGGGAAATGAAGGAGGAAGAGAAGAAGAAGAATGTATGGGACGCAGTTGCCAACTGCGCCCCATTGAATTTTATTTAAAAACAACACAGCTCCAGGCGCTGACTTGGCGCTGAGCTGGCGCCTATGTGGTCAAAAGTGGTCTACATTTGTAATAATTTTTTAAAGTGGCATATTTTTATTATTATTTTATAAAATAATAATATTTTAAAAAATTGTCCCTAATTGAATTAAGTAAGGATGTTGAAATATTGACAAATTTAGTGTCCATCCCCTTGTCTTTTTAGAGTTTTATTTTATTTTTAGTTTGAGAAAAATGATTTAGGTCCCTGGCCTAAAAATTGGTGGCTCCAAGTCCCTCGCAAAAAAATAAAATAAAATAAAGAAAACCTTCCATGACCAGAAAAGCAGTGTTTTTAAGTCTCTAACCGTTTTTTTATTTTTGAATATTCATATTCTATCCTTGTACTTTTTGGCAAAAAACTATTACATTTACCATATAACCAATACATTTACATGATTTCTACTGCATCTACCTACTAATTACTATCCCATGTCTTTTCAAACTGCCACTATATATATAGTAGTTATTTGGTGAGCGTAAGAGTTATCTCATAAGTTTAATGGTTAACTAGTATATGTAGAGTTATCTGCTACATGTAATGGTTCCATATGAAACATAGTGAATATCTGATAAATGTAATTGCTAACTGCCAAAAATTACAAGGATGGTATTGGAATATTGAAAAATAAAAAAGACCATGAACTAAAAAAAACACGATGTTTTGTTCATAGGGTTTTCCAAACTTTTCCGAGACTTAAAACCAACCGCTTTTTGGAGCCAGGGCCCCTATACCCATTTTTCCCTTCCATTTTTAATATGCAGAGTACATTGACATTTTAGGCAGTTTCAAAGCTAACCACTCATCGATTTTGTGAACGATCAGCTTTGCCATATTGATCTTCATGTCCTGGATTATGAATATTGTGAATGATATTAGGATGTGATACGTACACGATAGATAAAGCCAATTCGAGATGGTGAATCTCCGCTAGCCGATTCGAGATGGCTAATCCCCTCAAACAATTTACTAAAATAGCTTTTTTTGAGTTTTTCATTCCTTTCTTACATTCATTACAACCATATTATATTAAAAACAAACAAAAGTAGTGGAGAGAAAGTCTCCTAAAATAAAGGAAACATGAAAGAAAATGCAAATATGGCCTAGATAGTTGAGAACATGGGTTAGTCGGAGTTGGTTAAGAGTAATGAGTTTCATGCACACCTCAGGAAGTTAAGAATTAGACAAATTTATTGTTCATCCCCCTTTTCTTCTAAGGATTATTTTTGCTAGTTCAGAGAATGCTACTTCAGCAATATAGTTTTTGGCCACCAAACCGAGGTTTCTTCAGTTTCGCAAATTTCGGAGTTAATTGAAATTGGAGAACCAAACCATAGTTTTCCGAAATTGTGCACCCAACAAGATAAAGTTATTGAACTCCAATTCTTTTCATTCATCGAGAAAAATTAACTTAAATTAAACGAATACTTTAGTATTATGGAAAACCCTTGGTTTTTTCCGCCAGAAATATTTTCAATAAGTTAGGAGAGAGAGTTTGATGTCAGATCAGGTTCACAGTCGGTGATTAAGACTGTCAAATTTTTTCCAGAGTCTTGCTCCTGATCCCATTTTTACGAGAAAAGTCTCAGGTGATGACAATCGGGAAATTATTTGGACAGATTTTAGAGACAAATTAATTTGCTTAGATGTTCAAAAGAGACTGTCCCTATCTATAAATCTAAGTAAACTCTACTTTGTAGTAATGTTACATGAAGCAAGTTATAAATTTGTCCAATTAAAAGGAAGCAGGACTAAATGGTGAAGCATACCTGTGGATTTTTCATGTAGTTATCAATTTGTTATATTCTGTCGATTTTTCATGTAGTTTTCAGTTTGTTACCGACACAATTAGACTTTCTTAATATAATTTATTCTATATATTTTTAATTATTTTTTGATCCATTAAAAAATTATCATTGCCTGACTCCCTGGTCAAATTGCTAATTCATTCAATTTCCTGATACCCTGGAACAGATGTCTGAATTACTCAATCAGAAATCTTCAATCCAAGGAAAAGTCCCTTCAGGTTATTTTAATGCTTTGTTTAATTTGAGCGGCGCATGGCTGGAGGATGCAAAGAACACCAAATGTCTTGCTTTTGATGGCTACTTCATTTCCTTGTACAATCTGCATCTAAGGTCTGCTCCATTACTTTTGCGAGATGAAGTAAAAAATGCCGTTCCATCAAAATGGGACCCTGTATTGCTATCAAGGTAACAACTACATTCTTTTTTATCTATTCTTTGGAGTGTGAATGTGATATTCTAAAGTTTTAACAAGTTATATCATTCAAAATTTGTTTAATAATTAGTAAATGCTGTCTAGTTAATTTGATTATGTTGGTGGTGATGTTCAAGGTAGTAATTATTCATATTGTAATGTATTTTATTCATTCTTGTGTAGTACTCTACTCTCTCATCTAGTAGTGAGAACATATTACTCTATTTAATTTTTATTGTCTATTTCTCGTCTGTGATTATTATCTATATTTTCTCCTTCATAGAATATTATCTCTTTCCAAACATGGATATGTGCTATAAAGAGGAAAAGATTCTTCATCATGTATAATATACTGAATTTCTTGTTGACAGCAATGAGTTAAATTTGTTTTTCCGGAAGATAATGAGTGAAATTTGTTTTAGTACAAACTATGTAACTTGTCTTTCATTTTAATCTTTTTTTGGGGTGAATGTTTTGCAAAGATGCTTATTGTATTTCACTTTAAGCAGTACTTTGCATCTCTTATAATTTTATTGTTGAAATATTAGTTTATATTTCAATTGTTAGTTGTTATAAATAGAATAATAAAATATTCTTATTTAAATTATGAAGAACATTTAAATTTAAATAAGGATATCCCTAATAGATAAGGGAAAAGAGGTTTATTTAGGTATGACAAAGGAGTCCTAATTTAGTTAGGAGATATAACATTTATCCAAATAAGAGAATGACTTATTCTATTCTATAAATAGAGGTATTTTCATCATGAAACTAGGTTATGAAAAAGAGATGTAGTCTCTAAACTTATGAGGGTTGTAAATATCCTTTCTTGAGGTGAGATCAAAAGAGATGATATGAGAGATTGAAGAAGATTGAGTGGTGTAATTTATACTTCTTCATGATAAAATAATCTTCATGTTTGTCATGTGGAATAGGTCGAGTTTGGTCAAACCACATTAAGCCTTGATGTTTCTCTTCTTCTTCTAGATTGTCATCTTGCGTGTTTGAAAGTTAAAGGCCGGATAATTCTCCAATAATTGGATCACATCTTGACATCTTCGAGAGGAAAATTCCCCAACATTTATAAA
Source organism: Agapanthus africanus (assembly GCA_030015575.1). Taxonomy (NCBI): domain Eukaryota; kingdom Viridiplantae; phylum Streptophyta; class Magnoliopsida; order Asparagales; family Amaryllidaceae; genus Agapanthus; species Agapanthus africanus. Next base: position 151,405,944 of record JASDDO010000006.1, read on the forward strand.
TTCAAGATTTAATTCTAACAAACCACCAAATACTTGTTGGGTATGGATCCAGCCCATGAGAAGCGGGCCGAACCAAAGCCCACTGCAGCCGAACACCCTTGGTTGTTTGGATTTGACCAAAGCTTTTTTGCTTGGAGCACAAGTAATTAAAGGCTATTTAATTAATACTTTGTTACATGAAATCAATTAAGCGCTGCAATCAATTAGCAGCCGAACTATCCTCTCAACCTATTTTCGTAGCGGTTTTTGGGTAATCCACCGTTAAAGGTGACGACTTTGATATTCGTGTATCCCATTATATTAATAGTGGAAGAATAAATAAAGAAAGTAACCGAACCATTGTCCTGTGGTTTTTCCCGCACCAAGTAAAAATCGGTGTCTCGTTTTGGTGTGTTGGTTGGTTAATTTATTCTACTACGGTATTGTTTCTCGTATTTGATTTGGTGATTGCCAAAATATGTGATTTGTTATAATCCCATCCTATCCAATCCCAACAAAGTGGTATAAGAGCTGAAGGTTTCAGATCAATTCTAGTTATGGATAAAATGGAAGAATCTGGCATTACCATGATTAAATTGACGTCATCAAATTATTCGATTTAGAAGTTGAGGATGGAGGATCTCCTTTATTGCAAGGATCTATATAAACCCGTTCAAGGCGATAGTGGCCGACCAGATAAAAAGACCGATAAGGAGTCGGAAATTATGCATCGGAAGACTGTTGCATATATCCGACAATGGGTTGATCAGAGTGTGTTCCATCACATCGCACAAAAAACCAAAGCTATTGTCTTGTGGGTAGAGTTGGGGTCTATATACGAGCGTCAGAAGGCTCAGAACAAGGCTTCGTTGAAGACTTGTGAACCTCAAGTATAAGGATGAAAAGAATATCTCCGAGCATCTCAGTGATTTACCGGGCACGGTGAATCAGTTGACTACTATGAAGATGGTGCTTGGTGATGAACTCCAAGCATTGATGCTGCTCAGATCCTTACCAGACAGTCGGGATACCTTCATTAAGTAATCCGGCACCGAATGGGAAGCTAACTATAAACGTGGTTAAAGATAGTTTGTTTAATGAGGAAGCCAGAAGGAAAGAAATGAATACAACTTCTTCGGATGGAGACACGCTTGTCTCAGGAAAGCAAGAAAGATGGGGAAGAAGTCAGAGGACATCTCGTCAAAATCAAAACGAAGATCAGTCCATAGAGAAATCCCAGTCCCAAAAGAATATGCAATGTCACTACTGCAAGAAGTTTGGCCATATAGTTAAAAGGTGCGGAAAATTGAAAGCCAAGGAAAAAGCCGAAGGAAAGAAGAAGACACATCTGCAACTATATCTGATGTTTTTATTGCTCATGATAACACTTGTATCAATGTTGCTTCTCATGATAGCAATTGGATTATTGATTCAGGTGCTTCGTTTCATATTGCTTCTCATGCCGAGTTCTTCACATCCTACACTAGTGGCGACTTCAGTTGTGTTAGGATGGAAAACGATGATTTGTATAAAATTATAGGCATGGGAGATATTTGTTTGGAAACCAGTATTGGTTGCAAGTTGCTACTCTGGGATGTCAGACACGTTCCAGATATTCTTCTCAATTTGATCTCCACCGACAACCTTCACGATAAAGGCTACAATAATTACTTTGGTAAAGGTAAATGGAAGCTTACCAAAAATTCTTTAGTGGTAGCCCGAGTACAGAAGTCCAACACTCCCAATGTTATGCATGCAAAGCTCTATAAAGGAGTAATAAATGCAATTGAAGGCCAAGTTGATTTGGATCTAATATCTCCCCTAGTTTCAATTGATATTTCAGTAAAACATGTTCAAGTTGAGAATCCTGCAGCATGTTCACCTGCAGAAGAGCCAGTGGAGCTAGCACATCCAGTGCCATTAGTAGAGCCTCATATTAGAAGATCTGAAAGAGGCATGGCCTACATGAGATACTTATTGAATGAGTATGTGTTGTCTCCTAACGGAGGAGCACTCGAAAATTATCGGAAGGCTACTTGTCATAAGAAGAAAAATCGGCGGCTAGTAGTCATGCAAGAGGAGATGCAATTCTTGGATGAGGATCATACTTATGACTTGGTTAATATGCCTAAGGGCAAGAAGGCACTGAAGAACAAGCGGGCCTATCAAATAAAAACCCATGAGAATACCTCACAGTCAAGGTAAAAAACGATCGATTGTGAAAGAATCTAGTTAGATAAGGTGTATCAAATTCGATGAGAAAATCCATATCGAGGAGAACAAATCCAATATGATGACCAATCCGTTGTCTAAAGATAAGCTAGCTATTTGCCTTAAAAAGGCAGGGTTAGTAGAGGCCTCATTAACTGGAGGGGGAGATTATTGGGTATGGATCCAGCCCATGAGAAGCAGGCCGGACCAAAGCCCACTTCAGCTGAACACCCTTGGTTGTTTGGATTTGACCAAAACTTTTTTGCTTGGAGCACAAGTAATTAAAGGCTATTTAATTAGTACTTTGTTGCATGAAATCAATTAAGCACAACAATCAATTAGCAGCCTGTCACGACCCGGAATTGGCACGTGATCGACACTTAAATCACGTGAAGTCAATAGAACCCCACCGTAACCCAAGTAAGCCGAAAGCCCAGAAATCTAAATCTTTTAGGAAAATAATGGAGGTAAAGTTTTGAAAAGAGGGTATAATTGAAATCAAGTTCTCTTTTTAAAGTATATGGAAAGTTCGTTTGAAATGCAACTGAATTATATACTATAATTTGAAAACATTTTGTCATTTGAAATTTGGGCAGCACCTCCTTTGTAAATTTCAATCCAAAACCAGTACATAACAAGTATAATATGATATCCCTAAGCGGGAGCTAGCTCATCGCCAATCGGCGGAAACAACTACGCAAATACGAATATACGACGCCCGAGGCGAAGATCAACACAGAAAAGAAAGTAAAGAAAATCAAAGTATCATCAAACCCAAAATAAAGAATAATACATACACGTCGCTCTAAGTCTGAAAGAACATACAAGTCTTTGGTTTCTAAGTACCAAATATATATAGTCTGGTTGATGGAGTTTTTAACTAGATACAAATGAATAATAAATGCACACAAGGGTGGTTGCGCTCTGAACTGTAACCCACCTACCAAATGCAAATCATCCAGAAAGGAGCAGTGTGCCAGCAAGCCGCTACTGATACATGCGGTCTATCCTGCAAGAAAACCGTGGCACAACGGGGGTGAGTTGCCACCTTGTGGGTAGAAGACATCAGCAGGTAGAAACCGAATGTATGACGATCTGCTAGGTCATACAGTAATATAGTAATATAATAATATACAGTAATATATTAATATACCGTGTGGTAACGAAGGTGATCGTGTATACATAAGTATGGTAAATATATAAGGTCGTGCCTGTGTCAAAATATGGTACCATGTCATGTTTCATCATACATATATAAATATATATATCATCCAACGCGTGTCCATTAACGATACATCAAATCATCATAAAAATCCGAGTGCTCAGTATTGACACTCGAAAATATCATAAAACCCGTGTCCAGTATCGACCCGTAAATCTTCATATCTCAGGCGCTGTCTCATCGGATCGGCCCTCATATCCATCTATCTCAAATTGCTCCGGTCGGTATCCTTCGGATATCCGCCGAGTCCAGTACTGTCACCAGGAGGTAGTGTTTCCCTACCAGGCTCAACGTCTCTCTATACGATCTTCTTGCCCCGGGGTACCGTACCGGATCCACAATGTAACCGCAAACGGTGCCTCCTCTCTTCTCGAATCGGGTATACACATAACTCAGAACTGAGAAAACTCATGGTGGACGCCAAACATCATATCAAGAGAAAACCGCGTATTTTTATATAAATCATAAGTTTTTAAAATGTATCCGCGGTTTCTCAAATCCAGAAATCTCATGAAAACAAAATCTCATAAGCATTTAGCAATAATGAAATAATATGTACAGGCACAAAACAATACTGTAATGCATAACAGGTGTGTTTATATGAGCGTGGCGTTTAACTAGGTAAGGAAATGCAAAACTGAACTAGTATGTGTAGTACGGAGTACTAAACAATAACTAAATGCTACAGGTTATAAGGTGATATGGTGACAACGATTTTTAATGTACGTGGCATGGCAATTACCGATAATGAGTGTGTGAGCCGGTGAGTATGTGTATGTGCAACATGTGCATCATCGGTAATGGTGCGTGTCCTAGCAGACGAAGTCATATGAAGATAAGTACAAGGAACGTAGTATGTATATTGCAAATGAAAATAATACTAGCGTAAACAGAATAAAATACGTAACTATATATGAGCCATACAGTTATAGTTTAAAATATCACGAATCGTTATTTTTATTTGAAAATGGGGGCTACGATGTTTGAGAAAAAGATGCCATTTGAAAATCCGTAGCGGTCCTTGAGATTGTCATTTAAAGGTGCATAACGATTCGTTAGTTTTGAAAATAGGTATGGCTCTAAATATATCCTAATATCTACTTAAGTGATTTAAAAACAATATTTCTCGAGTCAATATATATATAAGTCGGTGATTCATCCTCATCATATCATGTACGGTATAATCTATCGTACGATATCATCAAATCAATAGTACGGATCTATAGTCTCGTACATCATCTCATATCATCATATATCATCTCGTATCATGTCATGCCTTTTCATATCATATCATATGCATCGCTTCATGTCATTATATCCAATCATATCGACTCGTGTTATCATAACATATCATATCCTCATCTTGTTATGTTGTATAGTAAATATCCTTAAATTTATATATGTATATAAATATGTGTGTGTATAAGCGTATATACATATAGCTCAAGGCTAAGGACACTAGAACTAAGGACATACCTTTCTATAAGTATACTACTATTGCTTGTAGTACCCTAGAACCCTATTAGCTACATATATATATCTAATATCTACGTAATATACGTATAACCCTATATATATCCTAATTCTACGGTTGCGGGGGTACTATACACCATCCATCCGACTTCCCCCGTAGATATACACATCTATTCACCTACTGTTCTCGCTCTAGCCGAAATCGATGAACGTCTTGCTCTCCTTCGTCGTCCCGAAAGTTCACGCGAATGTACCTACAAATCAAAGCATATCGTATCGAAATCAAAAAATCAAATCCGAAAACCGATACGACAAGCGAAGCGCACATAGGTTAGAACCTATGGTCCACGCATGCAAGAACAACAAAACAATCTCCGACGTCGACGTACGAACGTCAAATGACCGATTCAAAACTCAATATCAAAAACCAAAATTTTCAAAAGTCGCAAAATATAGTCAGAAACTTAGTAAAACATTCCCAGATTTTTATTAATGTGAAATTAGACCTTTTAGCATATAGGATTGGCCTAGTTATCATATGTGTGCGCTACAGAACAAAACCTAAATCCTAACTCTAAGTTCAACCCGCAATTTGCGGCCAATTTGAATTTTTTGGCGGCCAAGAAAGGGAGATGAGGGCTCGAGTTTTTAGGGTAGCTTCCTATGTATCTGCATATCTCACTGTATCTGCTAATAAATTTTCAGAGTTCTCGAATCATCCCACATTCTAATTGATCACCACAGTTCAACAAAAGCCGATATCGAAAAATTCTAAGTTCGTCGAATCCGAGATTTTCTCCACTATATCACTCACTTAACACTAATGGTCTTGTATACACTCCCTAAACCCTCTACTAATCACCACTATAAATTCTATCCACTAATTCTCACTATAGAATTTTCCAAGTTTACTTAACATAACTTATTTAACTCTAAACTATAAAATGAGGTTAGGAAACTAAATACTTAAAGAAAGTGCAGGGTTCCGTAGGGCGGCAACAAGGTTTCGGGAGGCATCGTCCATGCCGTTTTAAAAAATTTGCCGTACTAAAGAACCCTAACCCTACAATCTTAACTAGAGATTTAGACGAACTAGCAATGCAAACAACTTTACATCTAAGTGAATGAGGAATACAACCTTTATAGACCGGTCCTTCACTTCTAAAGCTCCGTGTAATAGTCCTTTCGCTCCAAGTAGTGAACACCCGAACTCTAGTAAGGGTTCAAATGAAGAAATGAACAAGCTTGCTCGAAGTCTTCGAGGCCGAAAATGATCTACGTGGAGGAGACTCAAGCTCATGCTATCTCTTCACTAATGGTAGATTAGTGAAGCAAACATCCTGAAGTGGAGAAGAGAATGAAATTCATGAGATGAGAATAGCAACCATGGGTGAGTTAGTATCATATACTAACTCATGTAGAGACTAAACCATGGCTAACAATAATGGTTAGGTTAATAAATATCTATAAGTAAAACAAATTAGTGGACTTGGTCAATGGTTCCACAAGCTTCTACAAGCTTGAACCATGTGACTAATTTCCAACAAATTTTGATTAATTTTAAATAAATAAAACCTAACATTAACATAAGCATGGTGTGAGTCTCATACACCCATGTAGCATGTGGTATCAAACATGACACAAAATAATGTACATTAATATATATCACATATATACTAAGTGTATACAAGTGAGAAAAAGAAATCTTAAGTGAGCTAATATTAGTTAATGTAAGTTAATATATCAAATATATAATTATATATTAAATTATTAAATCAACACTTGATTTAATAATCCGGTTATATCACATACAACCGACCAATATCAAATGTAATAACTTATCGAATCAACACTTGATCCGATAACCCGGCTATATCACATATAATCGACAGATATCACATATCGCGATAATAGAATGCGGTATCATAGACGCGTATTAATCTCGGTCCCGCACATATCACATATGTGCTCCTACTTCGTTTCGCTTGAGCTAGGAAACCTCTGTGTAGGACTCTAATGACTCGTCAATACGCCGACAGTAGGTGGTGATCATATCAGCCACTCACAAGCCGCAAGCGGTCTGCTAAATGTAACGGCCACCCGGGTATTGAGCGATCAGAAGATCAACAAGTAAGCCTGCTCATACTCCTGCGAATCCAATAAGTAACACCACCGTACAGTCTGGTCTCTTCGTCTGATATGTCGCATATCACAGCCTGGGGGTGGTATAACGGCAGACCCCAATAGCCTGATAAGTCATGCTGATGTGAGGCTCATAACAGTTCGAGAAACTACTGATAACACTTACCAGTAGATCTTAGCAACCCTGGCCAGGATTTCCTGTTATGGCCAATCAAGTATAGCGCAACATCAACCCCCAATACCGGGAGAGACGAAATCCCCTCCTATCGCTCATTGCCTCTATGTGACTCGGGATTGTACCAAAAACCACCGTTTTGCATGATCTCTTGAACGTGGTAAGGTGGAAATCAAAGCACAGTGAGAATCACGCAAGACTCTATGACGATCTCGAGTCGACAGACTAACCTGTACCAGTGTCACCAGAGAACTGCTATCTGACGATAGATATAATACCATCTAGGAGTTCTCGGCGTGTCCGTTCAGTGTACCCAGTCTCCACTGAGTACCCGTATACCATCTCTGATGTCAAACACCAATGGATATGCGATCATCCATCGCCCATCATATGGGTCGAGAAGCGTATACGTTAGTCTACTCTGGAATATCGATGCCCCGTCTCGATACTCCCACGACTAAGAACATTTGAAGGATGTACTTACCGACTACCATGTCCCCACTAGTATGATCTGCATCATAATCCTGATAGTCAAGTACTCATCCTAAGGGCTTTATCAACATGTAATAGAGAGACAATAGGTGTACATGTTAAGATAAAGAGCAATCAGATAGTATACTATCATGTTGAGCAAGAAAGTCCTTCCTATATATGTCCAAGCATCCACTACAATATACATCACATGTACAGTAATGGCCTCTAGGGCATACACATAACTAACAGAAGGTGAGTGTTTTACCTCAGAGGAACAACTCAAGAAAATTTCTAGATGGTCCAAAATGCTCAAAACATAAACTTGATCCCACTATGGGGTGAAGAATGAGATGAACAATTTTTGTGAAGGTCATGTGAGGTTTTGATAAAGTTTTAGGGGTGGTGCATCGTGGAGGAAGAGGTGAGGAAGATGAAGAGGAAGAAGGCGAAGAAATAAGGAATGAAGAAAAAAGAAATAAAGAAAAGTGACCATGGTTGTAGAACCTTCTCTCTCTCACAACCATACTTGCCCATAATTCCATGTCTCCTATTTCTTTTCTTCTCATTTCTATTTTCTTTTCCCCCCTTTATTTTGAAAATACAAAACCATAATAAACAAAATGTAAAAAGGTTGGCATGTCAATAACATATCATGACACTTAAACATGGTTTAACAAAATAACTTGGCCAATGCATAATTAGGAAACACTAATTAAGTTTAGCATTAATCTTGTATGGAAATAATTATATATTAATTTATAAAAAGCCCAAATCAAATAAATGCTTTCATAATTAATAGTTCATTTTAAATTCCAATTATTTTCCAAAAATATAGGTATATAATTATACCATTCTACTAAATCTCATTTCCATACTTATATAATATTCATAAAATTTATTATTTTATTATTTAAATTCAAAAATAATATTTTATATTTTTTGAAATGTTACACAGCCGAACTATCCTTACAACCTATTTTCATAGCGGTTTTTGTGTAATCTACCGTTAAAGGTGACGACTTTGATATTTGTGTATCCTATTATTTTAATTGTGGAAGAATAAATAAATAAAGTAACTGGACCATTGTGCCATGGTTTTTCCCGCAAGGGTTTTCCATATAAATATCGGTGTCTCGTTTTTGTGTGTTGGTTGGTTGATTTATTCCGTTGTGGTATTATTTTTGTATTTGATTGGTGATTGTCAAAATTGGTTCTTTGTTATAATCCCGTCTCATCTGATCCCAACAATACTTTGGCCTAATTACGAGAAACTATCAAATTTTTGTTAAATACACAAGAAACTATCACAAAACTTTCAAAAACTACATGAAACTACCGCAAAACTTTCAAAAACTATGAAAATCTACCATAAATAAGGTGCCACATCAACAATAAATTCCAAGAAACTACCAAAAAACTTATAAATTTTTTAACCATGGTAGTTTCCCGTAATTTGAAGAGAATTTGGTAGTTTCTCGTAACCGAGGCAAAGTATTTGGTAGGTTTTGGAATTAAGCCTAGATTCAATGAATACTTTGTTCGTCGAGGGCCACATCTACCTTTCTCATGTTCCTCCAAAAGAACCCCTTTATCCTCACAATGGTGGTTGTCTAGACATTTCAACTTTTTGTGACCAAATTGAAATCCTTTCCTGAAATAAGTAAACTAGGATCAGAATATATTGTTACTTAAAATATATATTATGAAAGATAAAAACTGACAGGAAAAATCAAGTCATTCCATATGTTTTTTGTTTTGTTCTTTTATCCCTTTATTTTTTTGCTACTTTCAGAAGTTAAGATTTAGTTATAGATGAAGCATTATAACGCTAAATTCATATTAGCGAGATCCCTAAACATTCTTTTGCACATGAAGTAAGCTTTATATACATACATATATTTTGAAGGTTTATTCAGACATATGGAACACACATAATTGTCGAATTAGCAATTGGAGGCCAGGATGTAATTTGCGTAAAGCAAAATCATTCTTCAACAATTTATTCTTCAGAACTTAAGCTACACCTCGAAGATCTCGGTGATATCTTATTTTCAGATGGAACGAACCTTTCCCCTCTACATCGCAGGGGCAAAGAAGGAAATAAGGTGCAAAAATTCTAATCCTTCTATCTTGAATTATTATTGATGTTAGAATAATTTGTTAATTAATATCATGTAATAGTTTTCTTTTAATACAGCTGCCTGATGTCTTCTACAAAATTTTTCAAGCCAACAACCTGCAACTGGCTAGCTATTCAGAAACTTCCAGTAAGGATGTAAGATTTTTGCAAACCTTGTTCTTTTGAAGGAGAGTTCATATTTTGCAGCCAAAGATGAGATATCTTGTTTACAGGGAATAACTGTTATATGTTCAAAAAGGGGAGGAGATGCATATTTGAGTAATCACTCAAAATGGCTACAAACAGTACCAACTACTCCTGATGCTTTATTTTTCAAGTTTGTTCCCATCACATCGCTTCTCTGTGGAGTCCCTGGCAGTGGTTATCTTAGCCATGCAATCAACTTGTATCTTCGGTGTACGTAATCTATCAATTTTATAATTATTTTCATATCGATGCCATGTTTTCTGAATATATCAATGGCTTTAATTGCAGGAAACCTTTAGTTTTGTCTCACTGTTTACCGTACAACAGGATATTACTCTCTTTCTCAAAACTGCACTTTTATCCCCTTCCTTCTTTGTTTTGTCTCTATTCCCGTCTTTAAAAAAATATTCTTTTTCGTATTTCTGCAATCCCTCAACCACAAAATTCCCTTGGCAAAAGTATTAAATTTGCAATATCAGTGAAAAGTGGCAGAAAGTCAAGGGTATATTGAGAATGAAAAATTCATATAAAAAGGAAAAAAAATTAACGACTATTATAAGCAAAATTAGATCCACTCAGATTATTTATTCTCTTTCTCTACAAGTCATATGTACATGTGAGATTACATAAGATTATAATTAGATCTTTTGTAACTAATTTGTTATTTGTTACAAAAGGTTTGCTATAGATAAACTGAGTACTAGGAAATCAACACGATCCAAACTGCACATTTAGATAAAGACTCTCCTCAAGATGTAGAGTGTAAAGAACAAACCAAATTGTGGATCAGGTGCTGAAACAAATCTTGACCAACTGGCTTTGTGAAAACATCGGCTTTTAAAAGATTAGATGGAACTTAAGTGGTATTTAGGAACCCAGAGTTGATCATCAATCTCAATGTGTTTCGTTCACTCATGAAACACAGGATTTGAGGCAATTTATTTGGCGGCTTGATTTTCACAATGAAGAGTAGCTATCTTGTGGAACCCGTAAGTCATCAAGTAAATATCACAACCACTAGAGATCACAAGATGTAGAAGCCATGGCACGATATTTTTCTTCTGTAGAGGATCTAGAGACTGTCCCTTATTTCTTAGACTTCCAGGATATTGGAAAATTACCAAGAAAAGTGCAATAGCCTGTAACTGATCACCTTGCAGTGGGACAACGAAGCCTAGTCTGAGACGAAATAAGCATGTTGGTACAGAGAGCTAGAAGAAGATAATACAATGCCGGTTCCCAGAGAAGATTTGATATAACACTTAACTCGAAGCACTACTTTCCAATGACGATCTCAAATAACATTAACTGAATACACAACGTCTTGACGAGTGATCATGAGATAAAGAAGACGCCAAATTAGGCATCGATATTTCGCTGGATCTATCATGAACGAGCACTCATTATGCTTTAATGGAAAATTTTGTTCCATTTGGAAACTACAAGGTCTTCCTCCAAGTGCACCAACGTCACGAAGAATATCCAAAGCATATTTTCTTTGATAGAGGAAGATACCATGCTTGAAACGGGCAACTTGAATTCCAAGAAAATATTTAAGGGCTCCCAAATCTTTGATATGAAATCGTGAATGAAGAAGTTCCTTTACTAATGACATGGAAGTGAGATCATCTCTAATAATAATAATATCTATGTTAACTAAAACTGCAGTGATGGTAGATTGTTTAGTAGATGTAAAAAAGAATAATTGGCCTTAGATTGAACAAATCCAGCATCATGTAAAGCAGTAGAAAATTTAGTTAACCAATTTTTAGATGCTTGTTTAAGACCATAAACTGTTGTGAAGGCGGCATACTCGAAACTCCTCTTTTTATCAAATCCAATAGGAATAGTAATATAAACTTCTTCATGAAAATGACCATGAAGAAAAGTATTGTTCACAACAAGTTGGAACAATGGCCATCCACGAACTACAAGAATAGCAAGAAGACATCGAACAGTAACCAATTTAGCTACCGGTGCAAAGGTTTCATTGTAATCAATACCCTCTCTTTGTGTGAAGCCTTTGGCTACAAGTCGGGCCTTATAACACTCCACTAAACCATCAACTTTATGTATGATTTAATAAACCCATTTACATCCTATTGGTTGCTTTCTCGGTGGAAAGGAAGTGAATGTCCATGTGTTAATATGCTCCAACGCCTTAATCTTAACTCTTATAGCTTCTGTCCAACTTGGATCACGATTAGCTTGGTTAAATGGGTATAGGTTCAATATCAACAAATATGGATGATAAAGTTTCCAAGAGTCGAGGACTGAAATTTTGATAATTGAGATAATCAACCAATGGATACTGATATTGGTGGTTAAAAGGCCTCATAGAAGTATTTGATTAGTCGGATTTTGGTACCCCACAATAATATTATTTAGATTTGCTGGAGGTCGTCTTGGTCTTTGTGAACGCCGGACTATAGGTGATCGAAATGAGTGAATTCACTTGTTGCACTAGGATTGGATGAAGAATGTAGTTGTGTGGCAGGGATGGATGGAGTTGGTGCTAGTTCATGTTGGGGTCAAAAATCACACCCCACTCTCGAAGTCAAAAAGTTAAAGTCAAAAAGTCAAATTCAACATCCAAACAAGTGAGCCCGAGCCCAACCAACCGGGGCCTAACCCCAAACCGCCTCAAGCCCGAGTAAAGCTGGCCGGCCATGCTAAGAAAAGGAAAAGAAAATTGTAATGAATATATTTTATATGTAAATAAATAGAAAAATGTAATGAAAATGGGCAAAAAGCCAAATTATGTAAAGCCCATGGTTAAAGTGCAAAATGTGTGTACATGAATGTGAGGAAAAGGCAAAATGCCAATTATGTAAAACCCAAGAGGCAAAGTGTAAATGTGTAAGGGTATTTAAGAGAGCTTCTTCGGCCCCTCATAGAGATAAAGCAACCGGCTGTATAGGATTAAGTACAACCGTTGGATCGAATATGAAACTGGTTAAACCGGTAGAACTGGTTACCCTTTTTTTTATTGAATAGTAATTGTTAAATCGCTTGGCATCTAGTACAAATATCCCATCAGTCAAGCATGGTCTTTGGTTTTCTTCAAACCTCAAGAAGAGGACAAAAAACTATGACACCTTTTAATTTTTCCATCTTGAATCAATATCTCAAAATAAACTCTTTTCCATAGGAGAAAACGGATCTAATCTTTATCTCTACTTTTTTAGAACAAAAAAAGATCTAATTTTTCTCTACCTGTTTCTTGAAAAGGAATAAAAGATCCAACTTTTTTCTCCAAATAAAATGAAATCTTTTCTTCTCTCCCTTCACTTGGCCCCAATTCGATTGAGAGCAGATCGATAATTGAAGATGGAAAGAGAAAATTAAAGAGAAATTAGAATTTATTGGAGAGATTAGTGGAGCAGTGATCTCGCCCGCTCTTAAACCTCTTCATATGTCTCTATTTCCATCGGCCCGGCCGTCTCACCTTTCACTTCATGCTCGCTTTGCCGTCAGAATTTCTTTGTTTTGATTAAAACGAAATCAAAGACTTGGGGGGTCTATTCGTTGGTTTCTTTATGTAATTTTGGGATTTTCTGATGATTTCTGAGAAGGTTGATTTGGGCAGTTAGGGTTTTGTTACATAGATTTTGATTTTTAGTATATCTCCACTATTATAATGCAAAATTCAGGTCTGTTTGATAAGGATGTAAATGAACCCGGATAATTCGTTGAACCTATAAATGTCTCTCTACTTTATTGCACACCTTACGAAACGAAATGCGAATGCACCCGATTATTTTCCGGGTATTTAAACCCAACCATATGATGAAATATTAAGTTTTTCTCTTCCCACAAAATATTAAGGCTTTTGTGCCGACTCTCTCTTGAGGTTTTTCTTCCTCAATTTCTCAAGAGAAAAACTCTCTTTTCCTAGAATAAATAGGATAAACACAGAGATCTATTGAAAAAGAGTTGCACTCTTCTACCAAATCTAAGCAAAGAGAGCTTTTGGGACTCCTCCTTCCTCTTCAAGAAACAAAGAAAGGAGAAAGAAGGAGAATCCATGTCTCAAAACACATTTCTGAAAGATTCAAGACATAAGTGAGAGAAAAGGAATCCCCTTTCTCTATTCCAAGATCCAAAACACAGGTTCTCAACAACAAAGGGAGATTTTTTGACATCAAGATTAGAAGAAGGTTCAGGGTGATCCCACATGAGGGAAGGCCTTTGGCTTATTCCTCGGAGAAACGCTCGGGATGCGGATTTTGATCCATAATCCCTCTCTTGAACACGAATTTCCATATGTGATTCACTCAAAACGTGGAAACATAGATTTTGATCTATATTTTCTCAATAAGATAAAAACGATGAAATTTAGCGGTTATGCCGTCGATTTTGTCAAAATCCCTACACTTAGCCTTAAAAAAAATAAAAATATAATACAAAATAAATGCAACGCCCCCCCAAAAGAGGGAAACGATTCCTGTCTTCCCCCAAGGGGATACCTAACCCTGGTTCACCCCAAGGGGGAAGCCGATCCCTGGCTCCCCCAAAGGGCGGGAGCGGCCACCGGACTTTCCAAGGGGGAAGCCGACCCCGGTTCCCCCATAATAGGACCGCCCCTAGTGCCTCCCTAGGAGGAGCTCGACTCAGTTTCTCTGGGGGGAGGCACCTGTATTGGGTACCCCCTTGACGCGATCACTATTAAAAAAATAAAAATAATAAGAATATAGTAAAATAAAATATAAAAACGAAACAAAACAAACCTTTTCCTATCATTACGTCCAAGCACACACGTTCACACACTGAGTTCGCATGATCACTACGACCCGTTAATCGGAGGTCAGCTCGCCTCAAAAGGATGGGTAATTAACGCCAGTTTTGTCTGCGGCTATCGGATATTTGGATCCCTACAATCAATAAACCCTTGCCCACCATCAAGCAGGAGGAATCTGTACATTACCTGACACGCAGTGCATTGGGTGACAAAATACACTCTACAGATTCTGGTATGCCCGATGGAACCTATTTCTCCTCCTATCTTTCGGGTCAAAAGATCATGCCAACTTGTGCATCGTTGTTTGTACTGAAATCATGCTCCTTCATGCAGCTTATAAGTCTTCGACAACAAACAACAACCAACTTTCAACGATGTCTTCAAAAATAAGCTCAGTTTCTGATGCGACTTTCGTCGCATACACAATCAAGACGACTGCCTGATTGACTCTTCCGTCGGAACCTATGCAGCAATGGACGGAGCAATCACTTCAATTCGGATCCATCTTATTCGCCATAGCTATCGGAGCTCCTACCTCATAGGTTCAAGCAAATGAACAACCCGGTCTCGAAAGGTAGGAGGCCGAATGTGAGAGTTGCAAGAATGCCCGAGCCACAACACAAGTCCATCCTCGAACAGCTATTTACCGCTCTAGCTGGGGGCAAAGCTGTCAATTTAAAAGGGGTAACAAGACATCTCGAGCAAGCCCAAACAACGCCAATGACAACTGAATGTGCAAGCATCTTCTCCAGACTCTTTTTCAGTCGGAATACGACGACCACCAAGGAAGTAGAGGCCCACCAATCCCGTGAAGTGAAAAAGCTAAAGAAGCGGTTCAGATATAGAGGCAATAAAAGGGCCTGAGCTCCTATTCCATTGGAGTTCGTAGGGTTCCACGAACACGGTTACTCTATGACAAAGTCAAATCTGCCGTAGAAATTAGCAACTCTTTTGAGCCCTTGAAGTTCGTACAGAAAAATTTTACGACCGCAAAAATCAAGCAGACGACAATTCAAAGAATTCGGTAAAGAGGCGTGTCTAAGCCCCGAAACCAAAAGCATGACACGATCTCACCAAGAGTCTTCCATGCGCTACTCGCCATGCAAAATTAAAAGAGAGAACTCAAGCAGAGGGTACCAGCTGTATCCAAAATCCTGGTCAGACCGACTGCTCTCAGTCGCCTGTCCTTCCTTGAAAGGAGCTGACCGTGGCAATGGCCCAAAAGTTTGACAAATATCATTACCGATGATGAGGCAGCGAATGAATACCAATCTATACGGTCTACATGGTGGGACCCAGAAGAATTAGTTTTTCTTTGCTTCACCGTCATGATAAAGATATGGTTGCCGTTGCCCAATCCCGGTGTGATTTAGATGATAAGGCTCCGCTTAGGCAGCTAAGCAAAAAGAACCAACAACTCCTAAAGAGTCAGATGACGGTGATAGCCCAGTCTTCATCTCCAAAATTACGGAACACATTATTCCAAGAGTTTCAGAAGTAGCTTCAGGATAAAGACAAAGAGTTGGCCAAGATCTATTCCAAAATCGATGATTTGATGAATGGCGTGGCAAACCTCACAACCCAAGTCGTTCAGATGCAGTCGCAGCAAGCTTAAGGCTCAACTCATGAGCCAGGGAGTGACATCCTGAAACGGCCAGTAGCTTTTCCTTCCAGCCCAAAGCCAGGGAACCTTCACGAAAGTCAGTTGCGGTCTTCCTCTAGGAAAGCAAGGCGAAATCATAGACTTAGTCACCAGCAAAAGCAAAACATTGGTGGCCGAAGCTGAAGTACAAAAGAGCCACACCAATAATGGGAGACCATACCCTACCAAATATGATCTCGTGGAGTACTCCAGTGGCGATGTTGTCCCTGATTTAGAAAGGTTCAACGAGATGGGGAACACCAATCAGCATATTGCCCACTTCAAGGTATCATGCGGAAACACAGAGGGAAATGACGCGCTACTCCTCAGACGGTTTGTTAAAAGTTTGACCGACGTTGCTTTCTACTGATACACAAGCATATCAAACAACTCGGTCAAGACATTTGCTGAAATTTTATCGCTGTTCAAACAAAAATTCATGAGTGTCAGTGATAAAATCGCTATTTCTTATCTCGCAAAGACTAAATGGGAAAACAATGAAAACGTCGGTGATTATATAAACCGACAGCGTAATCCTAACGCCAAATACGAATAGCCATTAGAACATGAGCAAGCCGTCAGCCTGATCAATAGAAACATCGATAACCAGATGGCTCCTTTCTTATGCAGCCAGGTCTCAACTTTTCAGGAGATGACTGAAAGGGTCCAGGTGTTGGCGGCCCCGGACCTCCAAATTAATAATAAATCCAGGCATCAGAAGGACAACAGTCGTAGAGACGGAAGTTCCAGTAGCACCAACCCTTTCAATACGTCTGAACGGATCAAAGACGGATCGGCCTCGAAGACCAGTACTGGTGAAAGAACCGACTTTGATAGAGAGAAAGAAGAAAATCTACTCTTTCAGAAAGGATAAAGTCCGCAAGATATTTAAGGATGTCCTGAACAACGGTTTGCAGTTGCCCACGCCAAAGAGACCACATGAAGCAAAAATGACAGACAATCCCATGTATTGCCCATGTCACAGATTGTTGGGACATACCATCGAAGACTGTTACATCTTTAAGGGCTAGGTCGAGGACCAATACAAGGCCAGGGAAATCTCATTATCTTCCGGCGTGTTGGTGAATATTCAAGCTATGACTACCAATTTCATACAAATGAAAGCCGAAATCCTCTAGGAGCAGAAGACTCAATCTTCCACCTCAAGAAACGACTCGAATCTGCCACAGCTTTTGTGGGACATACGCTTGTCCAAAAGACGAAGGAATTGCTAAGGGCATCTTTAAGGAAATCCTAGGATCGAACTAAAGGATCAAATGAAGCTGATTGTCTCGGCCGTCAATTCAGCTCCATCAAATTCAAAATCTTAGAATCTTATATACCATGTAAAGAGGCACCAATAAAGCCAGACAAAGAATAAGTGCAACATTGAGCTCTAAGTCGTTAAACTGAGAATCAGAAATAAATCCTTTTGATTACTAAGTGGTTAAAATGAGAAATTAAAAAAAAGAAAAAAAAGAAAAAGGGTTAAGTCTACAAGCAAAAGGGGCACGAATGAAAAACCGAAAAAGTTTTGTGAGTAAAAACAACAAGACTACCCGTGAATTTGCGAAAACCCAAAAGGGCGCAAACTCGATAAAAGAAAAGGAAATCTCAAAATCCTCCAAAGGTAAATGATAAGTCGCTCCTGCTACCATACCCCAGTGTAGTGATACAGACGCCGAACAAAAGTTCAAACCCTCAAATCCTTCTAAAGGCGAATGATGAGTCGCTCATTACAGCATATCCACTGTAGCGATGCTGACGCCAAATAAAAATCCAAATCTCAAAATCATCTAAAAGCAAATGATGATTCGCTCCTGATGTCTATATTTCAGTGTTAACGATGCCGATGCAAACTCAGTCCAAATATCAAATTGTCCAACGGCGAATGATGAGTCGCTTCCGATATTCCGGTGGTAACGATGCAGACGCCATCCAAAAATTCAAATATCCAAATTCTCCAAAAGGCGAATGATGGGTTGCTCCTGGTATCATACTCCAGTGCAGCGATGCAGACGCCGAACAAAAGTTCAAACCCTAAAATCCTCCTAAACGACGAATGATGAGTCGCTCTTAGTACCATATTCCAGTGTAGCGATGCTGACGCTGAACAACAATTCACATCCCCAAAGCCTCCAAACGACGAGTGATGAGTTGTTCATGGTATCATACTCCAGTGTAGCAATGCCGACACCAAATAACAATCAAAATCCCCAAAGCCTCCAATGGCAAATGATGAGTCGCTTCTGGTACCATATACTCCAGTCTACCGATGCAGATGCCGAACAAAAATTCAAACTCCAAATTCTCCAATGGCGAGTGATAAGTCGCTCTAGGTTCCATATTCCGGTGTTAGCAATGCCGACGTCAACAAAAAATCCAAACCCAATTCCAATTCAAATCTTAACTCACACTGGAAAACTTCCAGCTTCAAAAATCAAATTCTAAATCCTCAAAAGGCGAATGATGAGTCGCTCCTGGTATCATACTCCGGTATAGCGATGCAGACATTAACCAAAATCCAAATTCCAAATCCTCTAAAGGCGAATGATAAGCCGCTCCTGACACCATACTCCAGTGTAGCAATGCTGACGCCAACAAAAACCCAAATTCCTCAAAATCCAATCCAAATTCTATTCAAAATCCTTGAAATCCAATTCAATCCAAATCCAGTTCAAATTCAAATCTAAACCTAAATCCTGCGATCTTCAAAGAAATCCAAAATTCCAAGTCTCACTCGGCGGTGTTTCCAACATCAATAGTCCCATCAAACCAGACTGGAGCAAATAAAAAATCAAATCAAATCAAAGTCGGGTGGCAGATGAGTTATTACTTAAGCCAAATTTCAGTGGTAGAGACATCGACTCCGTTCCCAAATCAAATCAAGTCAAGCAAATCAAATCAAAACCGGGTGGCAGACGAGTTATTGCTGGAGCCAAATTTCAGCAGTAGAGACGTTGACTCTTTACCTAAATCAAATCAAATCCGCGACTCCGTTTCCAAATCAAACCAAGCAAATTGAATCGAATCAACCAACTCAACCAACGACCTCCCTGTCGGAATCAATCTCCGCCTCGGAATAAAGTCAGCCAACGACCTCTGTGCCGGGATAAAGCTCCGTGTCGGAATAAAGTCAACCAACGGCCTCCCCGTCAAAATCAAGCTCCACCTTTGAATCAAGTTAACCAATGACCTTCCTATCGGAATCAAGCTCCGTCTCGGAAACAAGTCAACCATCGACCTCTGCGCCGGATTTAAGCTTCACGTCGGAATCAAGTCAAATATCATCGACCTCCCTATCGGAATCAAGCTCCGTCTCAGAACCAAGTCAACTAACGACCTCCGCGTCAGAATCAAGATTCGCGTCGGAATCAAGTCAATTAATGACCTCCCCGTCGGAATCAAGGTCTGCGTCGGAATCAAGCTTCGCTTTGGAATTAAGTCAACCAACGACTTCTCCGTCGGAATCAAGCTCCGCTTCGGAATCAAGTCAACTATCGACCTCTGTGCTGGAATCAAGCTCCACGTTGGAATCAAGTTAAATATCATCGACCTCCCGTCAAAATCAAGCTTCTCCTCGGAATCAAGTCTAATATCATCGACCTTCCTGTCAGAATCAAGCTCCGTCTCAGAACTAAGTACCAACGCCCTCCCCGTCGGAATAAAGCTCCGCCTCTGAATCAAGTCAACTAACGACCTCTGCACCGGAATCAAGCTCCACCTCAGAGTCAGGTCAACCATCGACCTCTGTGCCAGAATCAAGCTCTGTCTCGGAGCTAAGTCAACCATCGAGCTCTGCGCCGGATTCAAGTTCCGTGTCGGAACCAAGCCAACCTCTCCATAAAGGATGATCCATCAATTTCATGCACACGATTCACACATGTGGTGTGCATTTGTTGATGGGGGTACTTTGTTGGGGGGCAAAAATTACACCTCGTTACCGAAGTCAAAAAGTTAAAGTCAACGGCCAAACAAGTGGGTCCGAGCCCAACCAACCCGGTCCTAAGCTAAACCGCTTCAAACCGGAGTAAAACCGGCCGACCATGCCAAGAAAAGGAAAAGAAAATTGTAATGAATAGATTTTATATGTAAATAAGTAGAAGAATGTAATGAAAATGGGTAAAAAGCTAAATTATGTAAAGCTATGGCTAAAGTGCAAAATGTGTGCACATGAATGTGAGGAAAAGGCAAAAGGACAATTATGTAAAGCCTAAGGGGAAAAGCGTAAATGTGTAAGGTATTTAAACCCAACCATATGATGAAATGTTAAATTTTTCTCTTCCCACAAAATACGAGGATTTTTGCCTCCACCCTTTCTTTTGAGGTTCTTCCTTAATTTCTCAAGATAAAAGCTCTCGCTTTTCCCAATATTAAATAGGATAAATGTCACGCCCCGCTTCCCAAATTATAGAATACGGGAAGCGACGAAGGCCAGTCGTGCTACCTACGGTAAGGAAAAGTCCTTCCATAGTCACATAAGGCTGTTTAGATTAACCTGTCAAAAATAAAATCTAATACCAAAAGAAATAATACTGATAATCATGCTGCAATGAAACTACAAGAAATCCTAAAAATGGGTCCACTAGATAATTGATGCAATTAAAGATCCAAAACAAAAGATTCGGAAATAAAATAAGATCCAAAAGAGATACATAAGTCATGATGTCCCATAAGAGCGCACATGCTAAAAGCTAATTGAAAAGGTGAAAATAAACCTACTGTTACTGATCTTCAGCAAAGTCCTGGTAGCCGCTCTGATCCTGCTCGGCCTGAAAACCTGTCTCTAAACCTGAGATGGCAAATCTCAGAGATGCCAGAACATCCCAGCAAGTACTCAACGTATAAAGTGCGTGTGTAGCATAATAACATGAATATATGAAAATGGTGAAGCCCGGTGCGCAAGAAAATCAGGTATATA
The DNA here is from genome assembly GCA_030015575.1 of Agapanthus africanus. Lineage (NCBI taxonomy): Eukaryota > Viridiplantae > Streptophyta > Magnoliopsida > Asparagales > Amaryllidaceae > Agapanthus > Agapanthus africanus. The sequence continues at coordinate 151,427,250 of JASDDO010000006.1, forward strand.
AATAATTAGATACATTAACACTATGAAACATGTATGTAACGGGTCAGGTCATAACCTAACTGGTCACTAAAAGGTAAACTATCATATCGTAAGCTCGAGTGTGTGCGTCAACCTCTGCAGGAGTATTCCTAACCCAAGAGTGGTGCCCCAGGGGTTAGGAAACACGGGCCCAGCTGTGGAATGAGCAAGAGACCGCTATAGCCCGGTACGAGCTGTAAGCATGAGACCGCTATAGCCCGGTACAAACTGTAAACATGAGACCGATATAGCCCAGTACGAGCTGTAAACATGAGACCGATATAGCCCGGTACGAGCTGTAAACATGAGACCGCTATAGCCCGGTACGAGCTGCCGGCATGGGACTCCTGAGATCCTGTTGTACAACGTACACTCAGACTACCCCAACACCCACGTATTTATAGCTGCTATGCTAAAGATTAAATCACTAAATTACGAATGCTGAACAGACATGAACTTATGGTATGGTAATTGTATGGAAATAAAACTGGTGAATAGTGGTGTCATGGCATGTTGTTCAGCATTCCAATTAATGATTTCATTTTAATATAAATAACAAGGATCATGAATAAGCATGTCAAATACAATAGTTATAAAATGATAGTGTCCATAAACAAGAATAGCATGTTAAGGTTTCTCAAGCATGCCGACAATGATAGTCTCAAGTAAAATGTTAAATATAGATGATAGGATATGATAAGGTCAAAAATGTAAACAAGACTCAACATAAATATGCAAGTATCTGTGTTTAACATCAGGGTTTATTTATTGAAAAGAATAATAAACTGAAATATGGTTTTAAAGGGTTAATATAGTTAAATAGGAATGACAAATTACAGATCCATAAAGCGGATAGTGGTAATAGTATAATTACGAGATAATAGTAAGATAAAATAAATGACAGATCGACTAGTTATCATGTAAGTGCTAATAATAAGTTTTATAATCATGTGATAATAGAAAATATTAATACAAATTATAGTATCAAAATAATTTATATGACTAGGGCACATAGAGTGCAGCGATATTATAAAGAGTGATAGTGTAGAAAGCTTAATTTATATATATAAAATATTAAGCCCAAAGCGTTTATTGATTAACAGTAATAATGGTATATTTTATGTTTTAGATTAGGATATAAGTGTTGACATTTTGCATGCTAGTGTATACCAATATTGTTGCAACATAAACATATAATTACTTATAAAGCTTTTTATATATTAAACCACATTTACATGTTAAAAGTTATTTTATTACGCTTGCACTTTTACAGTTCACTTGATGAAAGGATTAATAGGTATTCTAGATCTTGGGGTTTTCATCATATGTACAGGTATTATAAGATATATTAATAAAGCGGCAGAATATTACAATTTTATTTAAATATTGTAAGTTAATAATTTATTTAGAGAATTACTGATGTTGCATCGACTAAAAAAAATAAAAGAGTAAGAGTACTTGCCTCGGAGACAGATAAACACGACGACACGAAGAACAACTCCAATGTTTGATTGCTCGGCTAATTTTGAAGAAGAACAAAATATTGTGATGGGAAAAAAAGAAGGCTGATTTATATGAGAAGGGGAGAGATGGTAATAATTAGGTTGCTATTTATAGAGAAGAGAGATGTTAAAAATTGGAGAGATTATTATAATTGGAGAGAGAAATATTCTGATAAGTTGAGATTTGGATTCGATTTTATAAAAGAGAGATATGATGGGTTATATACTTCTATAAGATATCGGAAAAGTTGTATATATACATATTAGTTTGTATATAGTTAGAATACTAGAAAAGTATATGTATATACACATATTAGTATATAGTGAAAATATATGTAGATATGCATATGGTTATGGGTTAATAAAAATAAATATAATTAGTTATATACATAGGATTTTATGATGTCAAACAACTAAAATATATTTTCAGTTAAACTATCATAACAAAATATCTTCAATTATATATATGTATGTATATAGGTTTGTAGAAAAATAATTAAAGAGAGTAGATTTGAGAAAGAGAATCTGCTGAGAGAGATTAGATTGGAGAGAGAGATTTTGTTAGGGAATATATATAGAAAGAGAACGGGGGTTTGGTGAAATATAGTTAGTGATATAGAAAAATATATGTAGATAGAATAGAATATGAGGAGAAAGAAATCTGTTGGAAAGATATTTGTTTGGAGAGAGAATAGTATTTGTTTTAAAACAATAAAGTTATCAGGTGAGACATATATGATGATTGGAGAGAGAAAATTGAGTTATTAGTTTAGGAAAAATATTTATATGGTTAAAAGATTTACCAGGGGCTCTCATGATTTTTCAAAATTAAATATTTTAACCAAATAATCGTAAGACAAAATATCTTATAAATAGAATTTAAAATGGGGGTAAAATCTTATGTATATGTATTGTTTAAAGAAATACCAAATAAAATATCTTTTGTTTAAACAATGATACTAATATATATATATGGTTATAAAATAGTGTTAGACAAATAAATATTTAAATACTAATAATATGCATATTTAACAAACTTGAAAAACCATAATTTTATGTATATATCCCGATTAAAAGTATTAAACTCCAAATTATAATAATAATAAAACAAAACCCAATATCCAAAAAGTAAAAGGAACGTACGATCGGACAAGAGTGTTACAATAAACCCATAGATCTATTGAAAAAAGCTTCACTTTTCCAACAAATCCAAACAAAGAGAGCTTTTGGGCCTCCTCATTCTTATTCTTCAAGAAACAAAGAAAAGAAGAATTCCATCTCTCAAAACACTATTTTTAAAAGATCCAAGGCATAAATGAGAAAATGAACCCCTTTTATCTCATCCAAGATTCAAAACACAAGTTCTCAAGAACAAAGAACTCTCTTTTGATATCAAGATTAGAAAAAGGCTGAGGGTGACCCCACATGAGTGAAAGCTTTTAGGCTTATCACTCGAGGAAACTCTTGGGATGCGGATTTCGATCTGTAATTTCTCTCTTAAATACGGATTTTCATCCGTGATTCACCCAAAACATGGAAGGATAGATTTTGGTCTATGTTCTCCCAATGAAATAAAAACGACGAAATCTAGCGGTTATGCTGTCGAATTTATATCAAAATTCCCCTACTTGGCCTGTAAAAAAATAAAAAAATATATAATAAAAGATAAATGCGACGCCGCCCTTTAAAAAGGGGGAAAACGACTCCGGCCTCCCCAAGGGGATACTCGACCTCGGTTCCCCTAAGGGGGAAGTCGATTCCCGGCTCCCCTAGAAGGGGGAGTCGACCACCGCCCCCTCCAAAGGGGAGCCAACCCTTGTTCCCCCAAATGGGGCCGTCCTCGGGTGTAACACCCTATTCCGATCGTACGTTTCTTTTTCTTTTTGGATATATTGGGTTTTGTTTCATTATTATTATAATTTGGAGTTTAATCCTTTTAATTAATAAATATACATATAATTATGGTTTTTCAAGTTTGTTAAATAGGCGTATTATGAATATTTAAATATTTATTTGTTTTACACTATTTTATACCATATGGCTATTTCTTGATTTTATTTGTTTTGGGTGCGGATAGTGTTTTGGTATATGTCTTTGGTATCCGACCCTACCCGCATGCTTGAAACCCGTCTTGATTCTTGATTTTGGCATATCCTTGCTAGTACTGAGAATCCATGCACACATATGTTCTGTATACATGTAGCTTATATCTAGTATTTCATATATTTTCAAGACTACAAATTATAGTAAAATAATCTATTTTAAAAATACATAGCATGACCTGCATCATACCTCTAACCCTGTGGTGGCATCCGTACATCGTGTTCTCGTCCCGTTCAGTGAAACTGACTCGTTTGGATAGCTACGTGCACGCTACGTGCATCCGTTCTTGGGGGTATATATTTTCTTTAACCGGACATTGTTTTTGGTTTTGGTTGACACATATATTATCTGTATTTTCAAACCGTAATTTTAGATCTAACCCGGGTATATTTTGGAGTACTTTTGTATTAGCCAAAAAACTCAAATTTTCTTAATATTATATTCTTTATATAATAACTGTTTTATAAATACGTTTATAACTAAAATATATTTTCAAATATATTTTAATCATATCCTAATCTAAACATCCCTCTCTCTCTGTCTCTCAAATACATATTCTTCTATATTTTTTTTATATATATTCAGTCCTAACACTCGCCCTCTCTCTCAGACTTATATATATATATTATATTTCTCTATTATTTTTCCAAAACCCATATATAACTTTCCCCCCATGTCTTCCTCCCTCTCTCCTGCTTCGTCTATTTTCCCGCCGCCTCCATGAAACCCTAACCCTAACTCGCGCCCGTGTCGCCGTCGCTCGCCTCACCCTCGCCTCCATCATCTCATCGCCATCCCCGACTCCACCTCCACCTTCCCTTCGCCCTTTCCCCGAGCTCCAAACCACGACGACGAACCCCCGAACCCATCAACCCGACCTCGCCTGCAGTCCTCGTCGCCGTCGCCTCGTCGTAGTCGTCGACTATCCCACCCTCCTCGACTACCTCCTCTTTTCCTTCTTCCTCTCTCTTCTATCCCGATCTCAAACCCATCATCCCCGACTCTACAACCCTGCACAGAATCCTCGTCGCCGTCCCTTCATCTCCTTCATCACCTCTCTTCTCCTGACCTCCTGGCACCACCACCACCATCATCAACTCATAACCACGACAACCACGACTGCATACCGAAAACCCTAACCCACGCCTGCAACTCAGCGCCGATCACCTCTTCGGCCACACCCCGTCACAAGCACCTCCATCTTCTCCCCCTCTTCTCTTCTTCATCCCTGCAAACCCCGAGCACCTGCACACCCATTCCCGACCTTCCTTTTTTCCCTGCACACCCACCGCAGTTACACCCCATCACCGGAAAACCCATCGCCGTCGTCTCCCCTCGCCTCCATCTTCTCCGCTACTCCCTCATCCTCTTCTTCCACTCCTTTCCCGATCTCCCCACCGTAAACCCCGACTGCACAACCCTGCAACCCCCGCCTGTCCCTCACCGTCGATCGCCTTCACCCCTGCCGTCACCACCTTCGCCATCACCACGACCTTCCCTCTCTCCTCCCTCCTTCGCCCGACAAGAATCCCTACACACTCGCAACCCTACAGCCACCAAGAACACCCACTGCCTCGTCGGAAAATCCACGACTCGTCTTCGTCGCCCCCTCGCAGCCTTCTCTGACCCCAGAGCCTTGAACCCCTACAGCCTCATCACAACAGACCACTTCTTCTTTTTCTTCTTCTTCTCTTTCTTCTCGATTTGTATTTTCTGGTCATCACCGGAGTCGTGCTCGTCGCCGACGATCCGGGCGAACCAGCAGACGTTCCTAGACAGCGTGGTCGCTTTCTTGCATTTCTTGGTTATGTTTTATACGCCCGCGTGTGCATCGTGACATTTACCGACGCCGGACGCGGCATACGCACCCCGTCGTGACATCCGATCAGGCAAGTTTCTCTTGCTGCATGCTATGTCGCTATATTTATATCCATATGAATAAAAATATTACATGTTTATTTCATTGTGCATCCCATATTACCGTTTTACCGTTTTCTGATATCCGTTCGTATCCGTACTGTTTATTACATATCTAGTTGTATGCCGGAACCTGAGTATATCATGTTGCTGTTATATAGTACAACGTGCTTGTTAATGTGCATGTTTGGTTATATACAATCATATGTTAAGTGCGGTACATTGTTGGCTTATGGCAAAATCAATATAGGAAGTGCGTATAACTCTGATCCCATGTCGAACTTTAGCTGAGTTCGTGCCTCGCATCTTCGTACATTGCTTTCCCGTGATCCTTATTCTCAATGCAAGTATTCTTGCTTTGCTTTGGTCGATGCACATCGGCAACCCCTTATATATATATTCTTTTTCCTGCACTAGAATAGAAAGAAAGTGTTAGTGCTTAATGATTTCATATCGTTAAAAAGATATAGACTCGTATTCAACCAATTGATAATCAGAAAACTAGAATAAGTATGGTTTTGCTATGTGATCTATTTTAACTACAAATAAAGTTTGAAAGTGGTTAACCCCTATCCCACATTTATATATATTTCTAGCCAGATTGTGATTAGTATATCCATATTAAGGTTAACGGTAAAGATAACGATTGTGACTCATATCAGCTTGTACATCGCCTTCATGCAGTTACTATTACCAGATAACAATTACATTTGACAAGTGATGACTATTCAATACTCCAGTCTTTATGAATGAGATCGCTGATTAGGATGCTGAACTACATGACATGACACACTACTATTTACCAGTTTCATTTCTATACAATTACCATACCGCAAGTTCTTGTCTTTTCAGCATTCTTAATCAGTGATCTAGTCATTACCATAGTAGTTATAAATACGCGGGTGTTAGGGTAGTTTGAGTGTGCGTTCGTACAACAGGATCTCAGGAGTCCCATGCCGGCAGCTCGTACCGGGCTATATCGGTCGCATGTTATTACAACTGGTATCGGGCTATATCGGTCGCATGATTAGAGCTGGTACCGGGCTATATCGGTTGCTGGTTCATTCCATAGTTGGGCCCGTGTTTCCTAGCCCCTGAGACACCACTCTTGGGTTAGGAATATTCCTGCAGAGGTTGACGCACACACTCGAGCTTACGATAGGATAGTTTACCTTTTAGTGACCAGTTAGGTTATGACTTGACCTCTTTACATGTTGGTTTCATAGAATTAATGTATCTATTTATATATATGTTTTTCTTGCACACACGGGCTTCACTACCTTCATATATTCATGTTATCATACCATACATACATTTTATATGTTGAGTAGTTGCTGGGATGTTCTGACATCCCTGAGATTTGCCATCTCAGATTTAGAGACAGATTTTCATGCTGAGCAGGATCGGAGCGGCTATCAGGACTTTTGCCGAAAATCAGTAACCCGTAGGTTTATTTCCTTTCTGTTAGTATTTAGCATGTGCGCCCGTATGGGACATTAGAACTTTTGTATCTTTTCAGATTTTGTTTTCTTTTCGAACCTATTGTATAGGGTATTTATCTGCATCAATTATCTAGTGGACCCATTTTTTAGTATTCCTTGTAGTTTCGTTGCAGCATGATTATCAGTATTATCCCTTTCGGTATTGGATTTTATTTTAACAGGTTAACTAGACAGCCTTATGTGACTATGGAAGGATCTTTCCTTACCGTAGGTAGCACCGCTGGCCTTCGTCGCTCTCCGTATTCCGTATTTTGGAAAGCGGGGCGTGGCATCGGGTCCCTCCCTGGGAGGCGCCCGCCGCAGTTTCTCTGGGGAAGCACCCATCTCGGGTACCCCCTTGACGCTAAAAAAAAAGAAAAAAAATAAAATAAAATAAAATATAAAATTGAAACGAATCAAATCTTTTTCTATCATCACGTCCAAACACACACGTGCGCACATTGAGTTTGCATGATCCCTACGACCCGTTAATCAGAGGTTCTCTCGCCTCAAAGCGAGAGGTAATTAACGACAGGTTTGTCCGCGGCTGCCGGAAATTTGATCCCCACAATCAATAAACCCTTGCCCACCATCAGTCAGGATGAATCTGTACATCGCCTTACACGTGAGCGCAACCATTCTAATGGGTGACGAAAAAAACTCAATAGTTCATAAGGTGAATGATGTTGTGAAGGAGAAGAGTCAACTACAGGATCATTTTGAGTAGTTATGTGCATGTGGGATTCAGGAACAGGCAAAGAAAGAACAATATTATCCCGAGCATTTGAATATAAATGAGGCAAAAATTTGTTCTCATGAAAAATACATCACGACTGGTGAAATAAATATGAGAATTAATATCATAAAGCTTATAACCCTTTTGATTTATAGGATAACAAACAGAAACACATTTTTGAGCGTGAGAACTAAATTTATCATGATGAAGATGACTATTAGAAACATCAGCCAAGCAATGAAAAACACGAATATATTCGTAAGAAGGTTTTATTATAAAAAGTTTCTCAAATGGATAAAGTCCTTCAAAAGAAGTAGGAATTGAATTTGATTTATCAGGAAAGTAGCTGTTGGTTATAGTGCCCTCAAGGCAATTATTGTAATCACAGGCAGGAGATTATGATGATTGAAGGATTTATATGGGTAGAACAATTTTACTTAAGATGATAGTATACTATTTGGTGTATCTCCATCATCATGTATATGTATTATGTGGTATTACGGATCACTATTACATGCTGATAGAGCACATAGGATTCTTGCTTGACTACCAGAGTTATTGTGGCGATCACACTTGTGAGAACTGGATAGTCTATAAGAAAATCCTTAAATGTCTCTAGTCGTGGAAATATCGAGACGGGGTGTCGATACTCTAGAGTAGACTAGTGTATACGTTTCTTGACCTCGACGAGAGACGATGGCCGGTCTCACAGCTATTGGTGTCAGTTAGTGACCAAAAATAGTATACATATGCTCATTGGGTTATGAGTTACATTGGACAGACTCGCTGAGAACATTTTAGATGGTATTATACCTATTGTCAGATAGCAGTTCTTAGGTGATATGTGTACATGTTAGTCTGTCGACCTAAGATCGTCATTTGTCTCATGTGAGTTCCCACTGTGCTTTGATTACTACCCTACCACGGCTCAAAGGAGCCGTGCAAACATGTTTTAGTTGGGTACAGTCCCGAGTCACATGGAGGCAGTGAGCGGATCGTCGGGGATTCGTCTCTCCCGGTATTTGGGGTAGATGTCGCGCTGTGCACGGGTGACCATCACCAGAATTCTTGGCCAAGGTGGACGAGAATTACTGATTTGGATCAGTAGTTTCTCAGTGGATGATGTTCTTCACACCGGCACGACTTATTGCGTTGTTAAGGATCTGACTTTATCCAACCCCTAGACCCGATATGCGATACTCTTAGACGTATAGACCAGATTGTACGGAGATTGTCACAGACAAGTTTAGTAGGGGTACAGATGAGTTTGCTCGTCGCCCTTCTTTCGCTCAATACCTGGGTAGCCGTTACGTACAGCTAGTGCTGCTGACGTACTTGTGGTTAAATCCACTGCCAGCGTATTGACGAGTCTTTAGAGTCCCACACAGCGTTTTTTCGGTTGAGGCGAAATAATGTAGTGGCCGTATATTGATAGGTGCAGGGTTCCGATTAAATATGCGTACTAGCTATACGGACTTTAATCGGACGGATGATAATACTAGCCGGTTTTGGATTAAGCCGGATTATTAAATTAAGTTTTGATTTAATAATTTACATATATATTTCGATATGTATATTCTAGTATTATGTTCATTGTATTTTTCTATCTCTTGGTTATTCGTATTTTGATACGAATACGAGCATATATTTGCAGGGACGCATTCTTGTATTTATACAAGAATACTTCTACAAGGAGGACACCTCATTTTTAGGAATTTCTTGTTAAAGAAATTATGAAATGAGGTGGAGGAGAGAAATGGTGGAGGGTATGGGCAAATGAATTGCTCATACTATTCAAACATGGTTGTAATTTTAAAATGGAAAAAAATTTAACAAAAGAAACTTGCATGCTTGAATTTGTGGCATGGTTTTATTCATTTCGACCATTTTAGTTTCTCTCTCTTCCATGGCTCCTCTTCCTTCTTCATTATATTCTATCATCTCATGAGTTGAGAATCATGAAGATAAAAAGAGAAAAAAAATACTAGAATACTACACTACATCCCAAGAATCCTAGATTAGCATTCTAGGATCCTTAGTTGCTTCATTGATGAAGTTGAAACTTGAACTTGGTTTTCTCGGGTGGATCATTTTCGACGAAAGAGCACCGGCTTGTAAGCGCGATCCAGAGCTCTTGAGAGCTTGCTAGAGTCCAACCCAATTGGAGCAAACGAAGAAACTACAAAGGTTGCAATTTCATTCTTGTCTCTTGTTTTCTCATTAGGTGTCTGGTGTAGATTCTTGGATGTAAGTTTCTAGTGCCATCAAAATTTTCGTTTTTGTATTCCGCACTGGCCGCGAGTTGGCGGCGAGGACACTCGAGGTAAACTAGATTAGAATAGTAAAAACGAGCAAACATTTTAAAGCTTGCGTTGTTTGCGTTCAACAACGCCTTTTTTGTTGTGGGGTTGCAACAGAACTATGTTGGAGAATAATCTGACAATCTTTGAGAAAAGTTTGCATTGCCAGTGCAAAAAATTCAGAATCATTATCTGAGCGATTTAATGGAACTATTAAATTGCTTTTAAACGTAAGAGAAATGCGCACGAGACGGATAGTGTCCTATTTAAATTTCATGAGAATATCCAAGTACATTGAGAATAGTTATCAACAATAATAAGAAAATCACGAGCATTAGAATTAGATGAAAGTGAATAGCTGCCTCAAATATCACAATGAATTAACTCAAATGGTCTTATAATAGAAGAACTTCTAAAAAAAGGGTTAACGAAATTGTTTTACCAAGGGGCAAACATAACAAACATGTGAAAGTGTATTAGAAGACAGAAATTTCATTCTTTTAATTTATAACGGTTCAGATGAGAGATGGCCCAAGTGCTTATGCCAGAATTCATATGACGATATAGTCCAGAGAAGCGAAGCCGTGTGGGAGCCATTGTGCAAGTGATATATACCACCCTTCGCATGGCCCAATCCATTTTTTCTTTATCAAGTGGTCCTGGAAGACACAATGAGATGGAAAGAAAGTGATCGAGCAATTAAGTTCTTTTGTTAGTCTATTAACAGATATAATGTTATATTTAAAAGATAGAACACAAATGACATCGCTAATAGACAAATTGTGTCAAGGTTGGTTTGGCCAATGCAAGATATTTGGGTTCTTCCATCAGATTATGTGATGGAAGACAAGTGAATGGGTGGATTTTGAACATGCGAAAGGTGTTGTTGGTTACATGTCTTGTGAGCCGAGGCTCCATAACCTTTGATCCATATTAAAGGAAAAACTCGAGAACAAAGGAAAGTAAACATACCAGAAAGATGAGTCGAATGCTGTTCAGGCTGAACATTCACTTCATTCGGAAGCATCAACAGTTGTCAATATTATTCAGAATTGAGTTGTGGCATAGAACTAGAGGTAAGATAAACCGCCAATTTGACTAGAAGAATCACCTGTAGGCTTGGAATTTGTTTGTGAACGACGACTTGCCTTGAAATGAGGAGGATATCCATCTATCGATAACACTGCTCATGAGTATGTCCCAAGGTATGATCATCGATCATTATAATGTGTTCGTTGATTGTTTGACCTTGATGCCTAAGAAGCACAAACTCTATATGCAGAATGAGAGTCTTCATAGACAACCTTAGATGGAATATTCTGACTAAGAGAAGACTGCAATGCAACACCATCACTAGTTGTGGTCGAAGTCTGCAATGTGTTGTGACTCATCTTGAGGTACAAGAGAGAAAGTTTTGCGAACGGAAGGAAATGGGTCCTAAGCAATATTTGAGAGCACACAAATGCATAGGTATCATGAGACCTTTGAGAAATTGAATAAGCTCTTTTCTGAATATGGACAGAGTATTCGATGAAACTACCACAAGTACAGGACCGGAGGGGATCATATTGTGCAAGCTCATCCCAATAACCCTTCAACACATTATAGTATTCGAACAAAGAGGTATTATTTTGCTGTGAACGGTAATGGAACGCTCAAAGGAGAAGATACACAGACCATTAGTTGGAGAGAAGCGATCTTTAAGATCCTTGCAAACAGCAGCCGCAAAATCAACATAAATGACAGAGGGTGAAAGCGCACGAGTCATGGAGTTCACTAACCATGAGAGAACCATGTCGTTTACTCGCCGCCAAGCAGAAAACTATGCATCAGATGATGGAGGTTTAGGAATAGATCCATCAATGAATCCAAACTTGTTCTTACCACTTAAAGCCATCGTCATGGCTCTGCACCAAGTGGGATAGTTTGTTGGGACGTGCATAGCGGAGGCGATCAACAACCTTTATAGATCTAAACTAAGATCTCCGTTAATGGATAACAACTTGAACAAACGCAAAATCAAATAACACAAGAAATTCGGGGAAAAAGGGAGAACTCTTTATTAGAACTTTAGATAAAAAGAAAACCTTACAGAAGATTACAAAATCCCCTTCCTTATAGATTTCCAACGAGATATCCTTCTTCTCTCTCAAAGTTCTCCTTAATACCGTCTTGATCCCTTATGGTGCCCACCGTTTCGTCTCTCTTAAACTATATGATCAAGCCACACTTTAAACTTGAACCATAGCATCTTATTTATGCTCTAGACAAATCTGATATATAATAGGAATACATTAATTGCGAAACAACCACTCCGGAAAACTGAATTTCGAGATAAACTCGAATCTGCACTCGCAGAAACCGTCAACCGATGTCTGACCCTACGTCTGTGCTCGCTCTGTTCCTAAACCAGAGCATCGCCAGATGTCTGACCTTGTATGGGTCAGACGTCTGACCCTCTTCAGCGCGACTGGCCAGAGAGTCGCCAAACGTTTGAAGCGCATACGCTCAGACGTCTGCGTCTTCTCTGAATTTCCGGGACTTGACTGACAGACGTCTGACCCTATATGGGCCAGACGTCTGGACCTTTTCTGGAATTGTATTCAGTCTCGATATATAAGACACCTTAACAACAATCTTTATCTTGGTTTGTATATTTTTATAACCACCATGAAAGTTAGTTGCCCTTGTCTTGTATCCTTTAGGGCTGCCTTAGTTCTCCCCGTTTCCCCACCTGACACAACTCTAAACTTTGAAACCGCGAACTGTCACAATTTTTTGCTCAGAACTGCGAAACTGATTCTGTCATAATTTTTCACCATAACTGCGAAACTAGTACGACCCTCCAACTGAGGTCGCATGCCTTTCTTATATTTAAGTACCTGAATAGAAGTCAAGGCTGATTTGAACTTCTCCGTAGGAATTACCTTCATTAGAATATCCGCCAGATTCACCTTAGTATCGATTTTGATCAAATCGATCTCCTTTTCGGCCCACCCCCTTATCTTGTGATACCACACGTCGATGTGCTTAAATCGACTGTGGTATACTTGATTCTTCGCCAAGTGAATAGTGCTTTGGCTGTCACAAAACAAAGAAATCGACCTCTTATCGAATCCGAACTCGCCAACTAAATTGTTTAACCACAAGGCTTCTTACGATGCTTCCACTGCTGCCATGTATTCTGTCCCCGTCATTGATAGTGCTACGGTATCCTAAAGTGTCAACTTCCAACTGATTGGAGATTCTGCAACGGTATATAAATAGCCTGGAGTAGATCTTCTCTTGTCCAAGTTACTAGCGTAATCTGCATCTACGTATCCTTGCAACTGGCTCGATTTATCTTCCAACTTCTGAAAGAGTAAACCGAGAACTTTAGTTCCTTTTAGATACCGAAGTATCCACTTTATAGCTTCCCAATGGAGCTTTCCTGGATTTGACATGTACCGGCTAACCAGACTTACCTCATAGGACATGTCTGGACGTATACATACCATAACATACATCAGCGATTCCACCGCGCTTACATATGGTAATTGAGACATCTTTACCTTCTCCTCCGCTGATTTCGGACACTTCTTGGAGGATAGCTTAAAATGACCGGCGATAGAGGTACTCATCTGTCTTGAGTCTTTCATGTTGAATCTCTCTAACACCTTCTCAATATGCCTTCTTTGGGATAGCCAAAACTTTCCAGCCTTTCTGTCTCAAAAAATCTCCATCCCAAGAATCTTCTTTACTTCATCTAAATCCTTCATGTCAAATTCCGCATTCAATGAAACTTTGAACGCCTTTATTTCCGCCATGCTCTTAGCAGTAATCGACATGTCATTGACATATGGGAGTAGATATATCGAAGAGCCATCCTTAGCCGCTTCGAGTACACACAACTGTCATACTCACATCGAGAGTAGTTGGTCTTCATCATAAAAGAATCGAAACGTTTGTACCACTACTTGGGAGACTGCTTCAATCCATATAGAGACCGCTTGAGTTCACATACGTGATCCTCCTTGCCGGAATCCACAAATCCTTCAGGTTACCTTATGAAGATTGTATATTCCAATTCACCATACAGAAAAGCCGTTTTCACGTCCATTTGCTCCAACTCTAAATTCTGAAGTGCTACCTTTGGCAACAAAACTCGTATAGATATATGCTTGACTACAGGCGAGAAAATCTTATTGTAGTCAACCCCTCCTTTTGAGCAAAACCCTTCGCAACGTACCTTGTATTTGCTCAAAATCCTTTTTCCTGAATACCCACTTACAGCCAATAGCCCTTTTTCCTTCCGGTAGCTCGATCAGTTTCTACGTTCTGTTCTTTCAAAGTGACTCCATCTCCTCTGTCATCGCAACAATCCATTGATCCCTATCTTTTTTCCTAATGGCCTCCTAATAAGAGCCGGGATCTCCGCTTTCAGTGACTAGAGCAAATACGACCATATCTTCTAACCCGTACCTGACTGGTGCCTTATGTGTATGTGCTGATCTCCTTAATGCCATTGTCTGTGGATCCTGTTGGGGTTGGTTCTCACCGTATGTCTCCGTATTCCACCCGTCCACCTTCGCATCAATAGGCTGAACATGTGCTTCAGTGTCCATATCCTTATGAGTGCCGGAAAACCCCACCTCCACCGGATCATTGTTACCTGATGCTCCACCTGCCGTCTTATTGTCTTCAACCACGTCTTTCAACATGGATTCCTCATCGAAGATCACATCTCTGTTAGTGAACACCCCTCTGTTTTCCGGATCACATAACTTGTAATCTTTAACTCCAATTTTGAATCCCAAGAAAACACACCTTTTTAACTTTGAATCTAAATTGGTCTTATTCTTCTGATTCACGAGTGAGTAAACAGGGCACCCAAATACTCGTAATGAATCATAACTAATTGACTCTCCTTTCCATACTTCTTCTGGTATCTGAAGATTTATAGCGGTAGATAGAGACATGTTAACCAAATAGCATGCATGATTCACTGCCTCTGCCCAAAAGTCATCTGAAAGTCCGGATTGCATCCGCATACTACTAGCTCGCTCTAGTAGTGTCCTGTTCATGCGCTCTGCTATCCTATTTTGCTCTGGACGTCCTGAAACTGTCCATTTCCTCTGTATGCCATGTTCTTTACAGTAATCTGTAAACCCCTTCGAGGTGTATTCACCTTAATTATCTGTCCATAAATACTTCACCAATCACCCCTTTTTGCTTCTCCACGGCCGCTTTCCATTCCTTAAAATTGGCAAACACATCTGTCTTGTGTTTGAGGAAATCAACCCATACTTTCCGTGAGTAGTCGTCAATGAAAGTAACAGTATATGGCATCTTTTTGATGTAACCGGTGACGACCCCATACGTCTGAATGAATGTAGTCGAGAAGTCCTTCAGTCTTATGCACGGTTTGCTTGAAGCCGACTTTATGTTGCTTTCCCATCGTACAATATTTACAGAATTCTCGCTTGCACGTGGTAACACCTTTAAGCAACTCCTTGCTATACGGTTCGTGAAGACCCTGCACTCATATGACCAAGACGCATATACCACAGCCTTGCGGTATCCTCCACCTGTTTCTCTGTAGCCACGGCTGCACCACCGGTCACTATGCTGTTGTCCAAACGATACAAATTCTTCGGTCGTTGTTCCTTCATGACCACTAGAGCACCTTTGACAACCTTTAGCACTCCATCTTAACCTACAAACTTGCATCCTGTCGTATCCAATGTTCCTAGAGCAATCAAATTCTTCTATAATTCCAGAATGTATCACATGTTCACAAGAGTTCACACCACACCATCAAACATGCGGATTTTGATGTTTCCTATACCAATGGCCTTGCATACCACATTGTTCTCTATGAGAACACTACTGCCATTGAACTCCTTTTAGATGCTGAACAACTTTTTTTTGGGACACATATGATAAGAACATCCGGAGTCAAGTATTCAAATATCAGAATTTTCTTCCTTCAAGGTATGTACTGCGAGTACATCACACGTATCTTTTTCTTCTGCTATGGTCGCAACACTGGTTTGATCCGAACTCTTTGGACCGGCACCTTTATCCTACTTTTCCAACCACTGTTTGTACTTTTGGCATTGCTTCTTCATATGTCCTGACTGTTTGCAAAAAAAAAAAAAACAAATACCGCCATCTTGCCCGGATGATTTGGATTTCCGTCTTTTGCTTTTACCTCCGTCTCTAGTTTTCGACCTTCCCCTTTCACCAGCAAACAACCATGATGACTTCTCTGATAGATTTGATTTTTTCATGATCTCATTGTTGAAAACCGTCGCTGCAATCTCCTTCATATAGAGAATCTCCTTCCCATAGAGAATTATTATCACCAAGTGTTCATGCGAATTTAGAAATGAAGATAGGAGCAAAAGCGCTTCGTCCTCCTTCTCAAACTTTACCTCAAGGCATAGAAGATCACTAACCATCTTATTGAAACTATTTAAGTGATCGTGAATTTGAGTACCTTCATGCGTAGAGCGTATAGTTGCTTTTTTAAGTAAAACTTGTTAGATAAAGATTTTTTCATATACAAGCTCTCTAGTTTTAACCATAAACTTGCCGCAGAAGTTCCTGACATAATGTTGTACATCACGTTTTCCGCCAGACAAAGCTCTATCGTGTATTATGCCTACTGATCCATATCTTGCCATGTATCATCTGTCATGTCGATAGGTTTCTTACCGTCAAGAGTTTTAAACATCCTTTCTTTTACAAGAAGTGCCTTAACCCTTCTCTGCCACATCAAGAAGTTCTGTTTCCTATTAAATTTCTCCACCTCGAACTTGTTACTATTGATCTTGTTATCCGTCATCCTTAATTCCGAAGCAAAAACTTTCGCTCGGATTTTTATGAACCAATTCAATACGATCACAATCTAAGAAAATGGGTAGCGGACACAAGCGTTGTCACCCATCGTAAACTTAGATCGAAAAACTAAAGAACGTGGCTTTGATACCAGTTGTTGGGACGCGCGTAGCGGAGGCGGTCAACAACCTTTATAGATATAAACTAAGATCCGCTTTAACGGATAGCAACTTGAACAAACGCAAAATTAAATAACACAAGAAATTCGGGGAAAAGGGGAAAACTCTTAAAACTTTAGAGAAAAAGAAAACCTTACAAAAGATTACAATAACCCTCTCCTTATAGATCTCCAACGAGATCTCCTACTTCTTTCTCAAAGTTCTTCTTAATGGTGTCTTGATCCCTTATGGAGCCGCCGTTTCGTCTCCCTTAAACTTTATGATCAAGCCACACATTAAACTTTAATCCTAGCATCCTATTTATATCCTATACAAATCTGATATATAATAGGAATACATTAATTACGAAGATGCTGCTCCAGAAAATTGAATTTCGAGATAAACTCGAATCTGCACGCGCAGAAACTGTCGACAGACGTCTGGCCCTATGTGGGTTCAACGTCCGCGCTTGCTCTGTTCCCAAATCAGAGTATTGCCAAACGTTTGACCTTGTATGGGTCAGACGTCTGACCCTCTTCAGCGTGTCTGGCCAGAGAGTCGCCAGACGTCTGAAGCACATACGCTCAGATGTCTGCACCTTCTCCGTATGTCTGGGACTTGATTGATAGGCGTCTGACCCTTTATGGTCCATACGTCTGGACCTTTTCTGGAACCGTATGCGGTCTTGATATACAGAACACCTTCACAACATAGTTGTCGCCATTGAGCAGAGTTCTAACTAAAACTGTTCATTGAAGTGATGAAGACAGTATGTGTTGTCAAACTATAACCATTAAAGTGAGTTGATGTAGTTTCATCAATTGAAGACATGACTTTAGAGAAATAAAATTTGAAAATAAATTGAGATAACTAGTGTTTAGGATCGTCGCTCCGATACCATGAGAAATATTAGATTCATTCACATTATCTATTCTCTTTCTCTACAATGTCATATATATAAACGTGAGATTACATAAGGTTATGATAAAGATCCGCTCTAACTAATTTTCTATTTGTTAAAAGAGGAATCTGTAGCAGAAAATTAGCTGCGGTCTAACAAGCTTGGAATTTAAGTGGCGGGGCTCACCCCTTTAAGCTGTGAATGTTGGCCTCAACCACACTAAAGTCTTGTTAAAAGGTTAATTTGTTATAGATAAACTAAGTTTGTTGTTTGATGTAGGAAATCAAGAGGATTGAAACTGTAGACTTGAATAAGAATTAAAGTTAGGAGCAAATCATGTGAAAAGAGGTGGCGGTATTCTATAAGCAAAAAATTAGGGAGGTTTCCTGCAATTTAGCCTGATCAGTTGCTGAAATAACAGTAGGGATCCTTTGTTACGTGTTCATATTTTTTATGTTGCCTTGTCTATTCCCTGTAAAAAATTTTAAATTGAGTTATTTTAATAGTGGATTAATTACATTCTAGGATTTGTATCTTTACTAATTACCTTGATATTTTCATCGTCAGATAAACCAGATCCCGAAGATTTACAATATTTCTTGGAGTTTCAAGTTCCTCGGCAATGGGCACCAATGTTCAATGAGCTGACTCTTGGACCTCAGAGACAAAAAGCTTTCTACCCTAATCTTCAGTTTAGATGCTTAGGACCAAAACTCGGCGTTAATACTGCGAAGGTATTACTTTTGTTCTTATTATTTGCTCTATTCTAATTTTAGCTGATGGAAAAAAGCAATGCAATTCTTTAGTTAATAAATCAGAATGTTGAATCCTTTTCAAATAAATCTTAAAAACCTTTCAAAATTCAGTCATTTAGCTAACTTTTATCTAGAGTTGTAAGTCCGAAGTCCAATTTATGCTTCTCTAGGTTTAATAGCTACTTTAAAAAAGGGGGGTTTCAATATGTCACCCCCAAAACTTGCTTATTTCTTAATATCACCCCCCAAAACTTTGATTTTCCATATATCACCCCCAAAAACATATAAGTTATCCAAATATCACCCAAAACATACAAGTTATCGAAATACGCACCCAAAACATTATCATTATCCAAAAAATCACCTCCTCTAGCTTCGGGTGTCAAAATTTTTTAACTCGAGTTGGGTTAGCTCAACTTAAGTTGTGGGTTTATTAAATATAAAATTACAATTATCTTATTTCTCTTCTATTCTTCTCTCTTAAGATCTTCTTTTCTTTTTTTCTAAATTCACTTTACTTAATCCATCGAACTACATAAAACCCTTGATTTCTTGGCAAAACCAAAGATGGACTTCACCTTTGCTTCATTAATGTTGGAAGAATAGTTATTTCATTGCTAAGGAGTATTTCATCCGAAAATTAGCTTAGGAGAGAATTTTGGATACTTTACGGGTTTCAAGGGTGATATATGGAATATCAAAGTTTTGGGGGTGATATTTAGAAATAGATAAGTTTAGGGTATAATATATATAGAAAACCCAAAAAAGAGCATTCTTTGCACTAAAATTGTTCTTCTACATTGAGATTTTAGGTTTTTATCAAGACAGAAAGTCGATGAGAATTTTTTTATTGATAATAAACTCAAGTGAGAATTGAGAAACTGTTTACATATAAAATAAGATTCGGCGAATTGGACCGAGCGAAGAGTTAGCTCGAGGATTTTTGGCCTGATAATGCATGTGGGCCGGGTTGATGGTAAGGTCAGCCCTCAGGTTTCGTTGGCTGGAAAGAAGAATCGATAGAAGATTTGCCAAGATCCGTAGGATTTGATAAGATCTTTTGAACTATGGGGAAATTTGGAAAGTTTGTTGAAAATCTGTTCAATTAGATATTTCATTAGACTTTGGGAGCAAGTAATATCAAAAGAAATCTCATGTGGTTTGAGAGACTATAAATGTGAAGAACCGCAGGGAAAGAAGATGAAGGAATGAATCAACCAACTGAAGACAATTCTCAAAGTTTCACCCTAGGGCATCCACGGCCGATTATTCAATTTGTGTAGTGTAGATCCAAGAAGATGACGTTGTTTCCATCGGGGCCCTGATGAGACTTGAGATGTCCAGACCTCCTCGATCAGGTAACACCTCATGTTCCCTTAGATCTATAAAACTGCAACATAAGATGAGGGAACAATCCTCCGCCGGCCCATCAGCGCACTTGATACTTTTGTGTAGCGCCGATCAGGATGAGGCTGATGTTGCCATGGACAAGGTCAGAAGGTCAAATGATAGGTTCCTTTTATCGATGTATTTAGCCTTCAAGGTGCATTAATAAAATGATAAGGTGCATTAATAAAATGACGATGACCGATAGTTTAATTATCTGGTTTGTTAGAGTCTGTATCTATCATGTCACTTTAAGGGTTGAGTTCATAGGAATAATGTTCTCCCCTTCCTCGAAGACGGCTCAACCGTCAAAGGAGACACGTTTGCTTATGTGATTGTTTGTTTATTTGAATGACAGGAAAATTAGGCATTACCTTTTTGGCACGCCCTGTGGGATCCCTGCTAGTGCATGGTAGATACCAGATCTCGAACTAGTCAGCTAGAGAATTATCGTCATGTATCACTAGAAGATCGGTCTAGAGGTTGATCGCGAGTTAGAACAGAGGGAAACTCTCGACGCCTCCGAGGCGTGAACGTTCCCAGTCGAACGTCGCCAAGTACTCAGGCCCAATTATCTCGGCAAAAGGGAATGTGCAAGGATGTCCGAAAACCATTCAAACGGATATCCTTTCAAAAGGAACAGCAACCCGGCACCCGATGGTGCCGACCATTCTGAGGCTCCATCGCCGAATGCTGATAATCGGCTGAACAACTTCTCGGCCGAGCGGATCATTGAAGAGGTCTCGCAAAAATTACATGAGATGTTCGATCAGCTTGCACACCAGATGGCTGAGTCCAACGCCAGGGCAATTCAAGCTTTACCGGCGTTGTTAACTCAGGCTCACTTACCGTTGGTAGAATCTATGACGACGGCTGGCAGAAATATAGGTCAGATGTCTTCCACAGTGGAGAAGATGGCGACACATACAACGAATCACGGGGCCCAGGCGTGACAACAGTTCCATGCCGGGGCCTGAGGCTCTGTCCCGAATATGCAAGGGGGCATGGGAGGACAGCAACAATCAGGCTATGGTCCCCAGACAGAAAGCTCAGCTCCTAGGCTGAATGCCACCTTTCAGGGACAACAGTACGCGGCCCTGCATCCTCAGCAACCATTCCCAGCGGCCGCTGCGGCAGGATATGATCAATACGGGAATATGGGGCCACCCGGTGCTATGGGGAATGTCCCGAGGAGGAAAAGTTGGTATACCCCAGTCGGAGGCCAGAACTTTCGGCCAAATGATAAGCCGAAGAACCAGAACTTCCGGCCAAATGATCAGCCGAAGAACCATAACTTCCGGCCGAATGATAGGTACGATGCGGAAGCTCCTAAGAACCTACATCGAGTAGCGGCCGCGAGACCGAACCTTGGGCCACCTCCGGTCGTGGAAGAGTTCGAGTATGAGCACGGGCATGGTATCAACCAGACCACAACGGTGGAGCACGCAATAACTACCCATCGTAGCAAAGGCTGATGGACAGGCTGTACAGGAAACCCTTTCCTGAACAGGTCGACCACTAGTATGAGTATCCTAGGAGATTTAAGGTACCCGATTTTACTCTATTCTCAAGAGAAAACGGCCAATCGGCCGACGAACATATAGCCACATTTACCCTCCAGTGTAGAGAAGTCAGTGCTTTCGGGATGCTGAAGCTCTGCTTATTCGGCGGTTCACTGACGGGAGTAGCCTTTGAATGGTATCGAAACCTCGTCCCGGCGTCAATGCCTAACTGGCTGACGATGTAACAATCTTTTCGGGCTCAGTTCATCACGGTGGTGGTCGATGTAGCTGTGGCGGATGTAGCTCTTATTTACCAGAAAAACAGCGAACCGGATAAAGATTTTGTTTCACGACTATTGGCCACAAAAAATAAGTTCAAGGCAGCCCTGCCCGATAAGGAATAGGTAAAAATGGAACAGAAGAACTTGTTACACGATACTAGGAAACAATTCGCCGGCGCAAAGTTTTCCAATTCAAGTGACTTGGTTAATCAAGTCTCTCCTTTCGAGCGCATGTTGATAGATGAAGATGCAGGGCTCCTAGGCACACTCATGAGGTTCTACAACTGATCAAACATGTCCAATTCAAAAATTTTCTATGTGCCGAGAAACCCTAAACAAGATCGATACTAGAGGTAAGGCGAAAAAACATACAAGTAAACAACTTTACTAGAAAGTCAAAGTGACTACAACCTTTGTAGATCCGGTCCTCCACTTCTCTAGCTCCGTGTTGACGTCCCTCCGCTGCGATCATCGGAATCCCGGACTCTAGCGTCGGTTTCATCGGAGAAATGGGCGGGCTAGGTCGTTGACTTCGATGCCGAAGATGATCTACGTCGAGGCGACTCTAACTCGAGCTCCATCTTCACTAGGTCATAAAGATGAAGAAATAGGAAGTGGGTTCGCTTTGGATTTGGATCTCTCACTTGATTTCATCACTTAGAATTTTCTAGCAAGCTTTTCTTTTCTTCATGAAGAAGAAGAAGAAAGAAAAAGAATTGTTTTTCAAAAAGAAAATCCAAGTGATTCTTATCATAATGCAACCATGGGTGAGATTAACTCATATAGAGAATAAACTAGGGTTTAGGTAATGGTTAGGTTTAAGAATAAAAACAAAATGGTTTTGACCTTTTTCAAAGATGCTTGAAGCTTCTAGCAAATAGATAAGAAAGCCACCATTTTGTTTTCATAAAATAAAGAAAGTAAATTAAAACCTAACCATTAACCTAAAGATGGTTTAATGCATACACACACCCAAGTTTGCATGTATCATCAAACATGATACCAACTAGTGCACAAAACTATATCATATATACAATGTGCACATCAAGTGAGAAAATTCATCTTAAGTGAACAAATACTAGTTAATGTAAAATAATATATCAAATATATAATTATACATTAAATCATTAAATCAACACTTGATTTAATGATCCGGTCATACTGCATATAACCGACTAATATCAAGTGTATCAATATATTGAATCAACATTTGATTCGGTAACCCGGCTATATCTTATATAACCGTCCGATGATACATATCACGAGAATAGAATTCAGTATCACATACTGGTATTATTCTCGGTCCCGCACATATCTCATATGCGCTCCTATTTCGTTTCGCTTGAGCCAGGAAACCTCTGTGTAGGACTCTAAAGACTCGTCAATACGCCGGCAGCAGGTGATGATCATATCAAACACCCACAAGCCGCAAGCGGTCTGCTAAACGTAACGGCCACCCGGGTATTGAGCGATCAGAAGATCAACGAGCAAGCCCACTCACACTCCTGTGAATCCAACCAGTAACACTTACCGTACAGTCCGGTCTGTTCGTCTGTGTGTCGCATATCTCACCTAGGGATGGTAAACGTCAGACCCCAGTAGCTTGATAAGTCATGCCGATATAAGGTCCATAACAAGCGTGAAACTACTGATAACACTTACCAGTAGATCACTGCAACCCTAGTCAGGGATTTCCAGTTATGGCCAGTCGAGCATAGCGCAACATTAACCCCAAATACCGGGAGAGACGAATCCCCTCCTATCGCTCATTGCCTCCATATGAATCGGGACTGTACCCAAAAACCACCTGTTTGCACGACTCAGTAGAGCCGTGGTATGGTGGAAATCAAAGCACAGTAGGAGACACACAAGACTCTATGACGATCTCGGGTCAACAGATTAAGCTGTACCAGTGTCACCAGAGAACTGCCATCTGACGTGAGGTATAATACCATCTGGGAGTTCTCGGCGAGTCCGTTCTGTGTACCCAGTCATCACTGAGCACCCGCATACCATCTCTGATGTCAAACACCAATGGATATGGGATCATCCATCGCCCATCACATTGGTCGAGAAGATATACGCTAGTCTACTCTGGAATATCGATGCCCCGTCTCGATATTCCTACGATTAGGAACATTGAAGGATGTATTCATTGACTACCCATGCCTCACTAGTATGATCTACATCATAGTCCTGAAAGTCGAGCATACATCCTAAGGGCTTTATCAACATGTAATAGAGAGACAACAAGTATACATGTTAAGATAAAGAGCAACCGGATAGCGTACTATCATGTCGAGCAAGAAAGTCCTACCTATATATGTCCCAGCATCCACTACAATATACATCCAATGTACAGTAATGGCCTCTAGGGCATACATATAACTAACAGAAGATGCCAAGAAAACCTCATCCCGAAGTTCTGGATTTAAGAATAAGTTCGTTGTGACTATCGCTGATATTGAAGACCAAGAAGAGGCAGACTTAGACGCAGAGATAGATTCTGAATTCCTGTTCGAAGTCAACCTTGCTGAGCTAATACCAGGCAAGACCTACACTTGTAAGTTTCGTGTGGGGTCTAGAGGACCAAACTCAGCGAAAAGGGTCGGTCAAGCGAAACTACTACGAGAGCAACCGAGATTATGATTATGATATAACGAAGGCTGAACAAATCTTTGACATGCTGAACCAGGACAAGTAGCTGAAGATCTCTCACAAAATCCTAAGCCCGGAAGGGATTGCCCAGAAAAAGTTTTACTACAAATGGAACAATTCTGATTCGCATATGACCGATAATTGGGTAGAACTAAGGAATGTAATGCAGAAAGCAATTAAAGAAGGGCAAATAAAGTTTGCAAGGGAACCATCAGAAGTAGAAAAGAATCCTTTCCCAAAATCGGCTCCAGTCAATAGGGTTATGGCCGATTTGACTAAGGACCCAGCAGAAGCGCAGCAACTGTTTGGAGGATCGGCGATGAGTTAACGGATTCAGAAGAAAAAGTCGATCCGTTGAGGTCATCCACTGTACTCTGGCTCCTTAACCCCGAGATGGAGAAATCCCTGGGCGACGAACTAGGGGGCACGGCAATGTGGACGCAGGTAAAAACTATGCGAGGTAGCAAGTATGGAGACTATGAAGCATGACAACATTTTTGCAACACCTGTGTGGTTTACCGGTGCAAGTCGTGTAGCGCCACAGGTGCAGCGGAGATCCCTTTCAGCAGTGACGCGACTTGGATCGCGCCGAGATGTTGCCTTCCGTTGATTTGCTGATGGCGGCGATGCGTGGCTGAGATTGGATCTAGAGGCAGGCTCCTGAAGCGTGTGGATCTCAATGAGTTTGAGATTGGTTGTCGCCGCGCTACCTGCAAGGAAGTCCCGGGGTGGTTGTACCACCGAGGACCCTCCGACGATCAAGTTAGAGAGTAGATCCGAGCAGAGTAACGGCTTAGTGGAGTAAAAATGACTTACTTGAACCGTCTGAAGGAGGGGTTTATATAGCGGTGGTAGTAGGCAAGGCATGCGTGAGAATCACGCCGGCCGTTACGCTCCCGACGTCACGCCCGCGTGATGAAGGGATCTCCCATTAATGGCGAGACATGCTCGTTAATGGGGATCGTGATGGCGTGGAACGTGAGATGTGGCCGGCGGATATCTCGCGTATGGCGAGATTCGCGGGATGGCGGTTGCGCCTGTGAACGGTGCCGTTGGTCGGTCGGTGAGATCGAGGAAGATGACCTCGGCGGGAGAGCTCGCGGGCGAGCGGGAGAGTCGAGGTATCTTGGTTCTGCAGTAGCCCGGGGACGAGCTGTGAGGCCGAGGAGGCCAATTGTGCCGGGGCTCGGAGGTGAGCCAGCGCTTGTTTGTAGGACGGGCATAGGAGCGGCCTGGTCGGCAACTGTAGGCCCTTTCTTGCATGCTCTGGGACACGTCACCAGCCACGTGTCATGATATGGGAGATCACCGATATTGAGCATCATCAAGCAGGATTGAGACGAAAGATGATGTTAAGCTGACGGATAACGTTTTTGATTTGTTCATAAAAACATTGTTCAGCTCTGACACTGGACCAAAGAGTCCAATCTCTGGCATAGACCTAGCCATCGGCTACTGGGACTGAGGCCAAATCTGAGCTAATTGAGGCGGATCGGCCGAAGGAAAAAGGAGGAGTAACTTCTCTGCAATAAGTCTGAAAGACCGGATGTGGATAAAGGGAAAACCTACCCACGGAAGGTAGGATTGTTTGATCAGGGGAAACCCTTCGGCTCCAAGTTACAACTGCACGGTCCATACCCACACAGAGCAGGTCCTCTGCGTTTCAACAGTTCAAACTCACCACGCAGATATGAAGGAAATGGACCTAGGCCGGCGAATCATCCGAAAGAAAAGAGCCCTGTGATAGCCAAGGAGAGAGAGATGGAAAGAACCCCTCACGCCCTATGGGAGGTGTTGCATGGTAAGTTAAGGGGCACACGAAGGATTAGCCAAGAAGGGGACATGTTACGCATATAACCCTTGGAGGAGAAATATTAAGACAGGATCGGCCCGTCCATGAGCACAACCCAAAGACGTTTAGACCTCCGCAAGCCCCGCTTGGGGTATGGACGAGGATTGCGCATCTTGAAAGGCAGGTAAAGCTCACGAAAACTCAGAAGAGACGTCTGCACCACTCAAAGAAAGAAGAACGTGACGAGTTTGTTCGCAAAGAGGAAGCTCGTGGGTCGGCGAAGATAGCCAGAATGCTCGAAATAGTTTCAGTCATACAACAGACCGAGGTCCAGAGACAGAGGAAGGAAGTGGGACCAGTATGGGTACCAAGGGTAGTTGGTCAGACCGACGAAATGCAGGCTAACGTCATCTTTACTATACCTGAATCCTTCCGGGCATCTGGAGCTTATGAAGGGGAAGAGGTCGACTCAGCAATTATATCGGCCGATCATGTCTGCGCACTAGCCGAGGTTTTTCCTTTTACAAGGACAGAGGAGGAAACGACGAATCACTTAAAGCCCCCTCTATATAACAGTACGGCTTGTTGGCCGAAGTGCAGACAGGGTGTTCATTGATAACGGGGCCGCTATAAATCTACTGCCGGTTTGGATGGTGAATAGGCTTGGTAAGAATGAAGATTTGATCCAAAGACACTGCCATTACGGGGTATAGCGGACAGTCCGAAAGGGCAAATGGAGTGTTGGCCCTAGCGGTTGAGGTAGATCGTTTAAAAGCTTATCAGCATTCTATATAGTCGAGGCCGAGAACAGCTATAATGCACTCCTTGGCCGAGAGTGGATACATTCCAAACAATGCGCAGCATCAACTCTCCATCAAACAATTATGTATTGGGATGACGAGGGGATGGGGATCATTAAAGCAGATTATCGGCCTTTTCCGATTAACGAAGAAGTGGTCATCACGCGTTTGTACTATAACACAATCGGCTCATCAGGTTCGTTGAAGATATCGATGGTCGGCTTAAGATGACGATGGCTAGAGACTTCGTCAACAGGAAGGAGCTAAATTCCTTTGCATGCCTGCGGCCAGAAGCACTTGTGCTCCATGGTCCTCCTGAATATGAGGTCAATGAATGAAAGCCCGATTGACGGGGCCAATGCTGTTGCCAGGGTGGATGAGGCCGAGGAAGATACGACCGGCGAAATTTGTTTGCAAACTGAGAAGTTGAGTAATTTGAAGGCCGAAGCACAGGACGAGTAAGAAGAGATAAACGTTGGTAGTAACGTCTGTTCTCGGCCCTTATTTATTAGTAAAAATCTTTGTAAACCTTTTTGTGATGAGTTAATAAAACTTCTATTAGATTACAATAATTGTTTTGCATGGAACTATGATGAACTAACCGGACTAAACTGGAAGTTAGTGAAACACAAGCTCCCACTGAAAACCGGGTACAAGCCATGTAAACATCCTCCTAGAAAGATGTCAGCCGAGTTAATCCCTAAGGTAAAAGAGGAGGTAGAGAGACTCCTAAAAGTCGACTTCATTCGACAGGCGTGGTACCCCGAGTGGGTACCCAACATAGTGCCTGTGGCATTATTTCACAAGAAAACGACAAGATACAGGTCTGTATTGGTTTTTAGGGATATCAACGAAGCAACCCCGAAAGATGAATACCCCATGCCAGTGGCTGAGTCCTTATTGGACGCTTCGGCCAAACATGGAATGGTATCTTTGATGGACGACCATTCAGGCTACAACCAATTCTTCATTGCGAAGGAGAACGTGCACAAGACGGCGTTCAGGTGCCCAAACCCATTAGGAATGTATGAATGGAAAGTCATGCCATTTTGGGCTCAAAAACGCGGGTGCCATCTATCAGAGGGCAGTGAATCACATATTCCACTATATGATCGGCCATTTTGTCGAAGTATATATCGACGACATCATTGTAAAGTTGGTTGTGCAAGAAGATAACCTAGCCGATCTCAGGCAGCTCTCGACGAATGCACCTCCATAACCTACGTTTGAACCCACTGAAATGCGCGTTCGGAGTTTCGGCCAGCAACTTCCTTGGTTTTCTAGTACACCAGAGAGGGATTGAGATAGATCGGAACAAGACAAGGGCAGTTATTGATGCCTTACTCCTGCGAAACAAAATGGAGCTACATAGATTATTAGGACAAATCAATTACTTGCGTCGGTTCATAGCAAACCTTGCTTATAAGGTCTGATCGTTTTCTCCTCAACTACGCCTTGAGAATGATGACAAATTCGTGTGGGGAGAAGACCAGAAAACGACTTTTGATGACATCAAATCCTACGTCACCAAGCCACCGATTTTAGTACCACCGACAAGTGGGAAGCCGGATCAAAGTGTATTTCGGCTACAGAAGACTCAATCAGCAGCATGCTTGTTCAAGATAATGAGCACGACCATGAGCAGGCCGTGTATTATTTAAGTAGGACCCTTAATCGATTGAGAAAGCATGTCTGGCATTGGCGCATGCATGCGCCAAGCCGAGGCATTATTTGTTACCAGTCGAGGGACACTTGATAAGCAAAGTAAAGTATATGCTGACCAAGCCGATCCTCAAAGAGCGTATTGGGAAGTGGACCATGGTGCTATCATAGTTCTCCATCTTATATATCCCGATGCGGGCGGTGAAAGGACAAACGGTTCCTGATTTCTTAGCGGACCTCCCATGCTTAACGACATGTTATGAAGACGCGGAAATCGCTACTTAAGTATGGCCTTTTGGACTTTATACTTCGACGGGTCCAACATCAAGTGAGCTGCAGGAGCCGTCGTACTTATTTCACCAGAATGAGTCTGTTTCTTTTACTCGGTCGCCTTAGCAGAGGATTGCATGAATAATCAGGCCGAATATAAGGCGCTCATTCTCGGCCTAGAAATCATAGTAAAAATGAGTGTTCTGAATATAAAAATCTTCGGTGATTCTAAGTTGGTCGTCGAGCAGATGACCGGCACCAAGTGCTTGAGCCCCAATTTGGCAAGTCATGTTGAAAAGGTAAACGACTGTTGGGACACTTTGTAGAAGTTCGAGCAAAACACGTCGAGCGAGGTCTTAACGACGATCTAGCGCAACTCACTTCGTCGCTAGGAACTGTGTTAATGGGGGAAGCTACCGTGGTCCGCATCGGTGCAAAGAACAAAGCCGGGGATCGGGTGAGTTGGCTCGTCGGCCATACAAGCGTAGATCCAGCCGACTGGAGATGGTCAATTATCCAATACTTAAAGACACCAAGTACCCCGGTAGATAAGAAGATAAGAATGATGGCCGAAAGATGCATACTAATAGAAGATGTGTTGTACCGAAAGGGATTCAATGGTCTCTTGCTCCGCTGCGTTGGTACAAGCGAAGCGAAGAGCATAATAGGAGAAACACATGAAGGTATCTGCGGAACCCACAAGGACTACAATGTGCTGGTTAATTAGACGGTACAGAAATTGTTGGCCAACTATCCTCACCGATTGCTTTAGATACGCCAAAGGGTGCCAAGCTTGCCAGAGGCATGGACCGATTCAAATCGCATCGGCTGCAGACTTTAATCATGTAGTCAAACTATGGCCATTTAGGGGCTGGGCCATAGACTTGATCGGCCAGATCCATCACCCATCCTCTAGGGAGCACACCTATGTAATAATCGCAACAGATTGCTTTACCAAGTGGGTGGATGCCAAGCCGTTGAGGACGGTGACACAACAATCGGTGATTGAATTCATAAGAGGATATCATCCACAGTTTTGGCCTGCCAGAAAGTATAACGACCGATCAGGGGACCGTCTTCACGGGGAAAGAAGTTGTGGAGTTTGCAGAAACTTATCAGTTCAAGATATTGTACTCTACCCCGTACTATGCACAAGCGAATGGACAAGATGAGTCTACTAATAAAATATTAAAAGAGAATATCCAGAAGATGATAGATGAGACCGGTAAACCATGAGAATGGCACAAAAAGCTCTCGGAGGTGCTTTTGGGCCTGCAGAACTTCCCAACACGCGCACAGGAGTATCCCCATTTTAGCTAACCTATGGGCACGATGCGGTGCTGCCCATGGAAGTACATGAGGCATCTTATAGAGTAATGCAACAACATAAATTAGACTTCGACTTCGCCATGAATACAAAATTGGAAGATTTGGACGAGGTGCGCTGTGTGGCCTTGACAAGCTAGCTCGGAAAAGAAAGGTGGCTGATATCTACAACAAGCACGTTAAGCTCAAAGCCTTCCAGGATGGTGAGATGGTATGGAAAGCTATATTGCCGATTGGCACAAGACCAACGGATATGGCAAATGGTCCCCAAAGTGAAAAGGCCCGTACATAGTCCATAAAGTGCTCGGCAAGGGGGATATCGACTGAAAGGATTAGACGGGACAATATACAGTCGGTCCATAAATGGAAAGTATTTGAAAAAATACTTTTCGTCGCTATGGGAATCCCAGACTTCTTGATTATTAAGACGTTATGTTATAATAAGAAAACACTGCATTAACATAACGAAAGCATATTACAAAGATAATCTTGGCCGACCACAAGAAGGAAAGGTTGGCTTAAGACACTGGGGAGATCAACTAAAAAACAAAAAAAGAGACCAACACAAAAGGAGGCCGAACCATTTCTTGAGAAAGGCCCTTATGAATTCATCCAAAGTAAAGATAGAACTCGTCGCAGTGCTATATAACCATTTCTTTGCTAAGCTGCAAAGAGCAAAGGGTAGAAAGCGAAGTTTTATACCATCATCAGTGAGTTGAGTAGTACACATCATTGAGCAAACCTGCTCGAACTTGTTGATGAAAAGATAGGCGTCCTCTGACTCAATCCTATGGAATTTAGGCAAGATGTTGATAAAATAAGGCTTGATCTCAAAGTTATCACCATTTGGAGGTGGAATAAGAAGGCAATTAGGTAGAGATGTACGTGTAGGATAACATTGATCATGGAGAGCGATGTGTGGAACGAGAGGTTGAAGGGGATTTGGAAGATGATTATTATGTGGCGGCGGTGGCATGGGATTCTCACCAAAATGTGGTGGAATAAGATTATGATTGAGGGGTGGAGGTGGTGGTGATGGCCCGTTCTTCCCGGAAGATGAACTAGGTGAAAGAGAAGATGAAGGTGTAGGGACGAAAATACAGTCAACTTCGGAGTTGATCGGTAAGGGTAAAGGGTATAAAGCGGAAGTATCGACTTCGGAGTCGATAGGAAAGTCGTCGTGACTATGGTAACGCGGACTAAGCGGTCATTAGAATCTCTAGTCCAACCGGACATACACTAAACGAATCTAGTGTAACCAAAACATGTGAAGAATGTGAGGGTAAGGGGCGAAAATCAATAATAGAAAAGGGTGAAAATCGACTAAGGTTTTTATAGATTTTTGGGGTGTGTGTATGTAAACAAAGCGGAAATAATGACAACCACACAAATATTGAAACAAAAGCAATTAATCCATAAAATTAGGGTCACCTAAGTCTATCACTAGACCCATTCTTAGACTTCCAAAAGAGAATAAGAAGGATAAAATCCTCTACCTCTCTTCCTACTACTCAGTTACCAGGTAAGTACAAGAGTTGGTAGATGGTTTTCTCAAGCTTTTGCTAAGTTCCTTAATTCAAAAACTACCATGCTTTAGAGACGTAGTCTTGATAACACTTTCCTAGACATCACAGAAATAGTTTAAAGAAGAAATAAATTACTCTCAACCTTCTCTTGTCCTATTTGAGTGTGATATTCCTTAAGGCTTTGTTCTAGATATTTTTTAATTAATTCAAAGGTCATGTTTATGCTTGGTTGTGATTTTTTTGGGGTTTAGGAAAGGTAATGAAATCCCTACCTAATCATGAATTGGGTTGTGCCCCTTAAGTTCATATTTATTGAATGCAGACTAATACCACAAAATTTAAAACACCAAAATCTTTTTTTATTGGCGGCACAACTGTAAAGAAACCTGCACAAAATAACAGTTTATTGGAGTTCTAGAAGGGGTTTAGAGAAGAGAAAGACAGAGAAATTTGAGAGTGAGAACTCTGTTTGGCCACTAAATGGCGGCCAAATAAGCTAGGGTGGCCGCGAAATGGCGGTCGTCTGTTGGCCAAACTTCCGACAACTTTGGCTCTGAGCTTCTATCCTCCTAGGATTTTAGTTTTGCTCCTAAACTCTCTGTATGACTACCCTTGCATCTGCAGATTTTCTGCACACTTGCACAAAATTTGTCAAAAATAACAAGATTGGTTTTTATGGTTTAAAATATTCACAAAAATATTCATAAAAGATAAGGAAAAGATAACCTGAATAACTTAAAATCTAATTATACCGTTTCCCTGGCAACGACACCATTTGATTAAATTGGAAAATGTGAAGTGTAAGATACCACAATCAAATAACGGGTTGTTTGGTAGCTAGCCGGTGGTGAATACGGATCGTCCACGGAAAAACGGTTTAGTTGTTATTTTAGCTTTAGACGAGTTAACAAACATGAGTGAGGTTTGGTTCGCTTTAACTATGTGAATGAACAAGAAAGAGAAGAGTCTTGCTAAGGTTGCGGATTAGATAGTCCAAGTAAGGTAACATCCATTTTCTCATCCTTTGAGCTCCTCAAATAAGTTGATGTTATAGAGTAATGATAAGCAACGTGGATTATAGTTCGTTATATATGTACTTGCGAGTATAGCCTATGCCTTCCATACTCTAAGTCTTCTAATATGCCCCTTGTTTCTTCCGTTCCATATCCTTAATCACTAGCCTCCGACCAAACCTAAACATAACGTATTTTCGACATTGGGTCGCAAATTCATGAAAGGAGAATGCGCCCAAATTGAGTGGTCTGTCGCTTTGGTTGGGGTTCAATCTCTTATGAGTTTGAATGAAGGAGAGGTAAAGGAATGTTAACCATCCTGTACCACCCTCTCCTCAACCCTATTCAAGCACAAATGACCACACATATTGGTAAAGAAAATGAATGAAAAGAAGAAAGAGAACATGAAAACTACAAGTAAATAAAATACAAACTAACTATTACACATAAGAGTTGCTTAACACTTGGGGTCTTCCTTAAATAAAGAAGGAACCCTCTTTTCTAATGACAACCTACAACAATATTAAGCTAAGTTAAGAATAAGAAATAAAGAGCACAATTGAAAAAGAGGCTATTCTATTAAGTAAAATGAAATTATAAGAAGGTAAATTACAATAAGTAAAATGAAAATACAAGTAAATAAAGTTTCAAACTTCATCCAAGAATGAGAACAATGGGGCTAACATTCAAGGAAGAAGGAGAAGATCCTACAACTCTACCAACTACCTATCACTAGTTCTGTCTATCTCTCTTGAGCTGCTGATCCGAGATATAACTAGAGCCTTTAGGAGGAAACCCTGGAAGGATTCTGAAAGCCTAAAAAGATCAAAATAACCCCAAATCCGACCCAAGCTATTTGGCCGCCAATTAGCGGTTAAATGAACTAACTTGGCCGCGAATTGGTGGACAAATAGATGAGTTGGGTCTTGGGCCTTGTGCTATGTTCTTCTGGGTATTTTGTGGGGTCTTTTAACCTTTTAGAACTCGAATTGGAGAACTTTGAATTTTGCAGGGTTGACTTGTTGACCATTGATTTTGATTAGGTATGTTTTGCGTCGTTTTAAGTTTGAAAGTCCGTTAATTGCTCCAATACCTGTTTCTTGCACCTATGTAGCACTCACGGATCAAATAGCACAAGATTAAGAATGAGTGGTATTTAAAATGCAATAAATCGTGATGAATAGGTAACATTGGTCTTAGAGAGCGATGTGTGGAGTGGGCGACATGATATTCACACCAAGATGTGGTGGAATAAGATTATGACCCGGAGGTGGTGGACCGGCCATCTCGAAAGATGAATAGGAGAAATAAGGTGCAGGAACAAAGGTGAGATTGACTTCGGAGTCAATCGGTAGAGGTAAAGGACACAAAGTAGAAGTATCGACTTCGGAGTCGATAGAGTCGGTGGAAATAGAAACACGGACTAATCGGGCATTCAAAATCTTTGTCCAAGAGGACATACACTAGTCGGTCTAGTGATGCAAAGGAATATGAAAAAATAGGTCAAGAAGTAGTGTAGTGAAAAGAGAATGGAAAAATCGTTGGGTGTTTCTATGAAAAATTGGATACATAAAGGACAATCACACAACGATAAAACAATCAACCCTAGAATTTATAGTTACCTAAGGCAACTAGATGGCCCATAGACTTCTAAGAGTATCAAACATCGTTAAGTCTACGTAACCCTACACGTGGTCAGGTGGCCAGGTTGGTGCAAGCGAACGGAGGGAGGTTTTTCAAAGCTTTCGTTAAGGTCCTTAATTAAATAACCCCAATACTTTTGAGACTTTCGTACTCGAAACACCTTCTTTAAACACCACGGAATATCATTAAATAGAACAAGAGTCACCCACAATTTGTACTTGTCCTTATCGAGCTCAAATCCTTTAGGTCTTTTTTTTCTAACTAGTTTTAGTTAATGTGGGTGGTGTTTAAGCTCGTTTGTGATCTTTGGGGCCTAAGAATTGGAAGGGTGATAAAATCCCCATCTAATCTTGATTTGGTCTTTGCCCCTTAATGATTCGTATTAAAATGTATGCACACACAAAAATCTAAAACATTGAAAACATATTAACACCACTTGTTTATTTGGCGGCGGCGAGCTTTGCAAAGAATCCTGCACAAAATCAGATTTATTAGAGCTCTGAGAGTAGGTAATGAAAAGGAAGCTCACAAAAATTTTGGGGATAAGAATCCACCAATTGGCTGCAGAACCGCAGTCGATTGTACTGGGTTGGACGCGTTTTGCGGTCAAACTGTGACCAATCCAGTCACGACTTTGGCACTGGGCTTCAATACACCAAAGCTTTTGTTCCAGCTCTCGTGAAATTTTTTTGAACCAACATAGTAGTCTCTGTTGCCCTGCCCACTAAACAAGATTCATAAAAAAATAACAAGATGGGGTTGTTTTATGATTTTTATGGATTTTGGCTTTATATATTCACAATAGACAACACGAATAAGCAAACTTATCAATCAAAACGTCTCTCCGGCAACGGCGCAAAATTTGTTAACGAATAAAATCCGATACCGTTTCTTTTAAGGTTTTGAAAATAAGAGTTTTGTAGAAAGAACATATTGTGTAGTCTAAGGTTTGGCAAACAACCACCTTGCGGAAACAAGGTGGCGAGTACAGGTCGTTCGCAAGGAGAAAGTTTATTGATGGGTTTGTTTTTAGACGAGTTGCAAAAGAAGAGAGAAGAGAGTGTTTGATTATCACTAAAGAGGAGAAAACTCAAGTGGAGAAAAATGCTTGCTAGGGGATTGGACTGAGTAGTTTAGAGCGGCCACTTACCCTTATTTCCTTCCTTTGATTATTTACTTTACAAAACACAGGCGGTTTGTGAAGAGAATGGACTATCAACCACTCACCTAACAACGTGGTGAAGCATAAAACTTCAAATCAACAACCCCGCTTGTTTCTTGCAAAGTTTATATTCCTAATTAACTACAAGTCTAGGGTTATGAGTATGGGTTGTCAATCCACCTCATTCTACACCAAACAAGTAACTAATTAAGGTTTAGGTTGATGTCGATTTCAATGAAAAGGGATGTGAATTAGGGTCTAGATGGAATTGGTTGAGTGGAGGCTAAGCCTACCATGCATAAGTTCATCATCTAGGCTCCCTTGTCTTTCCATTCCTTTCCTTGAAACCAACCTCCAACCCTATCTAAGCATAAATTATTCTTTCTTGGTCAAGAGACATACCGGCCTTGCCACTCTCGGCTCGGACTATAGAGGAAAGATGACTAAGTAGAAAGATTTGACCAAATTAAGTTAGATCAAAAGAGGGGTAAGAAATAATAACCATCCTTCACTACCCTCTCCTTACCCTATGCAAGCAACACAACTACTCACAACTCAGAGTAAAATGAAAAGAAATCAAGAATGGGGATCATGGAAAACATCATATGAAAAAAATTGAATTACTAGCTAAAGGACTCTCTTACAAAGAAACGAGATCAACATCAAGCATCGCAGCAACAAACAAATAGATGAAGAAAAGATAGATCAATGAAAACTCGACATCTAATTCTATTACAACCGATTCTCACAAGTAATTACAAATTTTCACTCGATTCACTAAATAGAACAAGCAATTTGAGATGAGAAAGCAACTTATGTTTATCAATTGAGAATTCAAGTACAAGATTTGAATGGAAACTACAATCTAGAATTGAAAGAGGCTATCTAACCTATGACTAGTCTCCTTCCTCATGCTTGGGTGCTATGGTGAAGTAAGCAAGCTAGAAGAT
The DNA here is from genome assembly GCA_030015575.1 of Agapanthus africanus. NCBI lineage: Eukaryota > Viridiplantae > Streptophyta > Magnoliopsida > Asparagales > Amaryllidaceae > Agapanthus > Agapanthus africanus. The sequence continues at coordinate 151,463,915 of JASDDO010000006.1, forward strand.
GAGAGGATATCCTAAATTTTATTCTAAATCCTAAGAATGTAAAAATCGAACTTTTACCCTACGATTGCATATATTTATAAGAACCGCAGGTCAGTTGTGAGGAGCTAAATGGACCGCTCTGGATAGCACGAATCAGTGGGCCAAAGTCAACCCGAACCATGCAACTTTGGCCGCGGATCGCGGCCGAATGAACTACAATGGCTACAGTTCCGCGGCCAAAGTGTCGCAGAATTGGGTCGAATTTTGTCTCCCTAGACTTTATTTCTTCTCCTCGAGTAATTTTATGAGCACTTTGAGAAATCCCAACAGAGAGCATTCTTCGAAAAATCCATATCGTGTTAGTTTTTTCTTGAAACTCCGTCTTTTGCTCCTTAAACATGTAACCTGACTTTTGATGAGAATAAGAATGAGTTAGTAGCACTTATTTATATACAATGTGAATAAGAATGAGAGGTATTTAATGTAATGATATGATATGAACATGGCACATCGGCAATCACATATAATTTTAATTGATACGCTTAATTGCATTATTTATTTAATCTATCATTTAATTAAATAACTAAATAACGAAATTTTATATTAATATGAAAATATTAATTTGCACTATAATCATATCTATAGATTTCATAACTTGGACCGCAATATACACATTCTAGGCTCTTTATTTAATTTTTTTAGTTTTTCTTTAAATTCTTAATATGGACAAAGCTTCCTTTGTAAAAAAAAGCTTAATTAAAACACAAATAATAATGAGTTTGGTGGGATTTGAACCAATGACCTACTTAGGAATTGTAATGCACTACAACTTGAGCTATACCTTCTTGCAGATTATTTTTGAAGCAATAAATATATATAACATACATTTAAGAATATTGGAATTCAATTGCAAGCAATACTAAAAAAATTCCCGAAATTTCAGAAGGAGAAGGCTGCGTTTTGAAGCACCAGCGGTCGGAGTTGGTTTATTTAGATCAGGCGGACCGCCTGGTGTTGAGCATAACTCTTCCCTTGGAGAAAGATTGTGCGTGCCCCTCCGGGTTGACTTTGGGTTCGCCGATGATCGCGTAATCAAATTTTATATGGTTCAAAAATATGAACACCAAAGACCCTTGGAGCAATAACTATATTACAAAGCAATTGGGCTTAGTCCATGTTGCAAGATCTTTTTATCTAAATTCAGAGGTCGCCGGCTCGATTCTTGAAAGGGGTGTCATCTCAAAATAAAAAGAAATCTCTAAAGGTAGAAACTTACTGCCAAATGCATTTGTTTGAAGTTTTAGTAATTTATTAGATGTTTTTTCTCTTCTGAGTAAATTTCTCTAATAAGACTTTCAACACTTGCACGAAAACATTAACATTTAAATTATAGATAAATACCTTGAACCCAACAAATTTGCAAACAAATACTATGAACATTCATATTTTTAAGTTCAATACCCTATGTGTTTAAATTGAAACTGAAAAGCACATCTTGAAAAAAAGAAAACGGACATTAGGTATTTTCCTGTGATTTGTAAAATTTAAGGTATTTATGAGTGTTAAAGGTAAAAGAGAGGAGAAAGAGATACTTTATTATATGACCAAAGGTCTCTTTATATAAGAATTACATTTACTTGATGCTTAAGGATCATGGTACGGTGTACCCTAATAATAATATATTCTAAACTATTCAAACACTCCCCTCAATCTAAAGTATAGATATCAGTGTGCATAGCTTGAACGATACATGAACGAATGTGGGACTTGGAAGAGATTTCATCAAAATATCTGCAATTTGTGCATGAGTAGAAACATGATAGAGATTGACTTTCTTTTCAACAATTTCTCCCGAATAAAGTGGTAATTTACTTCTGAAAGTATGTCTTAGCATCTCTACTAGGTTTCAAAGTAAATCAAGTATACAATTTTAAAAAATTTAGAGGTCTAAAGCATACTAACCTAGAATCGAACTAGAGAATTAAGGTTTTGAAGCAAGAAAACAATTTCTAAACTAAGTGATGGAGGTTTACAATCTTTGTAGATCAAGTCCTTCACTTCTAAATCTCCAAATAGTAGTCCCTAGAACTCTTCTCAAGGCTCCACTTGAAGAAAGGATCGAGCTTGCTTGAAGTCTTCGACGCCGAAGATAATCCATCTTGAAGTCTTTCTAACTCAAGCTCACTCTTTACTAATCAAAGTATTAGTGAAGCAAACAACCTAAACTAATGGGCTAGATTAGTGTAGGTTGATGAAGTATGAATTTTGCTCACTAGAAAATCTTCTCTTTTCTTTTTCCAACTCAAGAAAAAACCTAGAGGAGAAAAATGAAGAAGAAATGAGGATGAACTTGGACGAGAGAATGAACCATGTGTTTACTCCCCAAAATATCTAAAGAATAAAACAAATATAGGAGATAAGTCATGGCTTCTCAATGCTTCTCCAAGCATCCAAAGCTATGACTCATTTCCTTCTATTTTGCTTTACTTTTAAATTATAAATGATCCCAATTATCTATAACCCATGTGTAATTCTCATACACCCATACTCTATGTATTATCTAGCATGATGCAAAATCAATTTATATATAAATATACATCACATATATATAATTATATATATAAAGAGAAGAAAATTTAAAGTGAGCTAATATTAGTTAATATATATATATATATATATCAAATATATAAATATATATCAAATTATCAAATCAACACTTGATTCAATAATACGGTTATATCATAAATAACCGACTCATATAATTTATATATGTATATCATAACATTAAATCAACACTTGATTCAATGATCCGGTCATATCACATACAACCGGCTTATATTCAATATTAGTTAATACATATATAACATATATATATATATATATATGTATGTATCAAATTATCAAATCAATACTTGATTCAATATTCCGGCTATATCAAATATAATCTGGCTAATATCAAATATAAACAAACAACATATACATAAATCATTGAATCAACACTTGATTCAATAATCTGGTTATATCACATATAACCTAACCGATATAAAAAATCGTCAGATTAGAATATGGTATCATATACTCATATTTAATCAAGCTCCCGCACATATCACCATATGTGCCCTACTTCTTTTCGCTTGAGCTAGGAAACCTCTGTGTGGGACTCTAAGACACTTCAATACGCCAGCAGTATGTAATGATCACATCAGATACCCATAACCCATCAGCGGTACTAGCTGGACGTAACAGCTGCCCAGGTATTGGACGAATAAAAGATCAACAAGCAAACTTGTCTAAACTTCTGTAGAGCCTATAAGCAACACATACCGTACAGTCCGGTCTCTTCGTCTGATATATCGCATATCAAGTCTGTGGGTGGAATCGTCAGATTCCAATAACTTGATAAGTCATTCCGATGTATGGCCTATAACCTTTCGAGAAACTACTGATAACACTTACTAGTAAACCTTATCAGCCCTGACCAGGGACTTGCTATTATAGCCAATCGAGCATAGCGCAACATCAACTCCCAATACCGGGAGAGACGAAACTTCTCCTATCGCTCATGTCTCTATGTGACTCGGAACTGTATCCAAAATCCACCTATTTGCACGACTCTTTTGAGCCGTGGTAGGAAGGAAATCAAAGTACAGTGGGAACCACACAAGTCACTATGACGATCTCGGGTCTACAGACTAACATGTATAAGTGTCACCAGAGAACTGCTATCTGACGATAGGTATGGTATCATCTAGGAGTTCTCGGCGAGTCCTCTTCGGTGTACCCATTCTCTAATGAGCTCCTGTGTACAATCTTTGATGTCAAACACCAATGGCTGTGGGATCAACCATCGCCCCATACAGGGTCAAGAAACGTACACACTAGTCTACTCTGGAATACCGATGTCCTGTCTCGATACTTCCTCAACTAGAAACTGTTAAAGGATGTGCTTGCAGACTACACAAGCCTCATTAGTATGATCTGCATCATAATCCTGGTAGTCAAGCCAACATCCTAAGGGCTTTAACAACATGTATCAGAGAGAGAGTATAAAAACCAAGTGTACATGTTAAGATAAAGAGCAATCAGATAGAATACTATCATGTCGAGCAAGAAAGTCCTCTAGATATATGTCCAAGCATCTATTATATCATACAATAATGGCCTTTAGGACATATATATTCCTAACAATTTCCCACTTGTACTAAGGCCAGTTGTTGTAGTATCTCATACCCAACATCCTAAAAAGTCTCTCAATCTGCGTCTGGGGGAGGGCCTTCGTGAGTGGATCCGTTGTGTTGTCCTTCGTATCGACTCTCCTGACATCGATCTCCCGGCGATCAACTATCTTCCGGATCAGGTGATACCGCTTCAGAATATATCTGGATCGCTGATGGGACCAGGGTTGCTTGGTCAAAGACACAGCTCCATTGTTACCACAATACAAGGGTATTGGATCTTCAATGGATGGAACCACACCAAGTTTAGCAATGAACTTTTTCATCCAGAGAGCCTCTTTGACAGTATCTTTAGCAGCGATGTATTCAGCCTCCATCGTCGAGTCTGCTACGGTATTTTGCTTGGAACTCTTCCAACATACCGCCCCTCCATTAAGGGTGAAGACAAAACCCGAGAAAGACTTGCTATCGTCCTTATCACTCTGGAAGCTCGAATCGGTAAAGGGCTCCACTTAGAGTTCTCCGTTACCATACGCCAAGAACATCTCTTTAGTCCTTCTCAAGTACTTAAGAATGTTCTTTACAGCTGTCCAGTGCTTCTTCTTTGGGTCTGATTGATACCTACTTACAACACTAAGTGTGTAAGCTACATCCGGTCTGGTGTACATGATAGACCCAACTGCAGAAGCATATGGTATAACGTGCATGCGAGTCCTTTCCAAATCAGTCTTGGGAGATATCTCTTTGGGGAGTGATTCCTGAACAAGCGGGTAAATTACCACGCTTAGAATCGTCCATACTAAACCTCTTTAGTATGGTGTCTATGTAACTGGATTGGGACAATCCCAACATCCATTTAGATCTATCTCTATAAATCTTAATCCCTAGGATGTAGGAGGCATCACCCAGATCTTTCATGGAGAACTTTTGTGATAAGAAGAGTTTGACCGAGTGCAGCATAAGAACATCATTTCCTATCAAGAGTATGTCATCCACGTACAATACAAGAAAGACAACTTTACTCTCTACGACTTTTTTTATATATACAAGGTTCATCTACGTTTTTGATGAAGTCAAACTCTTTGACTGCCACATCAAAACAGATGTTCCAGCTCCGCGATGCATGCATTAATCCGTAGATTGATTTAAGCATCTTGCACACCTTTCCGCTGCTCCTACTGTCTTTGAAGCCCTATGGCTGTGTCATATACACGCTCTCTTCTAAATCACCATTTAGAAAAGCGGTCTTGACGTCCATTTACCAGATTTCATATTCATGGTATGCAGCAATGACAAGTAGGATCCTGATGGACTTGAGCATAGCCACTGGAGAAAAGGTTTCATCATAGTCGACACCTGGTCGTTAACGAAAACCTCTTGCTATAAGTTTAGTTTTGAAGGTTTCAACCTTTCCATCTACACCAATTTTCTTCTTAAAGATCCACTTGCTTCCAATGGGTTTTACTTCTTCAGGAGCAACTTTCAAAGTCCATACTTTATTGGTGTACATGGATTCCATCTCAGATCTCATAGCATCCAGCCATTTCACAGAGTCCCCACTTGTGATGGCCTGCTCGAAACTAGTTGGGTCATCATCTTCCATGATGCAATCCTCGCTCCCACCGTCTATGAAAAAACCGTAGTATCTCTCAGGTGGATGAGAAACCCTATTAGATCTGCGGAGTGGCTGAGGTTCGTCGGAGACTATTGAATCCTCCGGTTCTACCAAATCTTCAGTTGCAGTTTGTGTTTCTGGAACTTCTTCCAGCTCTACCTCATTACCAAATTTCTTTCACGAGAAATTCCTTTTCTAAAAAGGTGGCATATTGAGAAAAAACACTTTTTGTTCCTCAGTGGTAGAAGATATATCCATATGAATTCTTTGGATATCCCACAAACTTGCAAAGAACTGATCGTGCTTCGAGTTTGTCCGGATTCTGTCTTTTAACATAGGCCGGACAACTCTATATCTTAACTTGTTTAAGAGACGGTTTCTTTCCACACCATATCTTATATGGAGTGGTAGGCACGGATTTGGTCGGAACCCTATTCAATAGGTATGCAGCTGTCTCAAGTGCATAACTCCAAAAGGAAATAGGTAACTCAGCAATACTCATCATAGACCGCACCATATCTGATAGGGTTCGATTCCTCCGCTCTGATACTCTATTGTGCTGTGGTATATACGGAGGAGTAAGCTGAGAGAGAATCCCATTCTCTCTTAGATAATTTCGGAATTCCGTGCTTAAGTATTCTCCTCCTTGATCAGATCAAAGGATTTTAATACTTTTACCCGTCTGGTTCTCTACTTCGTACTTATATTCCTTGAATTTCTCAAAAGTTTCAGATTTGAGTTTCAACAGGAACACATGTCCGAATCTTGAGAGATTATCGGTGATTGTAATAAAGTACGAGGAACCATTCTTGGCATGCGTAGACATAGGACCGCATACATCACTATGTATCAGTCCCAAGAGTTCCCGTAAACGAAGTTTTGGTCATCTTGCCTTTGAGACATGACTGGCGAGTTTCATAAGATGTAAATTCGAACGGATTTAAATATCCATCTTTATGCAACTTTGCTAGTCTGGTCGCATTGATATGACCAAATCTACAATGCCACAAGAAGGTTTCGTTCATTTCTGAACTTTTTCTCTTGTGTGTGTTTTGTATATTTAGAACTGTATTTTGATTTAGAACGTATATAACCATTACACAACGCACCAAACCCAATCAACACTTGATTTAGGAAAATGTTCATAACATTTTTCTCTAATGCAAAATTATATCCTTCTTTATCTAATGAAGAAACGGATATTATATTGCACATCATTGATGGTACGAAATAACAGTCGTTCAAAATTAATGCATTACCATTTGGTAATACCAGGTGATATTCGCCGACAGCTTCGGCAGCAACAATTGCTCCATTCCCTACTTTGAGAGACATCACTCTTTCCTAGTTCTCTACTTCTCTTTAACCCTTGTAACATATTACAAATATGGGATCCTGATCCGGTATCCAATATTCAGGACGTAGAGCAGACTGAGAAATAGTTCTCAATAACTAACACACCCGAAAAAGATGCATCAATATGCTCTTTCTTCGTTTGGGTTGCGTGGGAATCCTTGCATTCCCCTATCCCTTGCTCAGACTTATGACAGTCATAAGATAGAGCGGAACCAACGTTCTCCAGCCCAGTTTAATAAGCGGGTTCGGTAATACATCCATATTATTATTTTGATTAAGGCATGACATGGTCGCTACCTGGAAAGAGAGTAGAAATTTTTTAGCGTGCGCTGTTGCAAAATTAGATTGGTTATTATTTCATCTAATCAGGATGGCTCCTACTGTTCTTATCAAATCTTCTTTCAAATCCTAAAAGGTAAGATTAGCCCGAATTAATTACACCCTACAAGTTCGCCAATCGGTTAGCCAGACAGGTATTGGTACTCCGAAGGAGTCTCCCCGTGCTTTCATATGGAACTAATTAAATAACCCCGTTAACACTTTTCTTAGACACCTGCTGGATTAGCTAATTATAAAGTGGAAAACTCTCCTAGGAGTAACACTTACTCGCAGTGGGTATCGGGATCCAATTATCATATAGAAGGTATGCAATCTCATTGCAAATTTCAACACTTGAAATTCCCAATATCTGTTTTTACCTCTAGCGACTTATGACCTTAACTATGGTCAACAATTATAAGCGCTAGTCAAGTTCAACCCGTCATTTCGTGATTGAATTAAATCCACCCGCACGACCCTTAACTATAGTCAATAAGGCCGCACGACTACCCTAATCCAACCGCATCAATATGCCGCAGATAAGCACTAATCAGCTACCGCACACCACGTCTTGACAAGGTCAACAAACGCAGCACGAATACTAAATAGTACTTATGTGAAATGACGGAGGGCTACGGCTGGTTTTGAAGAAAACCTTTAACGTAATGAACTTGATATCGTTGTAGAATCTAGTGATTTGAAAAGGAATGGTTTAAGCTCCGCTTTTAAAATCGAGTAGCTTTCAAAATAAACCGAGTGGGTTGTAGTATATGCTAGTTTTGCTAAAGAGATCATTCCCGGTGAAGGGAACTAGGCTCTTTTCTAATGAGGTGCTGGATATTCATAATGGAATACCGCTATGCAAAACAAGAACTAGAGCCACCTTTTTGAAAAATTTGATTCTACAATATCTTTAGGTTTCTTTTCTTTTGATTAATCACATTAATGACGTCCCATCATTTATGTTTCCTAAACATTACAGAAGAAACAAAAATAAAACACACATATATGCCATCCGCATTCGCCACAGGGACCCGGGTCTTCACCGTAAGATTACTTAACTTAAGGCTGGACGGGGTCAGGACTAGCGCGGATGCAAAATATATATAGTGTCTATTAGTATATCATATATATAAGTAGCATTCGTCTTACGCAGTTATATGATCACATCACAGAATCAGCAGAAGCAGATATATGAAATATAGGATATACTAGGAGGTCCGCGTTTTAAGATTAAACCAGTAATGAAAAACACGGATTCCACGGTCGTGATGAATAGCCAAGCCCACATCCCTCGACCCGTACGAGAGCGGCAAGCAATCCTGCCAATTCTAGAGTTAGGCGACCGGTCTTGACTCCTCGAGATGGCCTCCCACCGCACTCTAGAACCCGGTTACTTGTGCTCTCCATCTTGGGTCTATCCTAATATGGAAAAGTAAATAATATACATCAATGGAGACAACAAGCTCAACCCGGAAGTGTCCCAATAAAAGAATAACATACAAATATTACATGAATGAAAATTGCAAAACTCTCATCTTACGCAAAATCCCCCGACTATTCAATCATGACGATCCAATATAATATATCAGTAGCAACACAATAACATCACATGTCATCAACGTAAGTAAATATGCGTATCCCTAATGTCGTTGACGTATAGCACCGAGATCGGGGATACTCCCATATATTATACTTACGGTCGCAGAAAAGAAACGAAAACTATGATAATTAGAATTCGCATCATCCTTAGACATCATAAACCTGGAATATCACATATTCCGGATTTCATGCCTAACCATATAAATCTTGCATTTAGTCTCGAATTGAAAACACTTTTCAAAAAACAAGTCAGGTAATTCAACAAGATACCCGATCCAAGATCAAATGCTTATCGGGAACTTTAGTAGATAGCCGAACCCCCGAGGCCGTCTACGAATTGCACTTGGGCGGAACACCGCGGCCGGGAGTGCTCGAGTGGATGGTTTTGACCATGGGGTTCTCCTATAGTCACTTGGTCGGGGCTATGAGGCGTGGCTATCTAGTAGTGTTTCCGGCGAGTGTTCACGTACAATACGAGATTACGACGAAGTTTTGATCTGAATCGAAACTTCATGGCAATCCATCAAATAAGACTAAAATGCGAGATTTACAAAGCGATAACTAGTTTTCACAAAACTAATCAATGTGGATTCCAAAAATTGTATCACATATCCATAACTATCTAGACGATGTTAAACATTTCGATCGATATTTAAAACACCACCAATTCACAGAGAGATCAACCACTTGAGTCTCATTAAAATTTTTCAGAAAACCAAAAGTAACTGTATGAAGCAATAGAGAAAAAATGAGTCCCTAACTCATCAAGTCGGCGGCGGAACCGCGGCCAAACCTAGGTTTAGGCGGCTGTTCCGCTGCCACTTAGAGGAGTTAGGTTCTTGTTTCTCTTGGGCCTTCATAGTTATACCTGCATGATTTTCTGAATATTTTTAATTTGGAAAATTTCAACATTTGAAAAATTGGACAGAAATTTCAAAAAATCGGGGCTAAAACTTCGATCGAACACTTTAACGTCGTCTAGACTTCGCCTAAGTCTCTAGCTTGGCTATGATACCATGAAATTATGTCTTAGCACTTCTATTAAGTTTCAAAGTGAATCAAATATACAATTTAAAAAAATCTAGAGGTCTAAAGCATACTAACCTAGAATCTAACTAGAGAATTAGGGTTTTGAAGCAAGAAAACAAGTTCTAAACTAAGTGATGGGGGTTTACAACCTTTATAGACCAAGTCCTTCACTTCTAAAGCTTCAAGTAGCAGTCCCTAAAACTCTTCTTAAGACTCCACTTGAAAAAAGGATCGAGCTTGCTTGAAGTTTTCGATGCCGAAAATGATCAACCTTGAAGTCTCTCTAACTCAAGCTCACTCTTTACCAATCAAAGTATTAGTGAAGCAAACAACCTAAACTAATGGGCTAGATTTGTGTAGGTTGATAAAGTAGGAATTTTGCTCATTAGAAAATCTTCTCTTTTCTTTTTTCAACTCAAGAAAAAACCTAGAGAAGAAAAAAGAAGAAGAGATGAGGATGAAATTGGATGAGAGAATGAACCATGTGTTTATGAGATGAGATAAGGATCCCCAAAATATCAAAGAATAAAACAAATATAGGAGATGAGTCATGGCTTCTCAATACTTCTCCAAGCATCCAAAGCCATGACTCATTTCGTTCTATTTTGCTTTATTCTTTAATTATAAATGATCCCAATTATATATAACCCATGTGTAATTCTCATACACCCATGTTCTATGTATCATCTAGCATGATACAAAATCAATTTATATATAATACATATCACATATATATAATTATATATATAAAGAGAAGAAAATTTAAAGTGAGCTAATATTAGTTTATATATATATATATCAAATATATAAATATATATCAAATTATTAAATCAACACTTGATTCAATAATCCGATTATATCATATATAACCGACTAATATCATTTATATATGTATATCATAACATTAAATGAACACTTGATTCAATGATCCGGTCATATCACATACAACCGGCTTATATTCAATATTAGTTAATACATATATATATATATATATATATATATATATATATATATATATATCAAATTATCAAATCAACACTTGATTCAATAATCTGGCTATATCAAATATAATCCGGCTAATATCAAATATAAACAAACAACATATACATAAATCATTGAATCAACACTTGATTCAATAATCCGGTTATATCACATATAACCTAATTAATATCAAATATCGCCAGATTAGAATACGGTATCACATATTCGTATTTAATCAAGCTTCCGTACATATCACCATATGTGCCTTGCTTCGTTTCGCTTGAGCTAGGAAAGCTCTGAATGAGACTCTAAAAACTCGTCAATACGCCAGCAGTAGGTAATGATCACATCAGATACCCACAAGCCGTCAGCGGTACTAGCTGGACGTAACGGCTATCCAGGTATTGAACGAATAGAAGATCAACAAGCAAACTTGTCCAAACTCCCGTAGAGCCTATAAGCAACACTTACCGTACAGTCCGGTCTTTTCGTCTGATATGTCGCATATCAAGTCTGGGGGTGGAATCGTCAGACCCCAATAACTTGATAAGTCATGTCGATGTATGGCCTATAACCTTTCGAGTAGCTACTGATAACACTTACCAGTAAATCTTATCAGCTCTGGTCAGGGACTTGCTGTTATAGCCAATCTAGTATAGCGCAACATCAACTTCCAATACCGGGAGAAACGAAACCCATCCTATCGCTCACTGCCTCCATGTGACTCGGGACTGTACCTAAAATCCACCTGTTTGCACGACTCCTTTGAGCCGTGGTATGGAGGAAATCAAAACACAGTGGGAACCATACAAGATACTATGACGATCTCGGGTCTACAGACTAACCTGTACAAGTATCACCAGAGAACCGCTATCTGACGATAGATATGATACCATCTAGGAGTTCTCGGCGAGTCTTGTTCGGTGTACGTATTCTCTAATGAGCACCTGTGTACAATCTTTGATGTGAAACGCCAATGGCTGTGGGATCAGCCATCGCCCCATACAGGGTCAAGAAACGTACACTAGTCTACTCTGGAATATCGATGCCCTATCTTGATACTCTCTCGACTAGGAACTGTTAAAGGATGTGCTTGCGGACTCCACAAGCCCTACTAGTATGATCTGCATTATAATCCTGGTAGTCAAGCCAATATCCTAAGGGTTTTATCAACATGAATCAAAGAAATAGTATAAAAACCAAGTGTATATGTTAAGATAAAGAGCAACCAGATAGCATACTATCATGTAAAGCAAGAAAATCCTATATATATATGTCCAAGCATCCATCATATCATACAATAATGGCCTCTAGGGCATACATATTCCTAACAACTTCAATTTGCTTTGTGCGTTCGTGAAAAATGGATTCTCTGAAATATGAATTGTAGCTTTATTGCCACAAAACAAGAATGTCGGTGTTGTAAAACTAATATCGAGATCTCGAAGCAATGTGGAGAGTCACGTCAATTCTGAGATGGCATAGACCATAGCTCTATATTTGGCCTTGGCTGATGAGCGTGCAACATGTTTCTTGCCGCGCCAAGTAACCAGGTTCCCCGCAAAGAAAACACAAAATCCACTCGTGGAGCAACGATCATCCATAGATCCGGTAAAATCGGAATCAACATAGGTTATAAGAGACAGATTAGGACAGGGTTTATAGAAAAGATTTTGCTCAGGTGCACACTTCAAATAGCGGAGAATGTGCTCAACGACTCGAAGATGGGAAACTAAGGGGCCTATATAAACTGGCTCACTATGTTGATGCAAAGGATATGTCTGAACGAGTAACCATGAGATAGATCATCTTTCTAACTAACCATCGATATCGATCTAGATCGGAAAGCGGCTGGTCATTAGGTGAGCTAACGCGAGAGAGCTTTACTGTTGTATCCATGGGAGTATCAGCAGGGAAACAACCAAGAATCCTGATTTTGAAAGAACATCGAGAGTATACTTCCACTGTGAGAGAAATAACGTTTTCTTATTTCGAGATACCTCTGTACTAAGAAAGTACCGTAGAGGACCAAGATCTTTGGTCTGAAAACGTGAGGTCAAATGAGTTTTGACCTTAGATATATCTTCGGAATCATCTCAAGTGATGATTATGTCATCAAAATAAATAAGGAGAATAACCATTCTTCCCGTCTATATATAAAAAGAGATGGATTTGGGGAGCTTCCTGTGAAATTTATTTTTTTTATAACCATACTGAATTTATCGAACCATGCCCGAGGAGATTGTTTTAGCCCATAAATAGATTTTTTAAGATGACATACAAGAGACTCCCTCACGCTTAAAGCCAGGAGGCTCTGCTGCATATAAACCGTTTCGGAAAGATCGCCATTGAGTAAGGCATTCTTGACGTTTAGCTGATATAGAGGCCGCAGATAATCGTAAGAGAGATCAAGACACGAACAGTAGTGAGTTTGGCCACTGGAGAAAAAGTTTCAGATTAGTCGACACCGTATTGCTGAGTATAACCTTTAGCAACAAGGCGGACCTTCAAACGAGATACACTGCCATCAGGATTATATTTGATAGCAAAAACTCACCGGCAACCAACCACCTTTTTCTGTTGTCACGCCCAGTTTCCTAAAATACACAAATACGAGAACATAACAAAACCAACAATGCTATCTACGGGAAGGAATCATCCTTTTATAGTTACATTACGGCTGTCAATCGGTAATCAAGAACAAGAATGTAAATATCTATATCTAAATATGTCCAATAGCCACGATAAACAATAACAGTAGCAGTAATGGAAGCAATAAAGATGCAAGGAAACAAAAGAACAATAACTGATAGTTGTCTCTTATGGGCTCACAACAATAATTCCAACAAGTTCCAAAAGCTAGAAAGAAAACTAAACCATAACTGACAACTAGATCAGTGGAATGCTCCTCACTGATTGGCAAGCTTCTCGAAATATTCATGATCCTCCTGTGCTAAAGGATCTAGGCCATGCAAAACCTAGACGTCAGTGCGTCATAGATATCATAATAATAATATAACCAGTATGAAATATAGTAAACCATGTGCAAGAACTCGATGTCATGAGTATAAACAATAAGCAATAGCAGGGGTATGTGATGTAATAAGCAAAATGTAATAGGTCAATCATATCATGTGTATCCTATGAGTCTATGTCGCTAAGTTATCTATCCCACGGGTATTTGAAACCGGTTAATATAATACCCAATGTCACTCAATAGTATCCCATGCGTGCCCGGGACCACAGTCATGATTCTCGAGGCTGAATCTGAAACGTGCCGTTAGGCAGTAAAACAATGTCATGTATAGATGAATGATGTCAGCATCTTCATTCCGGAGCCGAAGCGCGTATCGACCGACCAATCTCTAGCAAGTAATGAGCTGTTGAGTTGCACTTTGGGTTTCATTCTTGATTTCCCTTTTCCCCCAGGTTTCATGTTCATGTCAGCCATAAGTGCAATATCTATCTAATGCCAACACAGGAACAAGCATGTACGCGTTATGTCTATCAAGCAAACAAGTCAAGTCAATCAAGTCAATGTCAGGATTGTTGGTATTGGTAAACATTACATGTTAAGTATTTACTGACACGATAACGATAACAGTACAGTAATAATAACATGATAGCAAGATTTCATGTCATAAATCAATGTTCAATCATGTCCGGGATAACGCAATCAATCAGGTAAGATATATATCTCACAGTCACAGACCATAAATACGTCATGGTGTAAATCAGGTACTATGGCTATAATATTATATCGTGTAATCGTGAACTGATATAGATTAACAAGTCATGTCATGTTTAAATTTAGTTTAGACGGTCAAATTTAACTATAGTTCTTATCTAGATGCGATATATGAAATAGCAACCGTAATCAATCAACTTTTATAAGTCATTATATCAATTTGACCACATTAAAATAATCTTTTGTTAAGATTATCAAATAATATTAAATAATCTACATAAATTTTTATTAACTAAACTATTATTATTAATCTATTTGTAACATAAAAATGATATGATGGTAATATTAGTGCCTGATCTGAACGTGCCGTAATTAGCATGTAGCAAGTATTAAAATACTTGCCTGGAGACGATGGTCATGTAAACAACACGACAGCACGTGAACCCAATGAGATACAAGATCGAAACTTGAACTACGACCAGAACTTGGGATCGGTTTCTGGATCTCGATGGTGCTCAGGTGACGACGACGGCTGCTCGGTGTGGGGTTGATCGGCGGTGAGGTGATGGCTTTCTCGGTTGAAAGGAGGTGGCAATGGTAGTCTCGGATCTGGGTCGCAGCGGATCGCAGCCACGATGGCGATAAAGACGTCTACAAGATGGCCGGAGTTCTCGGTTTGATGGATGAAGTCGAGAATTGAGTTGGGCTCGGCTATGGGTTTGTAGTGGTCGAGTAGGGTGCTACGACGGTCAATGGAGTTTGGGTCGATGGTTGAAGGGGATGCGACCGAGGAACGCAGTAATGATGGAGATGAAGAAGCCTCAAGAAGAGGGAGTTGGCGATGAGGGTGAAGGGGTTCTCGGGTTGGCAGAGGAAGGAGATGACGATGATGGCTGCGGTTAGGGTGCAACGAGATGTGTTTTAGGGTTTTGGGTTCTTGGCGATGATGAAGTGGTTGCGGTGAACGAGACGGAAGTGATGTGGTCGAGAAAGGAAGATCGGCCGGTGTCAGGAGGCGCCGGCGAAGGAACTGGGATTGAGATAGGTGCATGGGAGATGGTTCACGGGTGTTGAGAGGAAGAAGAAGGAGGTGGCCTCAAGGTTTGGCTAGGGCTTTATTTTATTTAGAGGAGAGAAACGGCGACGGTGAGGGCCTCTCGGGGAAGAAGATGGATGCAGTTTGTTTTAGAGGATAGATAAGGAGATGATGAAGGTAATGATTAGGGGTTGTTTTAAAGGGGAATTCTTTGGTGCTTCCCAATTTTCTCTCTCTCTCTCTCACACACTCGCTCTCTCTCTCTCTCTCTCCTTCTTTGGGAAGCACCAAAGAATTTCTCTGTTTTAAATAGGTGTAGGGGTTAGGCTCTGCTGGTTGTTAAGGAGATAAGGAAAAATATTTTGGAGTGAGAATAAAGGATGAGAGAGAGATTTGTTTGTTGAAGAAGAGAGGATAGGAGATGATGATGATGAAAAAGATGGGTAGGGTCGGCTGAGTAACAGAGGGGAAAATAAGGATTTTGTTTTTGAGAGAGATAGTAGTGGGTAAGTTAATATAGGATTATGCACACAACTCTCCTAACAAACAGTATAAGGATCAACAAGATTTGTTTGTCTTAAAACTTATCATATCTTTATTATAAACTATCATAATAAAATATATATATTGTTACAATCTAATATTTGACAATATATATTATATGAATATTAATATAAGATATTACTTGATTAGCCAACAAATGTTAAATAGTCATAAAATAAAATAGTTTTAAACCGTATAGGTTAACATGCATGCGGGTCGGGTGTTTACCCAAATCATAAAGCAATCAGAACAAGGGATCAACACAAGATAAAATACGGTTATTATGAATAACTATCCAAATACCAATCATAACCCAAAACAATCGATAATATAAAAAGCCAACACATCTATTTATTGAAATTTAATAAAGTATGATCGTGATAGGGTGTTACATCTGTGAAGGGAAGCTGACCAGATCCTAAGTGTGATTAGATCATAGTGTCTGCAACTCTTCCATCATAGCCCTATGCCAATCTAGATTACTCATAACTTTCTGAACAGAGTTAGGAAGGAAAACAACAGATAAGCAAGAGACAAACTAATATAAAGCTGGAGTAATACGATATGAAATAGATGAAGTAAGAGAATGAAAAGTAGTGTATATTCGTTTACCTTTGCGAAGAGTAATTGGTAAGTCGTCGGACAAACCATCAAAAAGATAGAGAGGTGAAATCTGGAGGCGAGGCGATCTGCGGAGGTGATATGAATCGAGGCGATCTATGATCTGGAGGCGATTTGGAGGCGACAGAGGCGTCGAGGGCGAGGGCGTGGGCATTAAGACGAGGCGATCTGTGATATGAAGACAAGGTGAGGGCGAGGGCTGGACGTTGAGGGCGAGGGCTGGGCGTCGAAGGTGAGGCGAGGAGAGGCTGGGCGTTGAGGGCGAAGCTGGGCGTTGAGGGCGAGGGCTGGGCGTCGAAGGTGAGGCGAGGAGAGGCGAGGAGGGAGGAGGCGAGGCGAGGAGAGAGGAGGGCCGCGGCTTTTTTTTTTAGGTTTAGGGTTAGGATTTAGGACACCTGCTCTGATACCATGTTAAAGGTAAAAAAAGAGAGATACTTTATTATGTGACCAAATGTATCTTTTTATATGGATTACAGTTACTTGATGCCCAAGTATTATGGTACGGTGTACCCTAATAACAATATATTCTAAACTATTCCAACAATGCGAAACATATAGAACAAGGTATTTGACTGAAATTTACCCCTTGAAATTTTTTAAAATACTCTATTCTTAACCGGTTTCTCCCACTTTTTTCCCTTGTAGGTGACAAGTTATGAGAAACCAGTGGTCGGGCTCCGTCTGTTCCTAGAAGGAACCAAATGCAATCGACTAGCGATACACGTGCAACACCTGTCAAGCCTCCCCAGCATGCTTGCAACATCTTGTTTCTCTCAATGGCATGGCTCCCAAGACTCGGATTTTGAATTTCTCGAGCCTATCCAATGGAAAAGATATGCTAACGTCTGCACATTTTCCGTTACTTACGACCCCGACTGGTTCCAAAATTTCCCATCCTGCAATGGCGTTTTCATTGTCACTGGCGCACAACTGACAACCAAAGGGACCTGGCCGAAAAAGTCAATACACCTTCGCCTGTTATTTACTCATGTACCAAACTGTAGTATTTTACGCACGGAATGGGCCCGTGCTCCTGCTGTTTTTTCTCACAAGGGGAGCTTTTTGACAAACATTAGTGCTACATTCACGCAGCGTGACAATAATAACAATAATCAGAAGAAGAATGGGCCAGGTGTAATTTTGAATTCGGGGGTATACCCTGAGGGCCCACCGGTGCCTGTGCAATCGAGGAAGCTTTTGAAGTTTGTAGATATAGTGGAGGTGGTGAAGGGGGCCAACGATGTGCCGGGGCATTGGTTGGTGATAGGGGCCAAGCTTGTTAAAGAAGGAGGCAAGATTGGGCTGCATGTAAAATTTGCATTGTTGAATTATACGAATATGCATGGATCATGAGAAAACCAATACAATGTATATAATGGAGTTCTTTCTTTAAGGGGTTTAGATAGTGGTTTTTGGCTGAATTTTCTAAAATTTGTCTATTATATTAATGATTTGATAGGAAATCAGAGATGATTTTTATTGTATAGAAGATGATGTTCAAGTGAGATTCGAGATAGTTTTTGTACAATAATTTTTCTGTCTACTTGTATGCGATTGGATTTTTTTCCATTAATTTTTTTCTATTGAATCAATGAAACAAAGAGTAGAGAAATATACAAGGATGTTGTCAAATTCTTATAATGATTTTAAAATTTATTTGGATGCATAAACATAACAAGTGTAAACAGTATAGAAGGATGTTATTAGTTAAACTTGGTAATAATAATTTTGTACCAGCAATAAACAGGTAAGTGTCATATTTCTCATTTGAAAAACTAAGTTTTTGCATGTACCGCTCACTAGAAGATCTAATATAGTGTAGAATAATTATGTTCTAGTTTCTTTCACATATCATACACATGAAGGAAATTAATATTGTCATTCAACATTGTTTTGATGAAGAAGATACAACCATAATCTTTTAGAGTATATTTTGTGTTTGTGTGACAGAGTGAGAAAAAGATGGGTGGCTGGAGATTACGGTGGTCGAAATATTTAAAAAGAATGATGATGTGGACTATGGATAGCTTGGGAGTTGTGTGTGTGCGGTGGGAGGGCGGGGGTGGGCGTTACAATTTTGAAAAGTTGATGATGAGGGAAATGAGAAATTGCATTGGGGGTTTTCCTGTTTTTATTTTCATTTCTTAAAAAATAACAATAATATGACAACATGGTCGACCCTCTTGGAGTTACGAGGTATAATAAAACAATTATCATAAACGATCTCCGACCATGGATCCGAATCCAAGGGGGATCCAATCATGTAGTGGAATATTAAACATAATTAATGTGCTACAACCATTAGATAGGTCATACATCTATGTTGTTTGAAGTCCGTTGTTTGATATCTGGCTAGGAATTTTGAGGTTCATGAACTCAACTCCGGTGATTGATGGGGAGAGGTCATGCGGTTAGACATAGTCTTTTGTTCACGACAACAAATAGAGACTGTAGAGAGAAGATGAACTCTAGACTCACAAATCTCAATGGAGGCACTCTCGCATATCAAACCCTAGAGTAGGCCTGTAAGTAGATGCTCGTGTTCAGGCCGCTAATCCGCGGCCAAGGTGGAATGCAAAACGAAAATTTTCAAGTGAACACAAGCGACTACAATCCTAGAATCGATACTGTCATGACTCGGAAATGGCACGTGACTGGCACTTGAATCACGTGAAGTCTATAGGACCCCACCGTAATCCAAGTAAGCCAAAAGCCCAGAAATCTAAACCTTTTTGAAAAAATAGTGGAGGTGATGTTTTGAAATAAAGGTCAAGTTCTTTCTTTAAATGCATAAGTGTTGGGTTACGGCAGTGCCCCGGCCATCAAACCGTGACCAAATGCGGAACAAAAATTTACAAAAACTGGCGCTACCACAACCCGATGCCCGGATCTTTCCTAAACCCTATACTAGCAAACATATAAAGAGGAGTTAGATGGTTATACAGAATGAACCAAGTCCTTCGGGTCTTCAACCATCATCCCAAATTCGTAGTGGTCGCGGATCGAATTTGGTTGCCGGTCTTCCTCCATCTACGATGATCCATCCGAGGGAAACGACGCAAGTTTCAGTCTCGCCAAGCGAGGCAACCGACGCTCCAAGGTTGCTAGCAATGGAGAGTGGAGGTGTAGGATTATCTCACTATTATTTTTCTCTCATCACAAATGCTCAAAAAGCAACTCAAGAAGATGAAGAGGAGGTGAGGAAACAAGTGGCATGAGCAACCATGGAAAAATGACTAAGTCTCAAAAATGAGAGTGAATGAATCAAGTGAAGTAGAGAAAAATAGCAAGGCATCTCAAGAAGTGGCTGCCTCCTTTTCTCTCTCAATCATGCACACACAAATATCTCATCTCAATTTTTCAATAAACAAATCCATGTCATACCTCTCAACATGCTAAATAATGTTCATGCTACCTCACCCCTCCACCTCATTTCCCAAATTGATTTTCCAAAAAGAAAAATCAAATAATGAGGTGTCAAATCTTCTAGAAGCTATTCTGTATAAATACGGAATACAACCCGGTACACGTATTGAAATACATATACACGTATTCGTACAAAAATACGAACAACCAAGAGAGAAAATGAATAGTGAACAATAATACTAGAATACATATATATAAATACATATATATGAATTATTAAATCAAAACCTGATTTAATAATCCGGCTTAATCCTAAGCCGCTAGTATTATCAACCGTCCGATTAAAGTCTGTGCAGCCTGTACACATATTCAATCGGACACCTGTATGTACCAGCATACATCATCTACACCATATCGCCTGAACCGTAAAAATTCTCTGTGTGGAACTCTAAAGACTCGTCAATACGTTGGCAGTGAGTTTAACCACAAGCACGTCAGCGGCACTAGCTGTACGTAACGGCTACTCAGGTATTGAGCGAAAGGAAGGCCGATGAGCAAACTCATCCAAACCCCTACTGAGCCTGACAGTGACAATATTCGTACAGTCCGGTCTGTTCGTCTAAGAGTATCGCATATCGAGTCTAGGGGGGTAGATAAAGTCAGACCCCTAATAACGTGATAATTAGTGTCGGTATGTAACCCATCACCACCTGAGAAACTATCGATCCTGGATCGGTAATTCTCGTCTACTCTGGCCGAGAATTTGTGGTGATGGCCACCAGTGCACAACGCGGCATCAACCCCCAATACCAGGATAGGCGAATCCCCGACGATCCGCTCACTGCCTTCATGTGGCTCGGGACTGTACCCAACTAAAATCTGTTTGCACGACTCCTTTGAGCCATGGTAGGGTAGTAATCAAAGCACAGTGGGAACTCACACGAGACAAATAACGATCTCAGGTCGACAGACTAAGCTGTACACATGTCATCTAGGAACTGCTATCTGACAATAGGTATAATACCAACTAGTAGGTTCCCGGCGAGTCCGTCCAGTGTACTCATAACCCAATGAGCACCTGTATACTATCTTAGGTGAACAACTGACACCAATGGCTTGTGAGACCGGCCACCGCCCCTCGTCCGTGTCTGGATAAGTATACACTAGTCTACTCTGGAGTATCGATGCCCAGTCTCGAAACTCCCACGACTAGGGACATTTAAGGATGTGCTTATAGACCCCCAGCTCCCACGTATATGATTGCCATCATAATGCTGGTAGTCAAGCAAGAATCCTATGGGCTCTATCAACATGTACATGATGATAAAGACAAACCAGATAACATACTATCATCTCGAGTAAGACTGTTCTACCGGTATAGGTCCTCCCTCAATCATCGCAATCGCTACCTGCGACTATGATAATTTCCTTGAGGGCACTATAGCCAACAATCTCCGACTTGCACTTAAGCCTAATTATTGCGGTGTCGCATACTCACGGCCCGTGTGATACCGAACACCCAACTCCTCTACTAATCAGTCTCGCAAAGCCCGTTTGTGAAACTATTGCGTTCGAGAAATTGCCTCAGTGAGTGGATCCGCTCCATTGTTTCTTTCTGTATCTCTCTATATCTCAACTTCGCGGAGAATACCATCTTCCGAAATGAGCAATATATGTCTTAGAATTTGTCTGGATATTTGATGGGACCCAGTTCACAAATGAACCCCAAATCCAGCAAACTTCTTAGACTGTATCAACCACTGAATTTAATTAGTATCCTGCGCCATACCTCCCACAGTATCTGCTTGGACCACCTGTCCAACATACTGTCCCTCAAAAGAGGGAAAACTATAACTCCGACAGCCACTCTGTCATCCAGGTCACCTTGGAAGCCTGAAATGATAACCGTCTCCCGAAGGAGGCTGTCGTTACCATCCCAAGAACATCCACTTATGTTCATGTTGGGTTACGGCAGCGCCCCGGCCATCAAACCGTGGCCAAATGCGGAACAAAATTTTTCTAAACTGGCGCTACCATGACCCGATACCCGGATCTACCTTAAACCCTATACTAGCAAGCAATATAAAGAGTTAGGAATGGTTATACCGAGTTGATCCGTGTCCTTCGGTCTTCAACCTTCATCCCAAGCTCCTAGTGGTTGCAGATCGAGTTTGGTTGCTGGTCTTCCTCCATCTACGATGATCCACCTGGAGGAAATGGCGCAAGCTTCAGCCTCGCCAAGCGAGGCAACCGACGCTCCAAGGTTGCTAGCAATGGAGAGTGGAGGTGTAGGAATGTGTCACTATCTATTTTTCTCTCATCACAAATGCTCCATGAACAACCATAGAAGATCAAGAGAAGGTGAGGAAACCAAGTGGCATGAGCAACTAAAGAAATGTGGCTAAAACTTTCTCCAAAATGAGAATAAGCATGAGAATGAGCAAGTCAAGAAAACCAAGTCAAGAAAAAAATGAGCCAAGCATTTAGGAAAGAATGAATGGTAGCCCCCTTTCAGTCATGCACAAAAAAAATCTCCTCTCATTTTTCTAATAAAATAAACAATACCCATATCTCTCTACATGCCTCACCATGCTCATGCCAACTCACCCCTCCACCTCATTTCCAAAATGATTTTCTAAAAATAAAATCTAATAATGATGTGGCCATGTTCTAGAAGCAATTCCATATAAATATGGAATGCAACCCGGTACACGTATCGAAATAAATATACGTGTATTCGTACAAAAATACGAATAACCAAGAGAGAAAATGAATAGTGAACAATAATACTAGAATACATATATATAAATACATATATAAATTCTTAAATCAAAACTTGATTTAATAATCCGGCTTAATCCTAAGCCGCTAGTATTATCAACAATCCGATTAAAGTCGGTGCAACCTGTATACATATTTAATCGGACACCTGTATGTACTAACATACATCATCTAAACCATATCGCCTGAACCGTGAAAACCCTCTGTGTGGGACTCTAAAGACTCGTCAATACGCTGGCAGTGAGTTTAACTACAAGCACGTTAGCGGCACTAGCTGTACGTAACGGCTACCAAGGTATTGAGCGAAAGGGAGGCCGACGAGCAAACTCATCCTGAACCCCTACTGAGCCTGACAGTGACAATATCCGTACAGTCCGGTCTGTTCGTTTAAGAGTATCGCATATCGAGTTTAGGGGGTGGATAAAGTCAGACCCCTAATAACGCGATATTTAGTGTCGGCATGAAATCCATTACCACCTGAGAAACTATCGATCCTGGATCGGTAATTCTCGTCCACCTCGGTCGAGGATTTCTGGTGATGGCCACCCGTGCACAACGCGACATCAATCCCAAATACCAGGAGAGACGAATCCCTGACGATCCGCTCACTGCCTCCATGAGGCTCGAGACTGTACCCAACTAAAACCTGTTTGCACGACTCCTTTGAGCCGTGGTAGGGTAGTAATCAAAGCACAGTGGGAACTCACATGAGACAAATGATGATCTCAGGTCGACATACTAACCTGTGCATATGTCACCTAGGAACTGTTATCTGACAATAGATATAATACCAACTAGCAGGTTCCCTGCGAGTCCGTCCAGTGTACTCATAACCCAATGAACACATGTATACTATCTTAGGTGAACAAACTAACACCAATGTCTTGTGAGACCTGGCCACCGCCCCTCGTCGGGGTCTCGATCAGTATACACTAGTCTACACTGGAGTATCGATGCCCAGTCTTGAAACTCCCACGACTAGGGACATTTAAGGATTTGCTTATAGACCTCCAGCTCCCACATATATGATCGCCATCATAATGCTGGTAGTCAAGCAAGAATCTTATGGGCTCTATCAACATGGAATAGTGATGATAAAGACAAACCAGATAGCATACTATCATCTCGAGTAAGACTGTTCTACCGGTATAGGTCCTCCCTCAATCATCATAATCACATGCCTGCGACTACGATAATTGCCTTGAGGGCACTATAGCCAACAATCTCCCACTTGCACTTAAGGCTAATTATTGCGGTATTGCATACTCGCAGCCTGTGTGATACCGAACACCCAACTCCTCTACTAATCAGTTTCGCAAAGCCCGTTTGCGAAACTATTGCGTTCAAGAAATATCCTCAGTGAGTGGATCCGCTCCAGTGTTTCTTTCTGTATCTCTCTATATCTCAACTTCGCGGAGAAAGCTATTTCCCGAAATGAGCAATACCTGTCTTAGAACATGTTTGGATATCTGATGGGACCCAGTTCACAAATGAACTCCAAATCCAGCAAACTTCTTAGACTGTATCGTCCACTGAACTTAATCAGTATCCTGCGCCATGCCTTCCACAGTATCCGCTTGGACCACCTGTCCAACATACTGTCCCTCAAAAGAGGGAAAAATAAAACTCTGACAGTCACTATGTCATCAAAGTCACCTTGGAAGTCTGAAATGATAACCGTCTCCTGAAGGAGGCTGCCATTACCATATCTCAAGAACATCCACTTATGTTCATAACTGCTTCCCAATGTTTCTCCATGATTGGATTAATATATATGCTTATTGCAGCTATTGCAAAAGCAATATCTGGTATGGTACTTGACATTTCATGGTTAACTCAATTGCCTAAGCAAGTGATATGCTAATCATGCATATCCCTCTCCCCTTTAGTCTGTAAGACACCTTTAGAGAGGGTGACTCCATCACCTGCAGGTACACCACCATGCCAGGAGTCGTCTATTCTAAAACGCTTTAGAATAGTGTCAAGTACCCAAATTGGGACACTTCCCAAATCTAGATCTAAAACCATAGATCTAGTAACCAGAAACCCTGATATTATATCCATGTCCTATGTGGAGAAACAACTGTATGACAACCACAGTATAACCGATCGTAGTATAGGAATTTCACTTCCTATAAAGTGCATGTCATCCCAAATACCAGGACATCACACCCTACTACCTTCTTACCAGATCCATCTCCTATTCTGATGAGGTCAAGACCTATGACTGTCACATCAAAAATAGATGATCTATTTCTGCTATACTTGCTTTAGTATAGAAATAGACATAAGCTACTTGCCCTCTATGCTTCCGCTTCTCCCACTGACTACAACAACCCTCTGGCAGAGTCATATACACGTGCACTTCTAAAGCTAGTTTAGAACGACGCTATACTCATCCTCCTACTAGGTCTCATAGTCTAGAATAGCAGCAATGACAAGTCTGGGTAAACAAGAACCTCCCTGTCACCGTCTCTGAGAAGACCGAAGTACCTTACGGGTGCCCGAGGTTACCCACCAAATCTGCGGAGTGGCTAATGGAATGTCAAATCCAATTGAATCCTCAGGTTCTATTAAATCTTCAGTGATCGTTTGTAGTTTTGGAATCACTTCCAGTTCTACCATACTCTCACTTTTGTTTTCTGAAAAAATCCATTTTACTAAAACTGTGGCGAGTCAAGAACAATATTACTATTGATCTTCCTGATGGTAGAAAGTTAACCCTCGTCAATGTTAGTTATATGTATGCCCTAGAGGCCATTACTGTACATATGATGTATATTGTAGTGGATGCTTGGACATATATAGGTAGGACTTTCTTGCTCGACATGATAGTATGCTATCCGGTTGCTTTTTATCTTAACATGTACTCTGATTGTCTATATGTTACATGTTGATAGAGCCCTTAGGATGAGTACTTGACTACCAGGACTATGATGCAGATCATACTAGTGGGGATAGAGTAGTCGTTAAGTACATCCTTCAAATGTTCCTAGTCGTGTGAGTACCGAGACAGGGCATCGGTACTCCAGAGTAGACTAGCGTATGCGCTTCTTGACCCATATGATGGGCGATGGATGATTCCATATCCATTGGTGTTTGACATCAGAGAAGGTATACGGGTGCTCAGTGGAGACTGAGTACACCGGACAGACTCGCCGAGAACTCCTAGATGGTATTATACCTCACGTCAAATGGCAGTTCTTTGATGACACTGGTACAGGTTAGTCTGTAGACTCGAGATCGTCATAAAGTCTTGTGTGATTCCCACTGTGCTTTGATTTCCACCTCACCACGTCCAAGGGGGCATGCAGAACGATGGCTTTTGGGTACAGTCCCGAATCACATGGAGGCAATGAGCGATAGGAGGGGTTTCGTCTCTCCCGGTATAGGGAGTTGATGTTGCGCTGTGTTCGATTGGTTATAACTGGAAATCCCTGGCCAGGGTTGCTGAGATTTACTGGTAAGTGTTATCAGTAGTTTCTCGAACTGTTATGGACCTCATATCGACACGACTTATCAAGCTACTAGGGTCTGACGTTTACCACCCCTAGGCGAGATATGTGACATATCAGACGAAGAGACCGGACTGTACGGGAGTGTTACTGATTGGATTCGCAGGAGAATGTACATGTTTGCTTGTTGATCTTCTGATCGCTCAATACCTGGATGGTTGTTACGTTTAGCTGACCGCTTGCAGCTTGTGGGTGTCTGATATGATCATCACTTACTGCCGGCGTATTGACGATTCTTTAGAGTCCTACATAGAGCTTTCCTGGCTCAAGTAAAACGGAGTAGGAGCACATATGTGATATGTGCGGGACCGAGAATAATACGTGTATGCGATACCGTATTAGATTCTCGCGACATGTGATATCGGCCGGGTATATGTGATATAACCGGGTCATCGGATCAAGTGTTGATTCGATGAACTGATACAGATTATATTAGTCGGTTATTTATGAAATAGCCGGATTATCGGATCAAGTGTTGATTCGATAATTTAATGTATAATTATATATTTGATATATTATATTACATTAACTAATATTAGCTCACTTAAAGATTCTTTTTCTCACTTGGATAATACATTGATATATATGTGATATATGTTAATTGTATTATTTTATTTTGTTAAAATAAATATTGTATATGTGATATATAATATTGTAACATGTTAGGGTTACAAATGCAACATGTTTTGTGGAGTTTAAATATGGTTAGGGTTAAGCTTGGATGAAGCTTTCATGAAGTTTTGACTTTGACTTTGATATTTTGTGAAGATATTTCTTTAACCCAACCCAAACCCTTTACATAGTTAATTCTCTACAAGGGTTAAGTCTTCTTTCTTAACCTATGGTTGATTTGTAAACACAATAATGATTTTCATTATTCATCACAAATAGATTTCTTCTTCTTCTTCCTCTTCCTCTTGAAAAAGCTTTCTAGCTTTTTGACATGTGATGAAAATGAGTGAGAAATTGAAAACAAAAGAGAGCTAAATTCCTACTTCATCCTCCTCATCTATTCTAGCCACTTAGATTAGGATGTTTTCTTTGCTAATACTTGATTAGTGAAGCAAGAGCTTGGGTTTGTGTTTCTTCGAGATAGATCATCTTAGTTGTTGAAGATCGGAAGCAAGCTTGCATCTTTCTCCTCATGGAGCCTCTCAAGGGTCCGAGTACATGATGATCGCGGCGAAGGGACTACTACTCGGAGCTAATGAAGCGAAGGAACGGACTACAAAGGTTGTAATCCCAAACTCTTAGAAGTAAAGTTGTTTACTTGCTCTTTGTTTTGCCTAATCTCTAGTCTAAGATCTTAGTTTGGGTTGTTCGGCACTTGAAAAATTTGATTTTGGCATGGTTGATGTCTTGTAGGACCTCGTGATAGTGCCTAGTAACTCTACAGTGGTATCAGAGCCAAGCTAGAGCTTTAGGCGTCGTCTCGACGAAGTTTAAAGTCCGATCGAACCCCGAAACATCGTTTTAGACCCTCTCTCTGGAAATTTTTTAAAAATGTGGTTTTTTCCATATTAAAAATACCCAGAAAAATAAGCAGGTGATTCTATAGATATCTGTGAAGTACGACTCCCTGAATCCACCAAGGCACCACGGAACCGCGGCCAAACCAAGCTATTAGCGGTTCCGCGGCAGAACATGAGGATTGAGGGATCGTACTTCAGGGGTGGATCCGTAGGTATTACATTATGCTTCTGGGAATCTTTAATATTACTCAAGTGTTGAGTGGTCTGGAGGTCTTTAGAATTCGTTGATTCGATCGGAAAGTTTAACATCATTTAGTTTTTCGGGTAATTTAGAACGTGTTAAAAAGTTCGAACGGATATCAATAACTCACTTTTTCCCCTGACGGAAAATTTTCAAGTGTTGGATTTTTTTTCACGAGTTTAAAACTTTTAGGAAATCATGCAAGCGTATCTGTAGACCCTCTAGAAGAACGTAACCTTAACTCGATTATGTGACCGTCAAAACTGCCACTGAACCCTAGGGTTTGTGGTTGTTTAGCGTAGCCACATGTGAGGCGTTGGTTTGACCCTTCTACGGCTGGTTCATTGGGGCTGTGACATGTTCTGGGATTTTTGAACTCCGCTCAAGTGTTGAGCTATTTGGGAAATCTTAGGTGTTTGATTATTCGATCGGAAAGTTTAACATTGTCTATTTATCTGAAATGTGATACAATATTTGGAATCCACAAGTAGTTATGAGATAACTAATTTGAATGTTATAAATCTAGCACTTTAGTCTCAGATGATCGATTGCCATGGGATTTTGATGCGATCAAAAGTCCGTTGCAATCACGTAGCGTACGCCGATACTCGCCGGGTAAACTTAATAGATAGCCACGCTCCATAGCCCCGACCAAGTGACTGTAGGAGAACCCCCCAAAAGCATCCGTTCGGGTGCTCGCGGCAGCGGTGTTCCGCCTTAGTGCAGTTCGTCGACGGCATCGGGGGTGCGGCTGTCTACTAAAGTTTTCGACGAGCATTCGATCAGGATGTTGGGAATCTTGTTGAATTTCCCGACTAGATATTGAAAAGTGTTTTCGATATTGAGACTAAAATGCGGGGTTTATAATTGTTAGGCATGCGATGTCTAAGGAATTCGTTTGGTTAGGCATGCGATGTCTAAGAAGGTTGCGGATTCCAACTGTTGTAGTTTTACACTTTCTGTTCTGCGACCGTAAGTGTAATATATGGTGTATCGCCGGTTTCGTTGCTATACATCAACGACAATTGGGATACGCATATTTACTTACGTTGATGACACGTGATGTTATGTGTTGCTGTGATATGTTATATTGGATCGTCGTGTTTTGAATAGCCGGGGGTTTTATGTGAGATGAGAGTTTTTCATTTTCATTCATGTAAAATTCATTTGTATGTAATATTCTTTTATTGGGGCACTTTCGGGATGAGGATGATGTCACCATTGTATATTATTTACTTTTCCGCATTAGCATAGACCCAAGGCGGGGAGCACAAGTAACCGGGTTCTAGGGTCCAGAGGAAGACCATCTCGAGGAGTCGAGACCGGGTCTCCTAACTCTAGAACTGGCAGGGTTACTTGCCGCTCTCGTAGGGGTCTAGGGATGTGGGTTTGGCTATTCATCGTGACCGTGGAATCCGTGTTTTATACAGGCTCGTATTAAAACACGAACCTCCTAGTATATCTAATATTTCATATATGTTCTTCTGCTGCAATGTTCTATGATGAGATCATATTACTGCCTGAGACGAATGTTTATATTATATATATGAGATATATATTGTATATTGTTTATTTCGTTTCAAATGTGATGCTTGTGAAGCATAATAAAATGGGACTTCATTAATGAGATTAATGAAATAAAAGAAACCTAAAGATGTTGTAGAAACTTGTTTCGAAAACTGGTAGCTCTAGTTCTTGCTTTGCATAGCGGTATTCCTTGTAGAATATCCAGCACCTTATTCGATAAGGAAAGAGCCGAGATCCCTTCACCGGGAGTGACCTCTTTAGCAAAACTAGCAGATGCTACAAATTCGGTTTGTTTTTTGATTGCTTTTATAGTTCTTGCTTTGCACAACGGTATTTCTTGCAGAATATCCAGCACCTTATTCGATAAGGAAAGAGCCGAGATCCCTTTACCGGGACTGACCTCTTTAGCAAAACTAGTAAAAGCCTCAAAACCACTCCTTTTCAAAAAATCACTCGATTCTACAACGATATCAAGTTCATTACGCAAAAGGTTTTCTTAAAAACCTGCCGTAACCCTCCGTCATTTTAGGAAGTAGAGTACTTAGTATTCGTGTTGCGTATGTCGACTATATTTGAGGCGTAGTGTACGGTAGCTAAGTGATGTCTTCCTACACAGCATATAATGCGATTAATTAGGACAATCATGTGATTATGTCGACCATAGTTGAGGGTCATGTGGGTGGGTCTAATTAATTATGAAATGATAGGTAGAACTTGACTAGTGCTTATGATATGTTGACCATAGTTAAGGTCATAAGTACTAGGGGCAAAATATTATCGGGAATTTCAAGTGTTGAAATTTGCAATGAGATTGCATACCTTCTATAAGATAGTTGGATCCCGATACCCACTGCGAGTAAGAGTTACTCCTGGGAGAGTTTTACACATTACAATTAGCCGATCGAGTAGGTGTCTAGAAAGGTTTTAACGGGGTTACGCCCCTGGGAAAACGATGTTTACTTTAATTAGGTCTGTGCGAAAGCACGGGAAACCTCCCTCAAAGTACCGGCACTAGCATGACCACGGCTCTGTTTATTGGAAACAGAGAAAGAGTTAGTGAACTCTTGGGATTGATACATAATGATGTATGTAAGGTCCCCTGTCTACTCATGCCAGGACCGGTTCTTTATACTTCATTACATTCACTGATTATCTTTCAAGGTTCGGACATATGTTCCTGTTGAAACACAAGTCTGAACCTTTTGAGAAATTCAATGAATATGAGTTAGAAGTAGAGAACCAAAACGGGTATAAGTATTATTTCCTTTGATGTGATCAAGGAGGAGAATACTTGAGCACGGGATTCCTGGACTATTCTAAAGGAGAATGAGATTCTCTCTCAGCATTAATCTTCCGTATACACCACAGTACGTTGGTATATCGGGGCGGAGCAATCACACCCTATGTGATAAGGTGTGCTCTATGATGAGTATTACTGAGTAGCCTATTTCCTTTTTGGGTGTTATGCATTTGTGAAGCTGCATACCTGTTGAATAAGGTTCCAATCAAATCAGATGCCTACCACTCCATATGTGATATGGTATGGGAAGAGCCCATCTCTTAAAAGAAGTTAAGATTTGGGGTTGTCCGGCCTATGTCAAAAGCAAAATCCGGACAAGCTCAAGGCAAGGTCAGTTCTGTGGAAGTTTGTAGGATATCCCAAGCATTCGCAAGGGAATATCTTCTACCACATTACGGAACAAAAGATGTTTTGTTTCTCAGCATGCCACCTTTGTGAAAGGGTATTTCTTGTGAAGAAATTAGTGGTCATGAGGTAGAACTGGAAAGAGTTCCAGCTATACAAACTGCAGCTGATGATTTGGTAGAACCAAAGGATTCAATAGTTTCCAACAAACCTCAGCCTCTCCGCCGATCTAGTAGGGTTCCTCACCCACCTGAGAAATACTTCGGTTTCCTCTATGATAGTGGGAGCGAGGATTGCATCATGAGATGATGACCTAACTTGTTTCGAGCAGGCCATCAGGAGTGGGACTCTGTAAGAATGGCTGGATGCTAAGCGATCTGACATGGAATCCTTATACACCAACAAAGTATGGACTTTGGTTGCTTTATCTGAAGGGTTAAATCCCCATCAGAAGCAAGTATATCTTGAGAAGATTACTTGGTGTACATGGAAAAGTTGAGACTTTCAAAGCTTTGCTTAAGTCCATCCAGATCCTACTTGCCAATGCTACATACCATGACTACGATTTCTGGCGGTTGGGTGTCATGACAGCTTTTCTAAATAATAATTTAGAAGAGAGCGTCTATAAGTACACAACCAGAGGGCTTCGTAGACAGTGGGAGTAGCGGAAACATATGCAAGTTGCTTTATGGGATAAAGCAGGCATCGCGGAGTTGGAACGTCTGTTTTGATGTGGTAGTCAAAGAGTTTGACTTCATCAAAATGGTAGATGAACCTTGTATATACAAAAAGGTAGTAGAGAGTATGGTGGTGATCCTCGTATTGTACGTGGATGACATACTCTTGATAGGAAAGAAGTTTCCTATGCTACGCTCGGTCAATCTCCTCTTATCACAAGGATTCTCTATATAAGGATCAAAGTGATGCCTCCTAGATCCTAGGTTTTATATCTATGAGATAGATCTAATTGGATGTTAGGATTTTCACTAGTTGTAGTGAGATGGTATCAATCGATCCTGGGGAGAATCACTGGAATGGTTCCAGGGTGGTAAGGTCGACTGAATGTCAGTCACAGGCATTGTCTTTACCCTCAGTGGAGGGACGGTATGTTGGAAGAGTTCCAAGCTAGATACCATGACATACTAGACGATAAAGGCAGGATAAATCACTACCAAGGATGCTACCAAAGAGGCGGTCTGGATATATATAATAGTTCATGAGATGAACTTAGTTCCTACCATTGTGTGACAATGGAGTTGTGGTTTATGCCTAGGAACCCCCGTCCCATCAGAGATCCAGACATATTCTTAGGCAGTATCGCCTGATCATGGAGATGGTTGATCTCCAGGGAGATCGAGGTTAGGAGAGTAGACACAGAGGACAACAACGCGGATCCACTCACAAAGACCTATTTCCCAGTAGAGACTTTTATGGGATGGTTGAGTATGAGATACTTCAACCACGCTGATTGTTGGGTATGCGATACCACAACAGACGGCCCTAGTGCAAATGAGAGATTGTTAGTTATATGTATGCCCTAGAGGCCATTACTGTACATACGATGTATATTGTAGTGGATGTTTGGACATATATATGTAGGACTTTCTTGCTCGACATGATAGTATGCTATCCGGTTGCTCTTTATCTTAATATGTACTCTGATTGTCTTTATGTTACATGTTGATAAAGCCCTTAGGATAAGTACTTGACTACCAGGACTATGATGAAGATCATACTAGTGGGGATAGAGTAGTCGTTAAGTACATCCTTCAAATGTTCCTAGTCGTGGGAGTATCGAGACAAGGCATCGGTACTCCAGAGTAGACTAGCGTATGCGCTTCTTGACCCATATGATGGGCGATGGATGATTCCATATCCATTGGTGTTTGACATCAGAGAAGGTATACGGGTGCTCAGTGGAGACTGGGTACACTGGACGGACTCGCCGAGAACTCCTAGATGGTATTATACCTCACGTCAGATGGCAGTTCTTTGGTGACACTGGTACAGGTTAGTCTGTAGACCCGAGATCGTCATAGAGTCTTGTGTGATTCCCACTGTGCTTTGATTTCCACCTCACCATGTCCAAGGGGGCGTGCAGAACGATGGCTTTTGGGTACAGTCCCGAATCACATGGAGGCAATGAGCGATAGGAGGGGTTTCGTCTCTCCCGGTATAGGGAGTTGATGTTGCGCTGTGTTCGATTGGCTATAACTGGAAATCCCTGGCCAGGGTTGCTGAGATTTACTGGTAAGTATTATCAGTAGTTTCTCGAACTGTTATGGACCTCATATCGACATGATTTATCAAGCTACTGGGTCTGATGTTTACCACCCTTAGGCGAGATATGCGACATATCAAACGAAGAGATCGGACTGTACGGGAGTGTTACTGATTGGATTCGCAGGAGAATGTACAGGCTTGCTTGTTGATCTTCTGATCGCTCAATACCTGGATGGCTGTTACGTTTAGCTGACCGCTGGCAGCTTGTGGGTGTCTGATATGATCATCACTTACTGCCGGCGTATTGACGATTCTTTAGAGTCCTACATAGAGGTTTCCTGGCTCAGGTAAAACGGAGTAGGAGCACATATGTGATCTGTGCGGGACCAAGAATAATACGTGTATGCGATACCGTATTAGATTCTCGCGACATGTGATATCGGCCGGGTATATGTGATATAACCGGGTCATCGGATCAAGTGTTGATTCGATGAACTGATACAGATTATATTAGTCGGTTATTTATGAAATAGCCGGATTATCGGATCAAGTGTTGATTCGATAATTTAATGTATAATTATATATTTGATATATTATATTACATTAACTAATATTAGCTTACTTAAAGATTCTTTTTCTCACTTGGATAATACATTGATATATATGTGATATATGTTAATTGTGTTATTTTATTTTGTTACAATAAATATTGTATATGTGATATATAATATTGTAACATGTTAGGGTTACAAATGCAACATGTTTTGTAGAGTTTAAATATGGTTAGGGTTTGGATTAGGGTTAAGCTTGGATGAAGCTTTCATGAAGCTTTGACTTTGACTTTGATATTTTGTGAAGATATTTCTTTAACCCAACCCAAACCCTTTACCCTAGTTAATTCTCTACAAGGGTTAAGTCTTCTTTCTTAACCCATGGTTGATTTGTAACCACAACAATGATTTTAATTATTCATCACAAATAGATTTCTTCTTCTTCTTCCTCTTGAAAAAGCTTTCTAGATTTTTGACATGTGCTGAAAATGAGTGAGAAATTGAAAACAAAAGAGAGCTAAATTCCTACTTCATCATCCTCATCTATTCTAGCCACTTAGATTATGATATTTTCTTTGTTAATACTTGATTAGTGAAGCAAGAGCTTGGGTTTGTGTTTCTTCGAGGTAGATCATCTTAGTTGTTGAAGATCGGAAGCAAGCTTGCATCTTATTCTTCATGGAGCCTCTCTAGAGTCCGAGTACATGATGATCGCGGTGAAGGGACTACTACTCGGAGCTTATGAAGCAAAGGAATGGACTACAAAGGTTGTAATCCCAAACTCTTAGAAGTAAAGTTGTTTACTTGCTCTTTGTTTTACCTAATCTCTAGTCTAAGATCTTAGTTTGGGTTGTTCGGCACTTGAAAAATTTGATTTTGGCATGGTTGATGCCTTGTAGGACCTTGTGATAGTGCCTAGTAACCCTACAGTCAAAGTCCGGGATAACCCACAAACTGCCATTACTGAAACGTGCCTCGAGTTTATCCGGATTCTGATTTTAAGCATCAGCCGGACAACTCCCTATATCTTAACATCGTTAAGATATAAATTGATTCTATATATATCCAATATAGAATTAAAAGCACTAATTTAATTGGAACCTCAAAATCATGCAGCTGTCTCTAGTGCATATGAACCAAATGGAATGAGGCATATCGGTATTACTCATCAAGGAGTGCATCCATATATGAGTAACCTGAAAGAGAAGCAACATGTGGTTCTCTACTTTATACCTATAACTTCTCAAAATTTGGACCTTGTATTTCAGTGAAACACATACCTAAAAACTCGAGAAGTCACAAGTAAACAGAATATAGTACGAGTACCAACCCCTTTGTCCTAGTGGACACTGGACAACATATAATACTTTGTACAAGTCCCCTGAGTTCAATAACTCAAACCTTGTGCGTCGTAAGTTGAAAACTGTACTATGGTTAAGAAAAATTACACCGCTGTTGAATGCACCTTACCTA
The DNA here is from genome assembly GCA_030015575.1 of Agapanthus africanus. Classification (NCBI taxonomy): domain Eukaryota; kingdom Viridiplantae; phylum Streptophyta; class Magnoliopsida; order Asparagales; family Amaryllidaceae; genus Agapanthus; species Agapanthus africanus. The sequence continues at coordinate 151,499,652 of JASDDO010000006.1, forward strand.
ACCATCAACTGATATAGGTAAATGTCACAGACATAATTTCAAAAAGTTATATCTCACTTTATAAAATAAACGTACAGATATATCAGTTTGAAATTGGTGTATAACAACGGATATTCAAAACCAAAAATTTGCCGTCAGGTAAAAACCAGATGATTTCCTCAAATATCACCAATTACAACAAATTCCGATATAATGAGGATCTAATCACCTATTCCCAATATCTTCCTCCCACTCACCATCTGTAATAACATACAGATATGAGAAACTGATCTGGTAAATACATACCCTGGAGTTAGATTCCAATTGGAAAAACAGTTTTCAATTAACATTGCACAGTCAAACTGAAACATGAAAATGTTTCGAAGGGGTAACCTGGTATTCCTAGTAACGCCTCTTCCACTATCCTCATTCATGACCGTAACCGTATACTTCCATGCCCTCACTCCAATCCCTTTATTATGTCTTTACTTATTACCTTATGTACACCACTTTTAGGCTAATTGGTTTTCTTCCTTCCCTACCTATCGGCACCAACCTATGGTTTGGAAGAAGACTATCCAATAAGCATAATAGGTGTACTCTCCTAATCCTAGGAGCCCTCGCAACCTAAGAGAAGGTAAATAGAAAAGACAACTGAATAAACCTATTCTATTTCTGCTGAACCGGAAACCATCCTCGAATCTGGAACGAATTCCTTCGAGTTCGTATGTAACTAGACGATGGAATTTCCAAGCATTATGGACGTTCGTAGTGATACGAAGTGTTCTGGAGAAATCCAATGTGGATGTGTGAGTGGCAGGGGTATACACGGTTTTGTCGTGAATGATAGCAGTCGTAATTTTCTTTGCCATTATTCCAATCCCTTTATATGTCTTTACTTATTACCTTCTGTACACCGCCTTTAGGCTAATTGGTTTCTTCCTTCCCCACCTTTCGGCACTTGCCTATGGTTTGGAGGAAGACTATCCAATAAGCTCAATAGGTGTACCCTCTCCTAATCCTAGGAGCCCTCGCAACCCGAGAGAAGGTAAAGAGAATAGACAACCGAATAATTTTATTCAATCTCTCCAGAACCAGAATCCATTCTCGAATCTGGAACAAGTTCCTTCGAGTTCGTATGTAACTATATGATGGATTATCCAATAAGTGCCGATCTTCGTAGTGATACGGGGTGTTCTGGAGAAACGCAAAGGGGATATAGAGGTGGTAATGATATATGCGACACCGTGACATTCCAAAAGCCAAAGTGTTTTAAGAAGGTTCGGTTAACTTGGTTCATGAGTTTTAGTTTAGGGCGGGCCAAGGTCGCTGCTAAAGAGAGAGAGAGAGAGAGAAAACACTCAGTTTGCACTCTAACCTAGATCAGAATGGTTAATCACTTTATCTAATCATGATGGCTCCCACTGTTTTCTCGAATTCACCCTCAAACCCTAAAAGGAGAATTGGTCGGGATCATCTAAAATCACCCGAGGAGTAACACCTACTCATCAGTGGGATCCAACTATCATCGCATGATAACTTGATGGAAGCCACTCAAGTCTCTACACTCCAGAAGGTATACGCATGCCTGGCAAGTTTCCTGTATGTTTGAAACACCCGATGTGATTTTTACCTCAAGCGGCTTATGACCTTGACTAGGTCAACATATCATAAGTCGCAAGTCAAGTTCAACCCGTCATTATCCTGGATTAATTAGACCCACCCGTACGAGCCCTTGACTAGGTCAACATGACCGTACGACTGTCCTAACCAATCGCATATCCATGCAGCAGAAAAGTACTACAGAGCTACCGATCACTACGCCTTGACTAGGTCAACATACGTAGCACAAATACTAAGCAATACTCGTCTGAAATGACAGAGGGCTACGGCTGGTTTTTGGCGAAAAACCTTTTAACGTAATGAACTTGATATCGTTGAAGGAATCCAAGTGGTTTTACAAATATATAGTGGCGCAAACTTTTGCTAAAGAGGTCACTCCCTGTGAAAGAGAGTGAGGTTAAGAGAGAGAGAAGGTTAGACTTGGCTGCCCCATTCTCCATTCCCCATTGTTTTCTTCAACTCAATTGCTTCATGCTTCTTCATCTCACTACCTCCATGCATCATCTCAATTTCCTTCTCTAATCCCCATGCCACCATCACATAAAACATGCACAAACCTATTCTAAATCCTTTGAACCATCCAAGTTTAGATTTTGAAGACTTTGGGCAACTCAAGAATTTTCCTAAGTTGCCAATTGAGGTAATCCATACACTTGTAGATTAGTATTTGTGTTATATATCCCAGTTTAGTTAGAATTTGATATAATTAGGTTATGTGATCTTTGAAAATTTCAAGTTGCTGTTAAGTGGTAATTTGAGGTGTAGTGAGTGTTTGTAAGACTTTAGAGATGATTTCCTGACCTGGAAATGAGTTTAGAACCCGATACACGAACTTAGAATTTGTCCCATGTCGGTTTTGTGAGGTTTGTTAGCCTACAGGGTATCTGGAGCAACTTGGGTCATTTCTAAGAAAATCAAACAAATCCATTAACCTAGATAGACCACCAGAAGACCACCACCGAAGTACGAGCCCATTTCACCCTACTTTGACCGGCATCGCCGGATTTTTGTATGATCTCGCCGGACCCCCAATTTCCTATGGTATCGTGGTTTTGCCTGTGGCTCACTTACCCTACAACCTATCGCATGTACTTGTTTGTTTAGTCCCCATTTACCTGAGCCAAAATCTGGGAGTTGTTTGCAAGTGTTTTGGCTATTGTTTCCGATATTTGAATTCTTGGTTTTTATATTTGAGATTTGAATTGGTCGTTGGACGTTTGTACGTCAACGACGAGGGTTGTTTGGTTGTTTTTGCATGCGTAGGCTATAGGTTCTAACCTATAAGCAATCCGTGTGCCGTATCGGTTTTCAGATATTGGTTTTAATTGCATTTCGATGTGTATTGATTATAGGTACCTTCGCGTGGACTTCCGAGACGATGAAGCACATCGACTTCGGCTAAGCGAGAAGTTTAGCAGGTGAGTAGATTTATATCTACGGGGGAAGTCGGGTGGATGGCGTATAGCACCCCCGCAACTATTGATATAGAAGATCGTTTATAAATTATAATTTGATAAAGTATATGCTACGAACTTAAGATAACATAATTATAGGATTTAGTAAGATATGATATGATAAAAGTTGACACTAATGAATATATATTGGCTTGAGAATAGGATATAGGTATATAAAATAACATGATATGGGATATTGAGATGATAGATATAGATGACTCAGATTGATATATGAGAATATGAAATGAGAAATGAATCATGATAAGTATGAATTGAAAGATGACAAGTATGGGTTGATAATGATAGATATGAGATCGAGATCGATAAACACGACACGAGATTGAGATAGAGGTGTTATGAAATTAATAAGCTATGACGTTTATACAAATGTGATTTGAGGTATATGTGTGTGTGTGCGTGTGTGCGTATATATATTTATGAGTAATGAGTAATATGCCGTACAAGACTTTAGATCCGACCCTCGTTATTGTATAGGTCGATAGATTCCCTATTCTGTTTGATGACCCCGTACGATAGATTACCGTACATGATGAGATGTACCGGATGATTGATCCGCGCTAATAATTTGAGGATGATGATCAAGGATTATTGTCATATCGGATGTTATGAGGCGGGATCTCCGATATAAAGATTGCCACCTGAACCATACCTATTTTCAAAATGACGATGTGTATCGTTTAAAAAGTGACCGTATGATTCTTGTGTAGATAGATATACCCATTTATTGTTTATGTTGTGTAGGATATTACCCCTCGTGATGTACATACCACGTGCTGGTATTTAATGTTATATGATATCATTGCTAGTACATCTGCACAATTACTGTTGATGTGCATGTTACACCTATACAGATTTGCCGGCTCACACACATTCATCATCGGTAATTGCCATGCTACTTACACAGTAGAACTGTCCTATCATAATATTACTCTTAACCGTAAAAGTACATTCATTGTTCAGTATTATCACTTGACATGCTTGCATGATATACTCGATATGCTCATATTACTACCCTATGTTGCATACATCGTACTTTATGGTTATATGCATTGAGATACTGTTTTTATGAGATCTCTGGATTTGAGAACCGCAATTTAATTTCAAAGGAAATTGTGTATTATTTTAAAAATGTGGTTTCTCTTGATATGATATTTCGAGGTGTCCACCATGAGTTTTCTCGGTTCTGTGCAGTGAGTATACCCGATTCGAGGAGCGGTAGGCATCGTCTGCGGGTACATGGTGGACCTGGTGAGGTACTCCGGGGCAAGAAGACTCGTATTATTAGGCGGTGAGCCTGGAAAGGGAGCACTACCTACCGGTGATTGTATAGAACTTGGCGGATATCCGGAGGATACCGTTTTGGAGTTATGATATGAGATGGATATGAGGACCGATTTGAGGATGTGGCACCTGAGATGAGATAGATATGAGGGACGATCTGAGTATGCGGCGCTTGAGATATGAGGATTTACGTGTCGATGCTGGACACGGGTTTTCATGATGTTTCGAATGTCGGTATTGGACACTCAGGTTCCATGATTTTGATGTGTCGTTGATGGACACAAATGGTTGATATCCTCATATATATATACATGCATATGTTTTCATGATGTTTCGAGTGTCGGTGTGGGACACTCAGGTTCCATGATATTGTTTGTGTCGTTGATGGACACATGGATGATATCCACATGCATACATGCATATGATGTCAGACGTTTATTTATATATATGTCATTGCATTGACTCGATTGTTGACATATATGCGTACTTGGTCACCCTAGATATCATAGTATTACCTTCAGGATATAGTGACCTAAAAAATCGTTGTATTATTCAATTTCTACTTGCTGATGTTTTCTACTCACGAGTTGGCAACTCACCCTCGTTGTGCCACAGTTCTTGCAGGTTTGACCGCTTGGGATCAGTTGCGGTATCACTGGCACACAGCTTCTTTCAGGGTGTTTTGCTTTGGTAGGTGGGACACATGTTGGATCGTGCCCACTCTCGTACTTTATATTCCGTTGTATCTAAATAAACTCCATCAGATCAAATCAGAGACTATAATTGTATATTGGTAGACCTAGTCAAACTTAGGTATTGTGCGAGACTTAGAGCGATGGGTTTATGATCGCTTTTCTTGAGTTTTAATGTCTTGCTTCTTTATTTGTTCTTTCTGGGTTGATTCTTCGCCGTTGGGCGTCGTATATATGTTATTGCGTGGTTGTGATTCCGCCAGTTGGTGAAGAGCTAGCTCCCGCTTGGGATGCCTATATAATGTTGTGTACATGGTTTTGGATCAAAATATACAAGAGAGGTGCTGCCCAAATTTTTAAAGACGAAACATGTTTTCAACTCTAGTATAATCCACTTGCATTTTCATGTTTCATTAGCTATGCATTTAAAGAAAAACATGATTCATTATACCTTTTTTTTTGAAAACTGCACCCCCACTATTTTCCGCAAAAATATTTAGATTTTCTGGACTTCGACTTACTTGATTTACGTTACGCCTTTAGACGTTGCGTAATTTAAGTGCCGGTCACGTGCTAAATTACGGGTGGTGACAACAACATCCACTAGTATATATATAAATATATATAACAATCGTCCCAGGCATGATATAAAGCAACATCACAGAAACATCAGCCAAGCAACACAGAGTGGTGGATAATCCTGGAGCCCCGGGTTTCACTTGAGCCGCAAATGAGACCCGACGGTCCCCTGTTGTGTGGATAACCTGTTCAATGAAAACCTAGACCCCTACGAGTGCGGCAAGTTATCCGCCAATCCCAGAAGCGAGGCAACTCCAATCAACAACGTGAATGGGTCACCCAACACTTCATGGAATCCGGTAACTTGAGCACCCCTCCGTGGGTCAACCTATACACCCTACGAGTGCGGCGAATAGCTCGCCAATTCCAGAGTAAGGCCCCTCCGTCTCAACGCCATGAGATGCGGACCCGTTGCCCTCCAGAACCCGGCTATTCGTGCACTCCACCGCGGGGTAATACTAGTACAGAAAAGAAAACAATATGTACAAGGGTGACATCGACCTCAACCCGGTCGTGCCCTAAACAAATAATATACAAGCTGGCAGTGACAGCAGTCCACATGTCGGACGCTCGCCCCGCAATATCAAATGTACAAATGAGTCTAAATTGTACTATCATTGCACCCAAGCTATCCACCACGATGATCCAACCACAACACAGCACAACACAGAACATCAACGTGAATGTCACGTTCGAAAACTCGTCTAAAAGAACATATAGCAATTAGACGAGTTATACCACTCGAATGACATTCACGGCCGCAGATAGTAATGCATGTACTATGAACATTTAAACAGTGCTAAAATATCGACTTCGAAACACCCCGAAATGCCCCTGAACAAAAGACAACATAATATCCAAAATGGGCAAAACAAGCATTACCACTACACCAATATTCCAGAGACCAACACACACCCAAAATACGAAACCTAAACTCAAAAGCAGGGCCGGCCAGCTCGGAAATTTTGCAAATGTGGCCGGTTCAATACAGGTGAAACTGGCTCGTATTTGGGGTGTAGTCTAGTGGTCACCATAGCAGTCTTCTGCAGTTGCTTGAAATTTTTTTTGAAGACTTTAAAAATTGACAGAAACTGGAATGTGCAGTGCACTGTTTTGGGGTTGTTTCGATTTCGATACTTTAACATTGTCTAAAACTGCTAGTAAGGAGTTTACGGGTTGGCTCTGATACCATGTTGGGTTACGGCAGCGCCCCGGCCATCAAACCATGGCCAAATGCGGAATAAAATTTTTCTTTAAACTGGCGCTACCATGACCCGATGCCCGGATCTACCTTAAACCCTATACTAGCAAGCAATATAAAGAGTTAGGAATGGTTATACCGAGTTGATCCGTGTCCTTCGGTCTTCAACCTTCATCCCAAGCTCCTAGTGGTTGCGGATCGAGTTTGGATGCCGGTCTTCCTCCATCTACGATGATCCACCTGAAGGAAACGGTGCAAGCTCCAGCCTCGCCAAGCGAAGCAACCGACGCTCCAAGGTTGCTAGCAATGGAGAGTGGAGGTGTAGGAATGTGTCACTATCTATTTTTCTCTCATCACAAATGTTCCATGAGCAACCATAGAAGATCAAGAGGAGATGAGCAAACCAAGTGGCATGAGCAACTAAAGAAATGTGGCTAAAACTTTCTCCAAAATGAGAATGAGCATGAGAATGAGAATGAAGCAAGTCAAGAAAAAAATGAGCCAAGCATCAAGGAAAGAATGAATGGCAGCCCCTTTTCAATCATGCACACAAAAAATCACCTCTCATTTTTCTAATAAAATAAACAATACCCATACCTCTCTACATGTCTCACCATGCTCATGCCAACTCACCCCTCCACCTCATTTCCAAAATGATTTTCTAAAAAGAAAATCTAATAATGAGGTGGCCATCTTCTAGAAGCAATTCCGTATAAATACGGAATGCAACTCGGTATACGTATCGAAATACATATACGCATATTCGTACAAAAATACGAATAGCCAAGAGAGAAAATGAATAGTGAACAATAATACTAGAATACATATATATAAATACATATATAAATTCTTAAATCAAAACTTGATTTAATAATCCGGCTTAATCCTAAGCCGCTAGTATTATCAACCGTCCGATTAAAGTCTGTGCTTTAATCGGACACCTGTATGTACCAACATACATCATCTAAACCATATCGCCTGAACCGTGAAAACCCACTGTGTAGGACTCTAAAGACTCGTCAATACGCTGGCAGTGGGTTTAACCACAAGTACGTCAGCGGCACTACCTGTACGTAACGGCTACCCAAGTATTGAGCGAAAGGGAGGCCGACGAGCAAACTCATCCTGAACCCCTACCGAGCCTGACAGTGACAATATCCATACAGTCCGGTCTGTTCGTCTAAGAGTATCGCATATCCCTAAGGGGATGGATAAAGTCAGACCTCTAATAACACGATATTTAGTGTCGACATGAAACCCATCACCACCTGAGAAACTATCGATCCTGGATCGGTAATTCTCGTCCACCCCGGCCGAGGATTTCCGGTGATGGCCACCCGTGCACAACGCGACATCAACCCCAAATACCGGAGAGGCGAATCCCCGATGATCCGCTCACTGCCTCCATGTGGCTCGGGACTGTACCCAACTAAAACATGTTTGCACGACTCCTTTGAGCCGTGGTAGGGTAGTAATCAAAGCATAGTGGAAACTCACACGAGACAAATGACGATCTCAGGTCGACAGACTAACCTATACACCTGGAAACTGCTATCTGACAATAGATATAATACCAACTAGTAGGTTCCCGGCGAGTCCGTCCAGTGTACTTATAACCCAATGAGCACCTGTATACTATCTTAGGTGAACAAACTAACACCAATGGCTTGTGAGACCTGGCCACCGCCCCTCGTCGGGGTCTCGATCAGTATACTCTAGTCTACACTGGAGTATCGATGCCCAGTCTCGAAACTCCCACGACTAGGGACATTTAAGGATTTGCTTATAGACCCCCAGCTCCCACATATATGATCGCCATCATAACGCTGGTAGTCAAGAAAGAATCTTATGGGCTCCATCAACATGTAATAGTGATGATAAAGACAAACCAGATAGCATACTATCATCTCGAGTAAGACTGTTCTACCGGTATAGGTCCTCCCTCAATCATCATAATCACATGCCTGCGACTACGATAATTGCCTTGAGGGCACTATAGCCAACAGTTCATAACTGCATCCCAATGTTTCTCTAGGATTGGATTAAAATATATGCTTTTTGCAGCTAGTGCAAAAACAACATCTGGTGTGGTACTTGTCATTTCATGATTAACTCAATTGCCTAAGCAAGTGATATGCTAATCATGCAGATCCCTCTTCCCTTTAGTCTGTAAGACACCTTTAGAGAGGGTGACTCCATCACCTGCACGTACACCACCATGCCAGGAGTCGTCCATTCTAAAACACCTTTAGAATAGTGTCAAAGTACCCATATTAGGACACTTCCCAAATCTAGATCTAAAACCATAGATCTAGTGACCAGAAAAACTATATTTATCCAGATCCTATATGGAGAAACACTTTGTGACAACCACAGTAAAAACCGATCGTAGTATAGGAAGATCTCTCACTATCTAGTGCATGTCATCCATATACCTGGACATCACTTTCTACCACCTTCTTACCAGATCCATCTCCTATTTTGATGAAGTCAAAGCCTATGACTATCACATCAAAAATAGATGATCTATTTCCGCTATACTTGCTTTAGTCTATAAATAGACATAAGCTACTTGCCCACTATGCTTCCGCTGCTCCCACTGACTACAACAACCCTCTGGCAGAGTCATATACACGTGCACTTCTAAAGCTAGTTTAGAACGACGCTATACTCATCCTCCTGCCGGGTCTTATAGTCTAGAACAACAGTAATGGCAAGTCTGGGTAAACAAGAACCTCCCTGTCACCGTCTCTAATTAGACCGAAGTTCCTCTCGGGTGCCTGAGGTTACCCACCAAATCCGCGGAGTGGTTAATGGAATCTCAAATCCAATTGAATGTTTAGGTTCTATTAAATTTTCAGTAATCGTTTGTGGTTCTGGAATCACTTCCAGTTCTACCATACTCCCACTTCTGTTTTCTGAAAAAATCCATTTTACTAAAACTGTGGCGAGTCAAGAACAATATCACTATTGATCTTCCTGATGGTAGAAAGTTAACCCTTGTCAAAGCACGGGATAACCCACAAACTGCCATTACTGAAACGTGTCTTGAGTTTGTCCAGATTCTTGTTTTAAGCATCAGCCGGACAACTCCCTATATCTTAACATCGTTAAGATACAAATTGATTTTATATACCATATAGAAACAAAGGCACTAATTTAATTGCAACCAGATTCAAAATCATGCAGCTGTCTCCAGTGCATATCAACCAAATAGAATGAGGCCAATCAGCATACAACTAGGAGTGCATCCAAATATGAGTAACCCGAAAGAGAAGCAAGTTCTCAAAACCATTACTATCAACGGAATACCAAACACAAGTATCTACATCTTCGACTACCACGAAGAATCCTGATACTTCCAACAATGGTTCACTTCTTTATTCTTATACCTATAACTTCTCAAAATCTGGACCTTGTATTTCAACGAAATGCTTGTCTAGAACTGGAGAAGTCATGAGTAAAAAAAATATAGTACGAGTACCAACCCCATTGTCCTAATGGACACTGGACAACATACAATACTTTGTATAAGTCCCCTGAGTTTAATAATTCAAACCTTGTGTGTCGTAGGTTGAAAACTGTGTACTATGGTTAAGAAGAATTACACCGTTGTTGAATGTACCTTACCTAACCATCAACTGATATAGCTAAATGTCACAGACATAATTTCAAAAAGTTATATCTCACTTTATAAACTTACAGATATATCAGTTTGAAACTGGTGCATAACTACGGATATTCAAAACCAAAAATTTGCCATCCGGCAAAACCCAGATGATTTCCTCAAATATCACCAATTACAACGAATTCCGATATAATGAGGATCTAATCACCCAATTCCCAATATTTTACTCCCACTCACCATCTGTAACACCATACAGATGTGAGAAACTGATCTGGTAAATACATACCCTGGAGTTAGATTCCAATTAGGAAACAGTTTTCAATTAACATCGCACAGTCGGACTGAAACATGAAAATGTTTCGAAGGGGTTAACCTGGTATTCCTAGTTTCGCCTCTTCCACTATCCTGATTCATGACAGTAACCATATACTTACCTGCCCTCACTTCAATCCCTTTATTATGTCTTTACTTATTACCTTCTCTTCTTTAGGCTAATTGGTTTTCTTCCTTCTCTACCCTTCGGCACCAGCCTAAGGTTTGGAAGAAGACTATCCAATAAGCGTAATAGGTGTACACTCCTTATGCCAGGAACCCTCGCAACCAGAGAGAAAGTAATGGGAAAAGATATCTGAATAATCCTATTCTATTTCTCCTGAACTAGAAACCATCCTCGAATCTAGAATGAATTCCTTCGAGTTCGTATGTAACTATACGATGGCATGTCCAAGCATTATGGACATTCGTAGTGATACGAAGTGTTCTGGAGAAATCTAAAGTGGATGTGGGAGTGGCAGGGGTATATACGGTTTTGTCGTGAATGATACCAGTCACAATTTTCTTTGCCGTTATTCTAATCCCTTTATATGTCTTTACTTATTATCTTTTGTACACCACACTTAGGCTAATTGATTTTCTTCCTTCCCTACCTTTCGGCACCAACCTAAGGTTTGGAAGAAGACTATCCAATAAGCATAATAGGTGTACTCTCCTTATACCAGGAGCTCTCACAACCTGAGAGAAGGTAAAGGGAAAAGACAACCGAATAATCCTATTCCATTTCTCCTGAACCAGAATCCATCCTCGAATCTGAAAAAAGTTCCTTCGAGTTCGTATGTAACTATACGATGGATTTATCCAATAAGTGCGGATCTTCGTAGTGATACGGGGTGTTCTAAAGAAACGCAAAGGTGATATAGAAGTGGTAATGATATATGAGACACCATGACATTCCAAAAGTCAAAGTGTTTTAAGAAGGTTCGGTTAACTTGGTTCACGAGTTTTAGTTTAGGGTCGGGCCATGGTCGCTGCCAGAGAGGGAGAGAGAGAGAGAGAGAGAGAGAGAAGAAACACTCGGCGTGCACTCTAATCAAGATCAGAATGGTTAATCACTTTATCTAATCAGGATGGCTCCCACTGTTTCCTCGAATTCTCCTCCAAACCAAAAGGAGAATTAATCGGGATCATCTAAAATCACCCGAGGAGTAATCCTACTCATCAGTGGGAATCGGGATCCAACTATCATCGCATGATATCTTGATGGAATCCACTCAAGTCACCATACTCTAGAAGGTATGCGCATGCTTGGCAAGTTTCCTGTATGTTTGAAACTCCCGATGTGCGTTTTTACCCCTAGGACCCAAGTGACCTTGACAAGGTCAACAAGTCAAAGGGTCCTAGTCAAGTTCAACCCGTCATTATCCTGATTGCATTAGACCCACCCGCACAGACCCTTGACAAGGTCAACAAGTTTGAACGACTATCCTGACCAATCCACATATCCATGAGACACAAAAGTATTACAGAGCTACTGCACACTACGTCTTGACAAGGTCAACAAACGCAGCACGAATACTAAGCAATACTAATCTGAAATGACGGAGGGCTATGGTTTTTGGAGAAAAACCTTTAACGTAATGAACTTGATATCGTTGAAGAAACCGGATAGCTTTACAAATATATAGTGGTGAAAACTTTTGCTAAAGAGGTCACTCCCTGTGAAGGGATTTCGGCTCTTTCCTCATCGAATAAGGTGCATGATATTCCAAACTGAATACCACGATGCAAAGAAAAAGAATCTACTATAATAAAGTTATTACGTTGACGCAAACTTCTGCCCAAGGGGTCACTCCCGATGAAGGGATCTCGGCCCTTGCCTCGTTGAATGAGGTGCAGGATATTCCCAATCGAATACCACTGTGCAAAGCAAAAGAGAACATCTGTAATGTCAGTTTTTAAAAACTTGGTTCCAACAACATCATATAAAGGTTTGTTTTATCCTTGCATTGATCAAAATCAAAGCAGTCCCATCAATTAATTACACCAGAAAAGAACGAAAATATGATGTACGTATATGCCATCCACATTCGCCACTGGGTCCCGTCATCACCCGTTAGGTTACTTAACTAACGACAGAGCGGGGACTGGACTAGTGCGGGTGCAAAACATATACAACATCTACTAGTATATATAAATATATATAACATTCGTCCCAGGCATGATATAAGCAACATCAAAGAATCTCAGCCAACAACACATAGTGGTGGATAATCCTGGAGCCCCGGTTTTCACTTGAGCCGCAAATGAGACCCGACGTTCCCCTGTCGTGTGGATAGCCTGTGCAATGAAAACCTAGACCCCTACGAGTGCGGCAAATTACCTGCCAATCCCAGAAGCGAGGCAACCCCAATCAACAACTTGAATGGGCCACCCAGCACTTCACAGAATCCGGTAACTTGGGAACCTCTCCGTGGGTCAACCTATACCCCCTACGAGTGCGGCGAATAGCCCGCCAATTCTAGAGTAAGGTCCCCTCCGTCTCAACGCCATGAGATGCAGACCCGTTGCCCTCTAGAACCCAGCTATTCGTGCACTCCACCGCGGGGTAATCCTAGTACAGAAAAGAAAATAATATATACAAGGGTGACATCGACCTCAACCCGGTCGTGACCCAAACAAATAATATACAAACTGGTAGTGACGGAAGTCCACATGTCGGATGCTCGCCCCGCAATATCAAATGTACAAATGAAACTAAACAGTACTAACATTGCACCCAAGCTATCCACCAAGATGATCCAACCACAACACAACACAACACAGAACATCAACGTGAATGTCACGTTCGCAAACTCGTCTAAAAGAACATATAGCAATTAGAAGAGTTGTACCGCTCGAATGACATTCACGGTCGCAGATAGTAATGCATATACTATAAACATTTAAACAATGCTAAAATATCGACTTCGAAACACCCCGGATTGCCCCTGAACAAAAGATAACATAATATCCAAAATGGGCAAAACAAGCAATACCACTGCACTAATATTACAGAGACTAGAAAACACCAAAAATTTCAAGTCCAAACTCCATAGAAAAACCGGCGTCACCCGTTTTTTTGCAAATCTCGCCGGGTCAAATCCGGCGGTTTGGGCTCGTATTTGTGGTGTGTTCTAGTTGTCACTCAAGTAGTCTTCTGTAATTGCTTAAATTTTTTTTTGAGGACTTTGAAAAATCGACAGAAACTGAAATGTGCAGTGTACTATTTCGGGGTTGTTTCGGTTTCGATAGTTTAATATCGTCTAAACTAGCCATCTAAGGGTTTAAAGGTTGGCTCTGATACCATGTTGGGTTACGGCAGCGCCCCGACCATCAAACCATGGCCAAATGCGGAACAAAAATTTACAAAACCTGCTGCTACCACAACCCGATGCCCGGATCTTTCCTAAACCCTATACTAGCAAACATATAAAAAGGAGTTAGATGGCTATACCGAATGAACCAAGTCCTTCGGGTCTTCAACCATCATCCCAAGCTCCTAGTGGTCGTGGATCGAATTTGGTTGCCGGTCTTCCTCCATCTACGATGATCCACCCGAGGGAAACGATGCAAGCTCCAGCCTTGCCAAGCGAGGCAACCGACGCTTCAAGGTTGCTAGCAATGGAGAGTGGAGGTGCAGGATTATCTCACTATTATTTTTCTCTCATCACAAATGCTCAAAGAGTAACTCAAGAAGATGAAGAGGAAGTGAGGAAACAAGTGGCATGAGCAACCATGGAAAAATGACTAAGTCTCAAGAATGGGAGTTAATGAATCAAGTGAAGTAAAGAAAAATAGCAAGGCATCTCAAGAAGTGGTTGCCTCTTTTTCTCTCTCAATCATGCACACACAAATATCTCATCTCAATTTTTCAATAAACAAATCCACGCCATACTTCTCAACATGCTAAACAATGTTCATGCCACCTCACCCCTCCACCTCATTTCCCAAAATGATTTTCCAAAAAGAAAAATCAAATAATGAGGTGTCAAATCTTCTAGAAGCTATTCCGTATAAATACGGAATACAACCCGGTACACGTATCAAAATACATATACGCGTATTCGTACAAAAATACGAATAGCCAAGAGAGAAAGTGAATAGTGAACAATAATATTAGAATACATATATATAAATACATATATATAAATTATTAAATCAAAACCTGATTTAATAATCCGGCTTAATCCTAAGCCGCTAGTATTATCAACCGTCCGATTAAAGTCAGTGCAGCCTGTACATATATTCAATCGGACACCTGTATGTACCAACATACGTGATCTACACCATATCGCCTGAACCGTAAAAACCCTCTGTGTGGGACTCTAATGACTCGTCAATACGCTAGCAGCGGGTTTAACCACAAGTACGTCAGCGGTACTAGCTGTACGTAACGGCTACCCAGGTATTGAGCGAAAGGAAGGCCGATGAGCAAACTCATCCAAACCCCTACTGAGCCTGACAGTGACAATATCCGTACAGTCCGGTCTGTTCGTCAAAGAGTATCGCATATCGAGTCTAGGGGGTGGATGAAGTCAGACCCCTAATAACGCGATAATTAGTGTCGGTATGTAACCCATCACCACATGAGAAACTATCGATCCTGGATCGGTAATTCTCGTTTACCCCGGCCGAGGATTTCTGGTGATGGCCACCCGTGCACAACACGACATCAACCCCCAATACCGGGAGAGGCGAATCCCCGACGATCCGCTCACTGCCTCCATGGGGCTCAGGACTGTATCCAGCTAAAACCTGTTTGCACAACTCCTTCGAGCCGTGGTAGGGTAGTAATCAAAGCACAATGGGAACTCACCCGAGACAAATGACGATCTCAGATCGACAGACTAACTTGTACACATGTCACCTAGGAACTGCTATCTGACAATATGTATAATACCAACTAGCAGGTTCCCGGCAAGTCCGTCCAGTGTACTCATAACCCAATGAGCACCTGTATACTATCTTAAGTGAACAACTGACACCAATGGCTTGTAAGACCGGCCACCGCCCCTCGTCATGGTCTGGATAAGCATACACTAGTCTACTCTGGAGTATTGATGCCTAGTCTCGAAACTCCCATGACTAGGGACATTTAAGGATGTGCTTATAGACCCCCAGCTCCCACGTATATGATCGCCATCATAATGCTGGTAGTCAAGCAAGAATCTTATGGGCTCTATCAACATGTACATGATGATAAAGACAAACCAGATAGCATACTATCATCTCGAGTAAGACCGTTCCACCGGTATAGGTCCTCCCTCAATCATCGCGACGCCTACCTGCGACTATGATAATTGCCTTGAGGGCACTATAGCCAACAGTAAGTAATGTTATATGAAAATACAAGTGGATTATATACTATAGTTGATAACATTTTCGTCATTTGAAATTTGAGCAGCACCTTCTTTGTAAATTTTGAACCAAAAACCAATGCATAGCAATAATAAGCATCCCCAAGCGGGAGCTAGCTCTTCGCCGAATTGGCAGAAACAACCACACGAATACAGATATACGACGCCAAAGGTGAAAATCAAACACAGAAAAAGTAAAGAAACCAAAACATCATCAAGGAAACCAGAAATAAAGAATAAATACATATCCGTGACTCTAGGTCTGACAGAATATACAATCCGAGGTTTTTAAGTCTACCAAATATACATAGTCTGGTTGATGGAGCTTTTAACTAAATACAACTGAATAAATAATTAAAAATGGTGGTCACAATCCAAAGTGTACCCACCTACCAAAGCATATCACCCAGAAGGAAACTGTGTGCCAGCAAGCTGCTACCGAATCCGTGCGGTCAAACCTGCAAGAAAACTGTGGCACAACGGGGTGGGTTGCCAACTTGTGAGTAGAAGACATCACCGGCTAGAAATCGAATATATGACGATCTCTTAGGTCATACAGTAATATAATAACGTCGAGTGGTAACAAGGGTGATAGTGTAAACATAAGTATAATAATACTAATATGAGAATAATGGAGGAAATAGACCATAGGAGGGGATTTCCTCTTATGACGTCGAAAAAATACAACCTCCACCATTTTTTCCGACGATCGGCATCCATCATCATCGTCGTTATCATCTAAGATGTGCATACACCAAATTTCATGTGATTCCACCACTTTTTCACCGTTAAATTAACAATGTAAAAAGTTCTATCGTCGGTAAACCATTAATTTTGCACCAACTAAATCAATGGTGAAAAATGGTATAATCATATGAAATTTGGTGTATGCACATCTTAAATGATAAAGATGGAGGTGATGTATGCTGATCGTCGAAACAAATCATGGAGGGTGCATTTTTCCGACGCCATAGGAGGAAATTCCCTCCTATGGCACCTTTCCTCCATTAACCTCTACTGATATACTTGTGTCCGTGTCATAATGTGGTACCATGTCATCTGTATCATGTATATGTGTATAGGTGTGTCATCCAACGTGTGCCCATCAACGACACACCAAATCATCATAAAAACCTGAGTGCCCAGTATCGACACTCGAAAACATCATAAAAACCGTGTCCAGCAGCGACACATAAATCCCCATATCTCGGGCGTCGTCTCATCGGATCAGCCCTCAAATCCATCTGATCACACGACTCCGGTCGGTATTCTCCGGATATCCGCTGAGCCAAACTATCACCGGTCGGTAGTGCTCCCCTACCGGGCTCAACGTCTCTCTATACAATCTTTTTGCCCCGGGATACCGTTCCTGGTCCACCATGTACCCGCAGACGGTGCCTCCTCTCCCCTCGAATCGGGTATATATATAGCTCAAAACCGAGAAAACTCATGGTGGACGCCACACATCATATCAAGAGAAACCGCGTTTTTAAAACAATCATTAGTTTTCAAAAATTGCATCTGCGGTTTCTCAAATCCAGAAATCTCATGAAAACCGAAATCTCATAAACATGAGCCAATAATGAAATAATGAGTACCGGCACATAACCAATCTACAGTGCATAACCAAAATGTATATATAAAAATGTGGCATCTAACTAAGTAAGAAATGTAATATCTAAACTAGCATGTGAGGTAATGAGTACTAAGCAATACTAATAAGCTACAAGTTATTAGGTTATACAATGAAGTAGCAATTTCTAATGTGTACGTGGTATGACAATTACCGATAATGAGTGTGTGAGCCGACGAGTATGTGTACGTGCAATATACGCATCATCGGTAATGGTGCATGTGTCCTATCAGACGATGTCATATGGGATAAGGAAAAAGAAAGTGTATGCAAAAACGCAAAATGAGAATAACACGTGAAAGTGTTTCTTAGCACCTCTACTTGGTTTCCATATGCATCAAGTATGCAATTTTAAAAAATTTAGAGGTCCAAGCTACACTAACCTAGAATCAAACTAGAGAATTAGGGTTTATAAGCAAGTAAACAAACTTTACTCTAAGTGAAAAAGGAATACAACCTTTGTAGACCGGTCCTTCACTTCTAAAGCTCCAAGTAGTGCTCCCTAGAACTCTTCTTAGGCTTCACTTGGTGAAAGGAACAAGCTTGCTTAAGGATCTTCGAGGCCGAAGATGATCCACCTTAAAATATCACTAACTCAAGTTACCTCTTCACTAACTAAGGAATTAGTGAAGTAAACAACTTACACTAATGGGCTAGATGAGAGTAGGTTGATGAAGTAGGAATTTTGCTCACTTTAGAAATCTCTTTCTCTTTTTCTTTTCTCACCTCACTCAAAACTAGAGAGCATGAATGAGATGAAGAAGATGAACTTGTGTGAACTGGGGTGAAGAAAATATTTCATAGATATTTGTAGAGAGTTAACCATGGCTAAAGATAATGGTTGGGTTATAAAATACCTAGAGTAAAACAAAAATTAGTGGAATTAGTCAAGGCTTCTACATGCTTCTAAAAGCATCCAAGCCATGTCAATTTCCACCTAATTTTGAATTAACTCTTAATAAATAAAACCCCTTTATTATCTTTAGTTTGGTGTGAGTCTCATACACCCATGTCCTATGTATCATCCACCATGACACAATATATAAATACATATAAATATATATCACATATATATTAAATGCATTTAAAAGAGAAGAAATTCTTTAGTGAGCTAATATTAGTTAATATATATTAATATATCAAATATACAAATATATATCAAATTATTAAATCAACACTTGATTTAATAATCCGGCTATATCATATATAACTGACTAATATCATGTATATCAATTTATCGAATCAACACTTGATTCAATAACCTGGTTATATCACATATAACCGACCGATATTATATATCGCGAGATTAGAATACGGTATCACATACACGTATTTAATCAAGGTCCCGCACATATCACATATGTACCCTACTTCGTTTCGCTTGAGCTAGGAAATCTCTGTGTGGGACTCTAAAGACTCGTCAATACGCTAGCAGTAGGTAATGATCACATCAGTCACCCATAAGCCGTCAGCGGTACTAGCTGGACATAACGGCTACCCAAGTATTGAGCGAATAGAAGATCAACAAGCAAGCTTGTCCAAACTCCCCGCAAAGCCTATAAGCAACACTTACCGTACAGTCCGGTCTCTTCGTCTGATATGTCGCATATCAAGTCTAGGGGTGGAATTGTCAGACCCTAATAACTTGATAAGTCATGCCGATGTATGGCCTATAACCATTCGAGAAGCTACTGATAACACTTACCAGTAAATCTCATCAGCCCTGACCAGGGATTTGCTGTTATTGCCAATCGAGCATAGCGCAACATCAACCCCTAATACCGGGAGAGACGAAACCCTTCCTATCCCTCATTGCCTCCATGTGACTCGGGACTGTATCCAAAATCCACCTGTTTGCACGACTCCTTTGAGCCGTGGTAGGGAGGAAATCAAAGCACAGTGGGAACCACACAAGACTCTATGACGATCTCGGGTCTACAGACTAACCTGTACCAGTGTCAAGAGAGAACTGCTATCTGACGATATATATAATACCAACTAGGAGTTCTCGGCGAGTCCTGTTCGGTGTACCCATTCTCCAATGAGTACCTGTGTACAATCTCTGATGTCAAACACCAATGGCTATGGGATCAACCATCGTCCCATACAGGGTCAAGAAACGTACACACTAGTTTACTCTGGAATATCGATGCCCTGTCTCGATACTCTCTCGACTAGGAACCATTAAAGGATGTACTTATGGACTACCGTGGCCCCACTAGTATGATCTGCATCATAGTCCTGGTAGTCAAGTATATATCTTAAGGGCTTTATCAACATGTATCAGAGAGACAGTATAACGGTACACGTATACATGTTAAGATAAAGAGCAACCATATAGCATACTATCATGTCGAGAAAGAAAGTTCTCTCTCTATATATGTCCAAGCATCCACTATAATATACAATCATGTACAATAATGGCCTCTAGGGCATACATATGACTAACAATACGAGCATAGCAGAAACAGTAAAAAGTAAACGCAACAGTATAAAATACGTAGCTATATATGAGCCATACAATTATAGTTTTAAAATAGTACGAATCGTCATTTTTAGAAAAATAGAGGCTACGGTGTTTTTGAGAAAAAGATACCATTTGAAAATCCGTAGCGTTCTTTGGGGTTGTCTTTTAAAAATGCATAACGATTCGTTAGTATTTGAAAGTAGGTATGACTCTAATTATATTCTAATATCTACTTAAGTGATTAGAAGACTATAATTTTCCGAGTCGAAAGTGATTAGAACGCTATAATTTTCCGAGTCGATACATTCAACAGTCGGTGATCCAGCCTGAAAGTATTACGTATGGTATAATCAATCATACGGCATTCTCGAGTCAAGAGTGCGGATCAATCATTATATATATCATATCTCGTACGGTATAATCCATCGTACGACATCCTTGAATCAAGAGTGCGGGTCAATCATCATATATATCATATCTCGTACGATATAATCCGTCGTGCGATATTATAAAACAAGGATACGGATCTATGGTCACGTACATTCATTCATCTCATCTAGTCACATGTCGTCACATGTTATAAATATATATATATATATCGCCCAATGTCCATATATCATATCATGTCATATCATGACATTTCAATCTCATATCACATAACATAGCCTCGTGACATCGTGTCCGATCATATCGACTCAAATCATCTTAACAAGTCATATCCTCATCTCGTGGTGTCATATCGAAATTATCCTCAAATTTACACGTGTATGTATATATATGTCCATATACATATACACACACACACACATATCATACCAAGTGTGTGTGTGGCAACATATTTACCAATGGCTCAAGGCTAAGAAAAATAAGAGCTAAGGGTATACCTTCCTACGAGTACACTTATTACAGCCTATAGTCTTTTAGAACCCTATTCGCTAAGTATACACATCTAATATTGATATATATATATATATATATATATATATATATAAGTACCCTATTACTACAGTTGTGGAGGTGCTATACGCCATCCACCCGACTTCATCCGTAGATATGCATCCACTCACCTACTATCCTTGCTCTAGCCGAAGTCGATGAACGCCTTGCTCTCCTTTGTCGTCCCGAAAGTCCACGCGAAGGTACCTACAATTCAACGCATATCGTATCGTAAACAAAATCAAATCTGAAAACCGACGCGGCAAGCGAAACGTACATAGATTAGAACCTATGGTCCACGCATGGAAAAATAACCAACAACTCCCGACGTTGACGTACAAACGTCAAACGACCGAGTTCAAACTCAAATACCAAAACTCAAGTTAACAAAAGCCGCAACATGAAATCAGCAACTTAGAAAAACACTCCCAGATTTTTCCCTAGGTGAAATTAAGACATTTTGCATATTGGATAGGCCTATATATATCATATGATAAAGCTATGGACCAAACCTGGGACCCACATGTTGGGTTATGCAAGCGCCCCGATCTTCAATCCGTGGCCAAATGCGGAACAAATTTTTTTTTAAACCGGCGCTAACACAACCCTATAATCTGGATCGACCCTATAAACCCTAGATAACAAAACATGCATATGAGTTAGAATGGTTATATCGAATGATCTGTGTCCTTCGGTCTTGAATCATCTTCCCAAGCTCCTAGAGGCCTCCTTGATCAAGCTTGATCTCTGGTCTCGCTCCATCGAAGATGATCCATCCGAGAGTCTATGAATCGAGCTCCAACCTCATATCCGAGGTAACTAGGGTACCTAGATCGCTACACTAGATATTGTAGAAGAAGTAGAGAGTGATGAAGGATTAATTTGTCTCAAGACACCCAAGGTTTCTCAACACATGAGAGGGTTTGGGTGGAGGAAGAAGAAGATGCCATAAGGATGAGAGTGTTGAGAGCAACTCAAGAGAGAGAAAAAGAAATGAATAATGGCTTGTCATTTTTTGTTTATTGTGTGAGTGTGATAAGAAATAATGGAGCCATCACATAAATGTCCATGTCTCCAAAATATCTTAATCAACAAAAAATATCTCAAGTCAACATAATCTCACAACAAACAAAAACCCTAAGCATGCTAGAATAGTAACCATGAGTCACTAATTAGTCATGCCACAAAAATACAATAAACACCTCATCCTCCACCTCAATAACCTTTTAATCCAAAAAGGTCTAAACCATGATGATGTGCAATCTTCTAAAAGTAATCTTGTAATAAATTACAAGAATACCCCTCAACCGTATATACATACTCGCATCCGTATTCCGAAGAATACGAATACAAAAAGACGAAAATAATCCAACAAATATAATACTAGGATCCAGTCCACTAGTATTATCCATCCGAATATCATCCGTACACAAGTACACGTATGTGATCGAACCCTGCCATAAAACCATACGGCCTCTGCATCGTTTCGCTCGAAACAGGGAAACCTTCTGTATGGGACTCTAAAGATTCGTCAATACGCTGGTAGTGGGTTTAACCACAAGCACGTTAGAGGCACTAGCTGTACGTAACGGCTACCCAGGTATTGAGCGAAAGGGAGGCCGACGAGCAGACTCATCCTGAAACCCCTACTGATCCTGACAGTGACAATATCCGTACAGTCTGGTCCGTTCGTCTATGAGTATCGCATATTGAGTCTAGGGGGTGGATAAAGTCAGACCCCTAATAACGCGATATTTAGTGTCGGTATGAAGCCTATCACCACCTGAGAAACTACCGATCCTAGATCAGTAATTCTCGACTACCTTGGCCAAGGATTTCTGGTGATGGCCACCCATGCACAACCGTGACATCAACCCCCAATACCAGGAGAGACGAATCCCCCGACGATCCACTCACTGCCTCCATGTGGCTCGGGACTGTACCCAACTTAAACCTGTTTGCACGACTCCTTTGAGCCGTGGTAGGGTAGTAATCAAAGAACAGTGGGAACTCACACGAGATAAATGATGATCTCAGGTCGATAGACTAACCTGTACACATGTCACCAGGAAACTGCTTGTTGGATTACGGCAGCGCCCCGACCATCAATCCGTGGCCAAATACGGAACAAAAACTTTTAAAACCCGGTGCTAACGGAACCCTAATCTACAGATTGTACCATTAACCCTACACTAGTTCTATAAAAGGAGTTTAGAGAGGTTATACCGATCGATCCGTGTCCTTCGGTCTTCAACCTTTGTCCCAAGCTCCTCATGGCTTCCCCGATCAAGTTTGATCTCCGGTCTCCCCACATCGAAGAAGCTCCACGTCGAAGGTTCGTAATACGGGCTCCCGTCTCTAAACCGAAGCAACTCGGGCATCGAGTTTGCTAGCCTAGATGCCCAAGATGAAGTAGAGATAGTGTGTGAATACTTTGTCTCAAAACACACATGGATTCTCAACTCATGAGAGGGATGGGTGGAGGTTGAAGAAGATGCCCATGAGAGGAAAGTGTGAGCTCAAGATAAAAAAAGGGCAAGTGAGGAAAATGGCTAAGTATTGTGTTGAATATTTTTGTGAGCACTTAAAGAAAAAGCAAGGCTAGAAAAAGATCTGCCCCTTCACCAAAACATATCCCACACAATAATATTAGCCACAAAAACAATCCATGTCACAATGAATGATCACAAGACCCAACACTATGAGTCACCAAGTGCATGTTCCATGAATCGATGCACAAGGCCAAGACTTGCACTCACACTTTCCACCCAATTAAACATTTAAACTAAATGTTTAATCCCAAAAAAAGAAATGGCATCAACTAAAGAAATCTTGTAACGAATTACAAGAACACCCCTCATCCGTATATACATACCCGCATCCGTATTCCGACTGAATACGAATACAACGGGATGAAAGTAATCCAACAATATAATACTAGGATCCAGCTTAAACCAAAGCCCACTAGTATTATCCGTCCGATCATGATCCGTGCACAAGTACACGTATATGATCGAACCCTGTCATAAAACCATACGGCTTCTACAACGTTTCGCCCGAACCGGGGAAACCCTCTGTGTGGGACTCTAAAGACTCGTCAATACGCAGGCAGTGGGTTTAACCACAAGCACGTTAGTGGCACTAGCTGTACGTAACGGCTGTCTAGGTTTTGAGCGAAAGGGAGGCCGACGAGCAAACTCATCCTGAAACCCTACTGAGCCTGACAGTGACAATATCCGTACAGTCCGGTCCGTTCGTCTATGAGTATCACATATCGGGTCTAGGGGGGTGGATAAAGGCAGACCCCTAATAACGCGATAATTAGTGTCGGTATGAAGCCCATCACCACCTGAGAAATTACTGATTCGAATCGGTAATTCTCGACTACCTTGGCTAAGGGTTTCTGGTGATGGCCACCCGTGCACACCGCGACATCAATCCCGAATATCGGGAGAGACGAATCCCCTGATGATCCGCTCACTGCCTCCATGTGGATTAGGACTATACCCAACTAAAACCGGTTTGCATGACTCCTTTGAGCCGTGGTAAGGTAGTAATCAAAGCACAGTGGGAACTCACACGAGAAAAATGACGATCTCAGATCGATAGACTAACCTGTACACATGTCACCAGGGAACTGCTATCTGACAATAGGTATAATACCAATTAGCATGTTCCCGGCGAGTCCGTCCGGTGTACTCATAACCCAATGAGCACCTGTATACATCTTAGGTGAACCAACTGACACTAATAGCTTGTGAGACCGGCCACCGCCCCTCGTCGGGGTCTCGATCCGTATACACTAGTCTACTCTTGGAGTATCGATGCCTAGTCTCGAAACTCCCACTACTAGGGACACTTTAAGGATGTGCTTATAGACCACCCAACTCTCAGGTATATGATCTCCATCATACTGCTGGTAGTCAAGCAAGAATCCTATGGGCTCTATCAACATGTAATAGTGATATGTAATGTCACCTGAAGCATGTACACGATGATAAAGACAAACCAGATAGCATACTATCATCTCGAGTAAGACTGTTCTACCAGTATAGGTCCTCCCTCAATCATTGAAATCATGTGCCCACGATCCAATAATTGACTTGATGGCACTATAGTCAACAATCTCTCACTTGCACTTAAGGCTAATTATTGCGGTGTCGCATACTCACAGCCCGTGTGATACCGTACACCCAACTTCTCTACTAATCAGTTTCACAAAGCTCGTTTGTAAAACTATTGCGTTCGAGAAATAGCCTCAGTGAGTGGATCCACTCCAATGTTCCTTTCTATGTCTCTCTTTATCTCAAGTTCGCGGAGAAAGCCATCTCTCAAATGAGCAATACCTGTCTTAGAATATGTCTGGATATCTGATGGGACCCAGTTCACAAATGAACTCCAAATCTAGCAAACTTCTTAGACTGTATCGTCAACTGAATTTAATCAGTATCCTGCGCCATGCCTCCCTCAGTATTCGTTTGGACCACCTGTCCAAACTACTGCCCCTCAAAAGAGAGAAAACCATAACTGTGACAGTTACTTTGTCATCCAGGTCACCTTGGAAGCCTGGAATGATAACCGTCTCCCGAAGGAGCTGCCGTTCTCAAATCCCTAGAACATCTACTTATGTTCATAAACTGCTTCCGAACGTTTCTCCAGGATTGGATTAATATATCAACTTATTGCATCTAATGCAAAAACAACATCTGGTGTGGTACTTAACATCTCATGATTGACTCAATTGCCTGAGCAAGTGATATGCCAATCATGCACATCCCTCTCCCCTTTAGTCTGTAAGACACCTTTAGAGAGGGTGACTCCATCACTTGCAGGTACACCATCGTGCCAGGAGTCGTCCATTCTAAAATACCTTTAGAATACTGTCTAAGTACCTAGATTGGGAAACTACCCAAATCTAGATCTAAAACCATAGATCTAGTAACCAAAATGCCTGATATTATATCCACATCCTATGTGGAGAAACAACTGTGTGACAACCACAGTATAACCGACCGTAGTATAGGAATTTCACTTCTCATAAAGTGCATGTCATCCAAATTCCAGGACATCACACCCTACTACCTTCTTTATAGATCCATCCCCTATTCTGATGAAGTCAAAACCTATGACTGTCACATCAAAAATAGATGATCTATCTCCGCTATACTTACTTTAGTCTATAAATAGACACAAGCTACTTGTCCACCACGCTTCCGCTGCTCCCACTGACTACAACAACCCTCTGGCAGAGTCATATACACGTGCACTTCTAAAGCTAGTTTAGAACGACGCTATACTCATCCTCCTGCTGGGTCTTATAGTTTAGAACAACAGTAATGACAAGTCTGGATAAACGAGAACCTCCCTGTCATCGTCTTTGAGGATACCGAAGTACCTCTTGGGCGCCTGAGGTTACTCACCATATCTGCGGAGTGGCTAATGGAATATTAAACCTGATTGAATCTTTAGGTTCTATTAAATTTTCAGTAATCCTTTGCGGTTCTGGAATCACTTCCAGTTCTACCATACTCCCACTACTGTTTTATGAAAAAGTCCATTTTACTAAAACTGTCACAACCCGAAATGGCACGTGACTGGCACTTGAATCATGTGAAGTCTATAGGACCACACCTAATTCAAGTAAGCCAAAAGCCCAGAAATCTAAACCATTTGAAAAGAGAGTGAAGGAAAAACTTAGTTTAAAGCAAGTGTTTTAACAAAATGAGCCGTAGTAAGCATTTTTAAAACATCAAGTCTTTTCCAAAAATTTCGGAAGAGTTTCCCTTGTAAATACTGGCCCCAAACGGGTACAAACATGAATAATATACATGCAAAATAAAGACATCCCCAAGCGGGAGCTAGCTCTTCACCAATTGGCAGGGACAACTACGCAATGCAATATAATATACAACGCCGAAGGGCGAGGATCAAAACTCAGCAAGGAAACCAACATCCTCAAGAAAACCAGAGAAAAACTACAATAATACAGCGCGCGACTTTAAGATCGAAAGAATATACACTGGTCTTCTAAGTCTATCAATAATACAAGTCTGGTTGATGGAGTTTTCTAGATACAACTGAAATAAATAAGTGTACAACGGTGGTCACGATGCAAGTGAACTCACCTACCAAAGCAATCACCCGGAAAGAAGCAGTGTGCCAGCAAAGCCGCTAAGGAAACCTGTACGGCGAAACCTGCAAGAAACTGTGGCACAACGGGGGTGAGTTGCCAACTTGTGAGTAGAAAACATCACCGAGCAGAAATCGTATGTATGACTCTATCCCAGGTCATAACATAATAATATATCCTCAATACTATAGCCTGAAGTATCTAATAATGGCGATGTATACATCTACTATAGTGTAGTACCAAGTGCTCATGTCAGTGCCTCAGGTAGCAACATATCACATATATGATGTATGAATGCATTACAAATGAAAACAGAATACATCATGAATGAGAAAACTGTTTTCTTAATTTAGTGAGATTTCTGTATATAAAAATCGAGGTATCATCAGTGAAATCAACATAGAATCCGTGTCAAGCATCGACACAAAACATATATCCCAATATCCAATATCTCGGGCTCCGGCAATCCGGACTGGCCCCTATCATAAATCTCAATATCTCAATGTCTCAATATCTCGGGCTCCGGCAATCCGGACTGGCCCCTGGGCTCCGGCAATCCGGACTGGCCCAAATCATCAAATCTCATGACAACGTCGGTATCCTCCGCATCACAAATAACCGGTCGGTAGTGCTCCCCTGCCAGGCTCAACGCCATCATCTGCGATCATCTTGCCCCAGGGTACCGCACCGGGTCCACCATGCACCTCAGACGGTTCTTCCTCCTCCTCGAATCGGGTGTATGATACCGCTCAAGAGCCAAGAAAACTCATGGTGGACACCTCTCAAATCATATCACGAGAAAACCGCAATTTTCTATCTTTAAAATGATAATATGTTTATAAAATCTTTACGGTTTCTCCAAATCCAGAAATCTCTCGAGAGTAAATAAACAGTGCATTACCGGCATAAAGCCCCATAATATAGCATGGCAAATGGATAAATACACATGCATGGATATCTAAGTAAAGAATGCAAATGTCTAATTTAGCACATAAAAGCACGCATACTATTAATATGTTGAAACTACTAGCTAGCAGGTCATATCAATGAAGTAATAATTCTAAAGTGTACGCGTCATGGCAGTTACCGATGATGATGTGTGTGAGCCGGCAAGCAAGTGTTCGTATACATACGCATCATCGGTAATGGTGCTGGTGTCCTGACAGCATGGGTTCATAATAAACAAAGGAATCACAAGTATAAGCATGCAATGCGATATAACAACAAGAATATACGATATATATACGAGTCATACAGTTTTGGCATTTGAAATAGCACGAATCGTGGTGTTTAGAAAATAGGGGCTACGGTGTTTTTAAGAAAATGTACGTCCTTTGAAATATCCGTAGTATCCCTTGACCTGTCTTTAAAATACTCACGATTCGTTAGTTTTGGAAATAAGTATGTCTCGAGTCCAAATCTAACATCTACTAAGTAAACTACAGGACAAGCTAAGAGACTAACCAAAGGGGTAAGGAAATCCACCTAAGTCCGGTCAATATATCTAGTAGTTGGTGATCCCGTCTCAATAGCGTCACATACGATAAACTATATAATACGACATCCTCAAATCAAGAGTGTGTATCAATCAACATATTTAAACTTCGTACGGTAAAATCCATCGTACGGCATCCCAAAATCGGGGTACGGGTCTACTATCACATTTATCTAATTATCTATCCGGTATCGCTATCATCATATCATGAACTAGGGGTACTGATCTAAAGTCTAGTACATTACGATACCATCAACAATATCGCGTGTGTATGAAAACACATCGCTCAACGATCCACTATAATATCATGTCGTGTCTCATAGCACGACCTAAATCACATCACCGATCTCACGGCATCATGCCCAATCACATCGACTCATCTCCAAGTATCATATACTATCCTCATCATACATGTGTGTGTGTGTGTAGCAACACATCCACACACACACACACACGCACATATCATATACACCAAAAAATAACACGTGTGTGCAAGTGTGTGTATGTCAACCTTATTCTAGGGTTCGCGACTAAGAAACTAACTAAAAACGTTTTCTACCAATTACACTAAAACTAACCCATGCTCTCCTAAATCTTTCTTGCTAACTAATAACGAGTCACATAACACATATTCGTATATATACATGATATATCATAGGCTACACTACGAACTGCGGGGGTGCTATACGCCATCCACCCGACTTCCCCCGTAGATATATATCTACTCACCTTGATCCTTGCTTGCCGAAGTCGATGTCGCCATGCTCCTCCTTGCTATCCGAAGTCCACGCGAAGGTGCCTACATATATAACAAATAGTATTGTAAACCGAAATCGCGGACGAAAACCAAAACGGCACACGAAACACGCATACGTTAGAACCTATGGTTTATGCATGCAAGAAGAACCAATACCCCTCGACATCGACGTACAAACGCCAATCGATCGAGACAACACAAAAATACCCAAATTCAAGTTACAGAATTCGCAAAACCGAAATCAGAAACGATGTAAAACACTTCCAGATTTTACCCTAGGTGAAATTAGCCAATTTTGCATATGGGGTAGGTCTAATTTACTGAAAATGGAGCTATGGACCAAGCGCAAACCTAATTGGAAGTACCCAGGCCGCAAATTACGGCCATGAAGGATTAATTTGCGGCCATGAATGGGGGATGGGGCCTCGGGTCTTTAGGGTATACTCCAAATCACCTGCACACTTCACTGTGATCGCTAGATATTTTTCAGGTGCCCCGGGTCGTAGCAGATCCCTAAATATCACCACAATTCCCAAAATCTTCCGATATCGGAGTTTCTAAGTTTGGGTTAAGGGGTTTTAGTCTCAGGTTTTGTCCTGAATTCTAACACTAGAGGGGTTGTATGGCCTCTACTAACCTCAATTTACACTTCACAACTCATAAAATCACCTAACCTCTTCTTGGAATTTTCAACCATCACTAAACTACACTTAAACACTTCTAAACTAAATTAGATGCTAAGGTAATTGAAATACTACCCTAATGATGAAAGAATTACCTCATTTGGCAACTCAAGAAAATTCTTGAGTTGCCCCAACTCTTCAAAATCCCAACTTTCTTGGTTCCCCATGCTTGTAGTGAGCTTGTGCATACTTTTTGTGAAAGGAAATAGGTGTTTTGAGGTGTTTTTGGGGTTGATATGAGGTGGTGTAGGTGGTGGAGGGAAGAGGGCAGCCATGCATGAAGAAGGAGAAGAAAATGGTGAAGGGAAATGAAGTGAAAACAAATGGGAGCCTTTGTCAAATGACCCCTCACCTCTCTCTCTCTTCTTTCTCTTGCCCATACCCATTTCTTTAATATTTTCCTTTATCTTTTCTTATGGTTATATTTCCTTTGCATTCCCAAATTAAAACAAAGCCATGCTAAAATAAAAAGAGAAAGTCATGGTAGAATAAATGTAACAAATGCTAGCAAATATGATATGGTGCATGTCACATGTACAAAACACAATCAATGCATGATTAAATACTAATCGAGTTTAGTAACACTAACTTATATACAAATCATTGTATACTAAATTGTACAATTCCCAATTTTCATAAATTCTTTTAAAATCAATAATTGATATAAATTTCCAAATATTCCCAATTTATCGGTATATAATTATACTATATCATTAAAACTAATTTCCACACATTAAAATATTCATAATATTTATTATTCAATTATATAAATTCCCAAAAATAATATTTTATTTTTCTGAAATGTTACAAAAACCGTGGCAAGTCAAGAACAATATCACTATTGATCTTCCAGATGGTAGAAAGTTAACCCTCGTCATAGCCCGGGATAACCCACAAACTGCCATTACAGAAACGTGCCTTGAGTTATCCAGAATCTGGTTTTAAGCATAAGCCGGACAACTCCATATACCCTAACATCATTAAGATATGAACCATTCTATATACAATATAGAAACAGAGGCACTGATTTAATTGGAACCAGATTCAAATCATGCAGCTGTCTCCAGTGCATATCAACTAAATGGAGAGAGGCCGATCAACATTACTCAATTTAGGAGTGCATCCAGATATGAGTAACCTAAAAGAGAAACAAGTTCTCAAAACCAAACACAAGTATCTACATCTGCGATCACCTTGAAAAATCCCGATACTTGTAACACATGCTTCTCTACTTTATTCTTGTACCTATAACTTCTCAAAACTTGGACCTTGTATTTCTACGAAATACTTGTCTAAAACTGGAGAAGTCACAAGTAAACAGAACATAGCACGAGCACCAACCCCTC
This sequence comes from Agapanthus africanus, assembly GCA_030015575.1. Classification (NCBI taxonomy): domain Eukaryota; kingdom Viridiplantae; phylum Streptophyta; class Magnoliopsida; order Asparagales; family Amaryllidaceae; genus Agapanthus; species Agapanthus africanus. Next base: position 151,531,229 of record JASDDO010000006.1, read on the forward strand.
TGTCCTAATGGACACTGGACAACATACAATACTTTGTATAAGTCCCCTGAGTTGAATAACTCAAACCCTGTGCGTCGTAGGTAGAAAACTGTACTATGGTTAAGAAGAATTACACCGCTGTTTAATACTTCTTACCTAACCATCAACTGATATAGGTAAATGTCATGGACATAATTTCAAAAAGTTATATCTCACTTTATGAAATAAACGTACAGATATATCATTTTGAAATTGGTGCATAACAACGGATATTCAAAACCAAATATTTGCCGTTAGGCAAAACCCCAGATGATTTTCTCAAATATCACCAATTACAACGAATTCCGATATAATGAAGATATAATCACCTAATTCCCAATAACTTACTCCCACTCATCATCTGTAAAACTATACAGATGTGAGAATCAAACCTGGTAAATACATACCCTGGAGCAAGGATCTAATTGGGAAATCTGTTTTCAATTAACAACGCATAGTGAAACTGAAATATAAAAATGTTTCGAAGGGGTATCCCGTTATTCCTAGTAATGCCTCTTCCATTCTCCAGATTCATGACTATAACCTTATATTTCCTTGCCATCTCTCCAAATCCCTTTATTTGTCTTTACTCATTAACTTCTGTACACCACCCTTAAGCTAAATGGTTTTCTTCCTTCCCTACCGTTCAGCACCATCCTATGGTTTGGAAGAAAACTATCCAACAAGCGTAATTGGTGTACTCTGTTAATCCTAGGAGCCCTCGCAACCTGAGAGAAGGTAAATATAAAAGACAACTGAATAAACCTTATTCTATTTCTCCTGAACCAGAATCCATCCTCGAACTGGAACAAGTTCCTTTGAGTTCGTATGTAACTATACGACGGATTATCCAATAACTGTGGATCTTCGTAGTGACACGGGGTATTCTGGAGAAATCCAAAGGTGAAGTAGGAGTGGCGATGAAATACGTGGTTTGGTTGTGAATGATAGCAGTCGCAATTTATTTTGCCCTCTTTCTAATCCCTTTATCTGTCTTTACTTATTACCTTCTGTACATCACACTTAGACTAAACGGTTTTCTTCCTTCCCTACCGTTCGGCACCAACCTATGGTTTGGAAGAAGACTATCCAATAAGCGTAATAGGTGTACTCTCCTAATCCTAGGAGCACTCACAACCTGAGAGAAGGTAAAGATAAAAGATTACCGAATAAACCTTATTCTATTTCTCCTGAACCAGAATCCATCATCGAACTAGAACAAGTTCCTTCGAGTTCGTATGTAACTATACGACGGATTATCCAATAAATGTGGATCTTCGTAGCGATATGGGGTGTTCTGGAGAAATCCAAAGGTGAAGTAGGAGTGGCGATGAAATATGCAACTCTGACAATCCAAAGGCCAGTGTGTTTTAAGAAGGTTCGGTTAACTTGGTTACTGAGTTATAGTCTATGGTCGGAACATGGTCGCTGCCAAAGAGAGAGAGAGAGAAAAGAAACACTCTGCGTGTACTCTAATCTAGATCAGAATGGTTAATCACTTTATCTAATCAGGATGTCTCCCACTGTATCCTCAAATTCTCTTCTAAACCTGAAAGAAGAATTAGTCGGGATCATCTAAAATCACCCGAGGAGTAAACCAACTCATCAGTGGGTATCGGGATCCAATTATCATCGCATGATAACCTGATGGAATCCACTCACGTTATCACACTCCAGAAGGTATGCGCATGCCTGGCAAGTTTCCTGTATGTTTGAAACTCCCGATGTGATTTTTACCCCATGCTCTTATGACCTTGACGAAGCCCAACATATCATAAGTCACATGTCAAGTTCTACCCGTCATTGTCTAGATTAATTTGAACCTACCCGTACATACTCTTGACGAAGGCCAACAAAGTAGTACGACTGTCCCAAACCAACGCATCTAGCTATGCAACAGAAAAGTAACAAGCAGCTACCATACACTATGCCTTCACGAAGGCCGACAAACATAGCATGAATACTAAATGCTACCTATCTGAAATGACGGAGGGCTACGAATGGTTTTTAGCGAAAAACCTTTAACGTAATGAACTTGATATCGTTGAAGGAACCAGATAGATTTTTACAAATATATAGTGGCGAAAACTTTTGCTAAAGAGGTCACTCCCGGTGAAGGGATCTCGGCTCTTTCCTCGTAGAATGAGGTGCCGGATATTCCCACTGAATACCGCGATGCAAAGCAAAAAGTAATCGACTATAGTGAAGTTATTACCCTGACGCAAACTTCTGCCCAAGAGGTCACTCCCGGTGAGGGGATCTTGGCTCTTGCCTCGTCTAATGAGGTGCTGGATATTCATAACCGAAAACCACTGTGCAAAACAAATGAAAACGTCCTTGTAATAACAACTTTTTGAAAATTGTTCCAACAACATCGAATAGGTCTTTTTTCCTTGCATTAATCTGAATCAACGCAGTCTCATCAATTAATCACGTCACAAAAGAACGAAAATATGATGTACGTATATGCCATCCGCATTCGCCACTGGGTCCCGTCATCACCCGTTAGGTTACTTAACTAACGACAGAGCGGGGACTGGACTAGCGCGGGTGTAAAACATATACAACATCTACCAGTATATATATAGCAATATATAATAATCGCTCCAGGTATGATAAATGCAACATCACAAACAACCGATAAGCACCACAGAACAATACAGATAATCTGGGAGCCCCGGGTTTCCTTTAAGCCGCAAGTGAAACCCGACGTTCCCCTGGTCGTGTGGATAGCCTGTGCAATGAAAACCTAGACCCCTACGAGCGCGGCAAGTTACCCGCCAAAACCATAAGTGAGGTAGCCCCCTTCATCAAAGTGAATGGGCCACCCAGCACTTAACGGAATCCGGTAACTTGAGCATCCCTCCTTGGGTCAACCTCTACCCCCTACGAGTGCGGCGAATAGCCCGTCAATTCTAGAGTGAGGCCCCCTCCTTCTCAACGCCATGAGATGCGGACCCGTTGCCCTCCAGAACCCGGCTATCCGTGCACTCCATCGTGGGGTAATCCTAGCAGAAAAGAAAAATATGTACAGCGGTGACATCGACTTCAACCCGGTCGTGCCCCAAACAAATAATATATAAACAGGCAGTGACGACAGTCCACATGTCGGACGCTCGCCCCGCGATATCAAATGTACAAATAAAACTAAACTATACTAACATTGCACCCAAGCTATCCACCACGACGATTCCGCAACAATACAACACAACACAGAACATCAACGTGGATGTCACGTTCGCAAACCCGTTTAAAAGAATTATAGCAATTAGATAAGTTGTACCGCTCTAATGACATTCACAGTCGCAGATAGTAATGTAAGTACTGTAAAACTTTAAACAATGTTAGAAATATGGACTTCGAAATAACCCTGAATAGCCCCAAACAACTAGATAAAACCATATCCAAACTGGGCTAAACTAGCAATACCACTGAACCAATATTCCAGAGACTAGACAGCACACCAAAACTCAAGTCCCAGATCCACTAAAAAACCGGCCAGGCCGGATTTTACCTCAATGTGGCCGGTCCAATAGTGGAGTTAGGGGCTCGTGTTTGGTGTATAGTCTAGTTGTTACCTTGGTAGTCTTCTGCAGTTGCTAAAATATTTTTAGAAGACCTAAAAAATTTCGACAGAGAATGGAATACTACGGGTATTGTTTCGGAGTTGTTTCGGTTTCGATATTTTAACATCGTCTAAACAAACTAGTATTGGGTTAATGGGTTGGCTCTGAAACCATGTTGGGTTACGGCAGCGCCCCGGCCATCAATCTGTGCCAAATGCGGAACAAAAACTTTTAAAACCCGGCGCTAACGGAACCCTAATCTACGGATCGTACCATTAACCCTACACTAGTTCTATAAAAGGAGTTTAGAGAGGTTATACCGATCGATCCGTGTCCTTCGGTCTTCAACCTGTGTCCCAAGCTCCTTGCGGCTTCCCCGATCAAGTTTGATCTCCGGTCTCCCCACATCGAAGAAGATCCACGTCGAGGGTTCGTAATACAGGCTCCCGCCTCTAAACTAAAGCAACTCGGGCATCCAGTTTGCTAGCCTAGATACCCAAGATGAAGTAGAGATAGTGTGTGAATACTTTGTCTCAAAACACCCATGGATTCTCTATAGGGTTACGGCAGCGCCCCGACCATCAATCCGTGGCCAAACGCGGAACAAAAACTTTTAAAACCCGCTCTAACGGAACCCTAAACGACGGATCGTACCATTAACCCTAGACTAGTTATATAAAAAGAGTTTAGAGAGGTAATACCGATCGATCCGTGTCCTTCGGTCTTCAACCTCCGTCCCAAGCTCCTCGCGGCTTCCTCGATCAAGTTCGCTCTCCGGTCTCCCCACATCGAAGACGATCCACGTCGAGGATTAGTAATACGGTCTCCCGCCTCAAAACCGAAGCAACTCGAGCATCCAGTTTGCTAGCCTAGATACCCAAGATGAAGTAGAGTGTGTTTGTGATTACTTTGTCTCAAAACACCTAAGGATTCTCAACTCATGAGATGGAATGGGTGGAGGTTGAAGAAGAAGCCATAGGTGAAGAAGTGTGAGCAAAAGACTTGGCATAAAGAAAAAGCAAGTGAAGAAAGTATTTGTTCTTTTTCTTTTGTTTTTTTGGGTTTGTTATTGTGAGCTATTTGTTGTGAGTGGGCAACTAAAGAAAAGCCACACACATACAAAAAAAAAGGATCTGCCATCTCTCATGCTCACCACAAATATCTCACAAAAAATCTTAACCAAAACAAAACCAAGGCACATGCCACAATCAATGCCAAATGCCAAGACTTGCATTCACAATTTCCATCACAACAATATTAAACATTAAACTAAATGTTTAAATCCAAGAAAAAGAAATGGCAACCTCAAAAGTAAACTCGTAACGAATTACAAGAATACCCCTCATCCGTATATACATACCCGCATCCGTATTCCGACTGAATACGAATATTACGAGATGAAAATAATCCAACAGTATAATACTAGGATCCGGCTTAACCCAAAGCCCACTAGTATTATCCGTCCGATCATGATTCGTGCATAAGTGCACGTATATGATCGGACCCTGCCATAAAACCATACGGCCTCTACAACGTTTCGCCCGAATCAGGGAAACCCTCTGTGTGGGACTCTAAAGACTCGTCAATACGCTGGCAGTGGGTTTAACCACAAGCACGCTAGTGGCACTAGCAGTACGTAACGGCTACCCAGGTATTGAGCGAAAGGGAGGCCGACGAGCAAACTCATCCTGAAACCCTACTGAGCCTGACAGTGACAATATCCGTACGGTCCGATCCGTTCGTTTATGAGTATCGCATATTGAGTCTAGGGGGATGGATAAAGTCAGACCCCTAATAACTTGATATTTAGTGTCGGCATGAAACCTATCACCAACTGAGAAACTACAGATCCTAGATCGGTAATTCTCGTCTATCCCGACCGAGGATTTCTGGTGATGGCTACCCGTGCACACCGTGACATCAACCCCCAATACCGGGAGAGACGAATCCCCTGACGATCCGTCCACTGCCTCCATGTGGCTCGGGACTGTACCCAACTAAAACCTGTTTGCACGACTCCTTTGAGTTGTGGTAGGGTAGTAATCAAAGCACAATGGAAACTCACACGAGACAAATGACGATCTCAAGTCGATAGACTAACCTGTACACATATCACCAGGGAACTGTTATCTGACAATAGGTATAATACCAACTAGCATGTTCCCGGCGAGTCCGTCCGTGTAACATTTCAGAAATATAAAATATTATTTTTGGAAATTTAATATTAAAATAATATATTTCGCGAAAACTATTCGATTTGCGAATAGTGATTTTTCGTAAAATGGTATATGTATATACCAATATTTGGAAAATAATCGGAGATTAAAATGATTTATTTATTTTAATGATATTTATCGGATTTTGGTCAAATTCGTATTTTTTAACATTTTCCATGGCTAGTGCACCATGTCATGTGCATGTTGGGATTGTGTTTGTGACTTGTGTATTTGTGAGTGGTGTGAATGAGAAAAAGAAAAGGGAAAAGAAAAGAAAAGGCAAAGAGAGAAAGAGTTATGAGAGTAAAACAATAAATGGGTATATCTATCTACACAAGAATCATACGGTCACTTTTAAACGGTACACATCGTCATTTTGAAAATAGGTATGGTTCAGATGGCAATCTTTATATCGGCGATCCCGCCTCATAACATCCGATATGACAATAATTCTCGATCATCATCCTCAATTTACTAGTGCGGATCAATCATCCGGTACATCTCATCGCGTACGCTAATCTATCATACGGGGCCATCAAACAGAATAGGGAATCTATCGATCTATACAATAATGAGGGTACGGATCTAAAGTCTTGTACACCATATTACTCATTATACTCATAAATACACACACACACACACACACATATCTCAAATCATATTTGTATAAACATCATATCTTATTAATTTCACAACACCTCTATCTAGATCTCATGTTGTGTTTATTGATCTCGATCTCATATCATACCATTATCAACCCATACTTGTCATCTTTCAATTCATACTTATCATGATTCACTTCTCATTTCATATTCTCATATATCAATCCGAGTCATCTATATCTATCATCTCAATATCCCATATAATGTTATCTTATATTCCTATATCCTATTCTCAAGCCAATATGTATTCATTGGTGTCAACTTTTATCATATTATATCCTTTTTAAATCCTATAATCATGTTATCTTAAACTCGTAGCATAACCTTTATTTGATTATAATTTATAACGCAACCTTCCATATCAATGTTTGCGGGGGTGCTATACATCATCCACCCGACTTCCCCCGTAGATATAAATCTACTCACCTGCTAAACTCCTCGCTTAGCCGAAGTCGATGTGCTTCATCGTATCGGAAGTCCACGCGAAGGTACCTACAATCAATACACAATCACAATACTATAAAAACCAATATCCGAAAACCGATACGGCACACGAATTGCTTATAGGTTAGAACCTATAGCTTACACATGAAAGATCAACCAAATAACCCTCGTCCGTTGACGTACAAACGTCCAACGACGGAATCAAATCTAAATATAAAAACCACGCATTCCAAATATAAAAACCAAGAATTCACATATCGGAAAACATAGCCAAAACACTCTCAAGTACTTCCCAGATTTTGGCTCAGGTAAATTGGGACTAAACAAGCAAGTACAGGGGATAGGTTATAGGGTAAGTGAGCTACAAGCAAAACCATAACACCAAAGGAGATAGGGGGTCCGGCGACATCAAGAAAAAATCCGGCCTCGCCGGTCATAGTGGGAGCAAATGGGTTCGTATTTCTGTGGTGGTCTTCTAGTGGTTTATCTAGGTCAATGGACTTGCTTGATTTTCTTAAAAATACCCCAGATAGCTCCAGATACCCTATATGCCTTTAGGTTTCACAAAACCGACACGGAACAATTTCTAAGTTCATATATCGGGTTCCAAACTCATTTCCAGGCCATGAAATCAATCTCTAAGGTCTTGTAAACACTCACTACACCTCAATTAACCACTTAACAACAACTTGTAATTTTTTATGATCACATATCCTAATTATATCAAATTCTAAACTAAACTAGGATATTTAACATAAACACTAATCTAAAGTGAAGAGATTACCTCATTGGCAACATAGGAAGATTCTTGAGTTGCCCAAAGTCTTCAAAATCCAAACTTGAATGGTTCTAAGGGTTTAGGATGAGTTTGTGCATATTTATTGTGAAGGAGGCATGAGGTTTTTAGAAGGAAATTGAGATGATGCATGGAGGTAGTGAGGTGAAGAAGCATGAAGTAATTGAGTTGAAGAAAACAATGGGGAATGGAGAATGGGGCAGCCAAGTCTAACCCTCTCTCTTTTATGCTCACTCTCTCACTCACAAATATCCCCTACACCCACTCTCCAAACAAATATCTCTTTTATTTTTCACTCATTTTTTTTTACTCTCATAACTCTTTCTCTCTTTGCCTTTTCTTTTCTTTTCCCTTTTCTTTTCTCATTCACACCACTCACAAATACACAAGTCACAAACACAATCCCAACATGCACATGACATGGTGCACTAGCTATGGAAAAATGTAAAAAATACGGATTTGACCAAAATCCGATAAATATCATTAAAATAAATAAATCATTTTAATCTCCTATTATTTTCCAAATATTGGTATATACTTATACCATTTTACGAAAAATCGCTATTCGCAAATCGAATAGTTTTCGCGAAATATATTATTTTAATATTAAATTTCCAAAAATAATATTTTATATTTCTGAAATGTTACAGTCTTCCCCCCTTAAAGAAATTCGGTCCCCGAATTTAAATTCAACTCGGCAAATAGTAAAACATTTCAATAATCAGCTCAAATCAACGGGGCTCCGAAATCCCGGAAGACATAGAAATACCACAGCGCATCATGTGCGCCTCAAAACGAGTACGAAACTCAAAATCAAACTCCGTCAAGCATCATGCAATCATCGAAGTTATAAATGGAAATACGGATCTCGAATTCCACTACTGGAATTCAAATGCACTATAGTCAAATCATAATACGTATATAGCACACATCTTTGTAAAACCATTTTAAAAGCTGAATAAAACACATGCAAAATCTTTTCCAAATCTCCGTGCTATGCGTAGCTCACGGCACAAGTGGCGGACGATCATTTGTAAAGTAGTAAATATATACCTATATATGTTTAGCTCAATTTATACGTCCTGCCTTTTTGAAATATCCCATAAGGTTCTCTTTATAAATTTCGTGTCACTCGCGGACATGTACTAAATAGCGACTATAGCTCCTTTTTGAAAACCTTTGGTAACTTTTGATACATGCAAAAGTACTCAGGCACTGTCCTCAGACCAGCCCTGCTTGGCTTCTATACAATATAGTATCCATCATCAAAACGCGATACTCATAAATAAAATCAGTCTCAAAAGGCGTATCCCACATCACATGCATCTGGTGTGCACGGAAATCAAATCCAATACAAGTGCCACAAATATGCACAAAAGCAAAACTAAGTGCAACTGGTGTGTACGAAAGCATCTGTCCAGTGCAACGGATATGCATGACAACAATATCAAGTGTATCTAGAGTGCACGAAAATCTCAATTCAGTGCAACTAACATGCACGAATGAAAATCCCAATCGAGTGCATCCAACATGCACGAATGAAAATCCAAATCAAGTGCACCCGGTGTACAAAAAATCTCATATCCTGTGCCCAACATGTGCGAAAATCTAAATCAAGTGCGTCTGGTCCGTATAAAACATCTAGTGCAATAGTCTGCACGATAACGAACGTCAAGTGTAGACGCGTACTGAAACATAATTTGGTGCAACAAATGCACGAAATACAATCTGGTGCAACCAATGCACGAAATACATCCGGTGCAACAATGCACGAAATACAAATCCGGTGCAACCAATGCACGAAATACAAATATGGTGCAATTAATGCACGAAAACTCATCAATATCTCAAATACGTATTAAAACAACAACGAGTATACCAAGGTGTATAGAACCATAAACGTGTGCAACTGTGTGCACAAAACATTAATCAATGCACTACAAGCACATATAAGCTATACCGAGTACATAAGTAAAGGCAAGTGCATACAACATGCATGAAATCAAATCGACAGTATCGAATCCACGAAACCATAAATACGTGCAACGAAGGCACAAATCGATACCAAGTGCAATAGATATGCACAAATCATAAACCAATGTAGATGTGTATAAAACAAAAATCAAGTGCAATAACTGTGCACAAAGTATAAATCTCCAGTAGGTGCAGCCATGGTGCACAAAAACATAATCACGAAACTCAAGTACAAGCGATAAAAGTGTGATACTCGGAACAAAAAACGCAATCGTAATAACTGACATTGAGGTACACCACCTACAATGTCGAAAAATATGCTGGTGCGCCCAAACTGACAGAGCAAGATCATCTACTTACCTTCTGCTCATGGTCCGGCATCTCCGGTCTCTGAGTTCCCTGTTCCTCTCTGGATTACCAATCTCGCAATCCTTCTGCTCGTTGGCCCGGTCAGGTGTACTAACGGAATAGTCCCGCTCTGGAACTCCTCTGATCACCGTATGGCCAATCAACATGACTACTCTCAAACGGCACATTACTGACGGCGGCATTTGGCTCTCTGAATACACACGCTATAACTGACCCTGGGTGCAAATCTCTATCGCTGCGGTGTCCTGGAAAGAACCTGCTCACGGCTTCTTCTAATCTCACCTATGCCGAACTATACGAAAGTTGGCACTCTTGCGTAACTCTTTTCTTATAACCGGACAGCTGTGTCCTCAACACGACTTTCCTCTGAAATTTGGCTGTATCTAACGCCTCTGCACTCATATCAATCCTCTGGCATCAATGGAGAGTAACAACCGCTCGTTAACATCTTGCACGATCCTCTTGTTCCACTCGTCTTTATTATCGTCCACTTCGACGTCATCTCTTTCTGTCTGCATATTGCAATTCATTCTCGGTTACGGTCAATCCGGAGTCTCTCACACGGACTCGAAATTACAAACTCGGTATCTTCACCACTCTGTAGAAGATATCTAGCTGAACACGCCCTCGGGAACTCGTCCAATCATCGGAGAAATACACTTTATTCATCCGTTCTCGATCAACTCACAACACATCTGGGTGAGGTCCTTCTATCTGAAACTGGTCAACTTACCAATCTCACGTCGGAGCATCCGACGAACAACGTCCTCTCTTAATCGATCTACTCTAGATCTAAGTAAGATCCTTCAACTGGAATTCTTTGACTCAACTGAGCCTGCATCGGCACATCAAATCTGACGAATCATAACAGTCGCTCCACTCGAGATAGACTAGCTACCTCCTGTCACATCTCTGCCTGAAAGCTCCAGCGGTATCAACTCATAAACTCTGGAAACGACATCCCATCAATCTCAGCAATAGCTGGGTCATCAGTCTACACGGTAGACAACATCACGATCTCTGAGGTAGGCTGTACATCAACATTCCTCTCAATCTGGCAGCCTCTATCAATGGCCCGATCATCCGGTGCAAAACCGAACACTCTCCTCAAACGAGAGATCACAACACAACACTATACCTACACGTTCCTATGTCACCAGAAAACAACATGGTCAGTCCTCGTCCATGACTAGCTCGCCCTGACCGCAACACTAGCAGCAATTCAATCTGCGCTCAAACCATGGTGACAGGAACCTCAAGAAGGTATCGATGAAGATAGATCAATGAATGAAAGAATCAACAGATCCCAAATGGATATATGATCATAGGAACGAATGGTATCACAAATCTCAAGATAAGTATATCCTAAGGTTTCTTAAGTGGAGTATCATATCGTAAATATGTCACGGATCATACGTACGGTACGTCACTCTACTCAAGATACCTACTCCATCAATCAAGGTCAATCTATGAAACGAAAGTTCAGGCCTAATACCCCCCGTTAAGTCTAAGTTCCGTAAGGTCAAGCCTAGGTTCCGAAATATACACGCCCTAGACTCCGCATAGTCAAATCCAGACTCAAACCAAGGTTAAACCTAACGCTCTGATACCAACTTTGTCATGACCCGTAATTTAGCACGTGACCGGCACTTAAATTACGCAACGTCTAAAGGCATGACGTAAATCAAGTAAGCCGAAGCCCAGAAAATCTAAACCTTTTTGCGGAAAATAGTGGGGGTGCGGTTTTGAAATAAGGTATAATGAATCATGTTTTGTCTTTTAAAATTTCGGGCACCACCTCCCTTGTATATTTTGATCCAAAAACATATACACATCAATATATAGGCATCCCCAAGCGGGAGCTAGCTCTTCGCAAACTGGCGGAATCACAACCACGCAATAACTTATATACGATGCCCAACGGCGAATAATCAACCCATAAAGAACAATAAACGAGCAAGACATCAAAACTCAAGAAGCGAACATAAACCCATCGCTATAAGTCTCGCACAAAACCCAAGTCTAACTAGGTCTACCAATATACAATTCTAGTCTCTGATTTGATCTGATCTGATGGAGTTTATTTAGATACAATAGAATATAACAGTACGAGAGTGGGCATGATCCAACATGTGTCCCACCTACCAAAGCAAAGCACCATGGAAGAAGCTGTGTGCCAGCAATACCGCAACTGATCCCAAGCGGTCAAACCTGCAAGAACTGTGGCACAAAGCAAGTCCATTGATCTAGATAAACCACTAGAAGACCACCACAGAAGTACGAACCCATTTTCTCCCACTATGATCGGCGAGGCCGGATTTTTGCTTGATGTCGCCGGACCCCCTATCTCTTTTGGTGTTGTGGTTTTGCCTGTAGCTCACTTACCCTATAACCTATCCCCTGTACTTTCTTGTTTAGTCCCAATTTACCTGAGCCAAAATCTGGGAAGTACTTGAGAGTGTTTTGGCTATGTTTTCCGACATGTGAATTCTTGGTTTTTATATTTGGAATGCGTGGTTTTTATATTTGGATTTGATTCCGTCGTTGAGCGTTTGTACGTCAATGGACGAGGGTTATTTGGTTGATCTTTCATGCGTAAGCTATAGGTTCTAACCTATAAGCAATTCGTGTGCCATATCGGTTTTCGGATATTGGTTTTTACAGTATTGCGATTGTGTATTGATTGTAGGTACCTTCACGTGGACTTCCGAGACGACGAAGCACATCGACTTCGGCTAAGCGGGGAGTTTAGCAGGTGAGTAGATTTATATCTACAGGGGAAGTCGGATGGATGGCGTATAGCCCCCCCGCAAATATTGATATGGAAAATTGCGTTATAAATTATAATCAAATAAAGGTTATGTTACGAGCTTAAGATAACATAATTATAGGATTTAAAAAGGATACAATATGATAAAAGTTGACACTAATGAATACATATTGGCTTGAGAATAAGATATAGGAATATAAGATAACATGATGTGGGATATTGTGATGATAGATATAGATGACTCTATGAGAATATGAAATGAGAAGTGTGCGTATGAATTGAAAGATGACAAGTATGGGTTGATAATGGTATGATATGACATCGAAATCGATAAACACGACACGAGATCTAGATAGAGGTGTTGTGAAATTAATAAGATATGGCGTTTATACAAATGTGATTTGAGATATATGTGTATTGATTGTTAGATTTTTAGTTAACGCAATCAAGGCGGTGTCGCTTTGCAGCTAGCCGGTTGAGCACGGGTCGTCCGTAGGGAGATGGTGGTATGTTCGTTCTTGTCTTAGACGAGTCAATAAAGAATGAAAGTGTGTATGTTTGAATCTTACCTAAGTGTTCGTATTTATATTCAAGTAAGCTTATTAGGGTTAAGGTTGGTTAGTAGAGTTAGGATTAGTCTTGTGCTTTTCTTTTGCCAGTCTTAAAATGAAATTGGGATAAAAGAAAGTAGCGGGGATTAGGAGGACATAGGAATGGGATTTGCGAGTTTAAGCAAGCTTTCCATCGCTAAATCAATTCCTAGTGCCCCTTGTCCTTCCGCTATGTGCGCTTATTTCCAACCCTAGGCCAAACACCCGCAACCATGTATCCAAATAGGTCGCAACTACATGTCACGTTGTAGTGCGCCCAAAGGACTTCTCGACTTAGGTCGCGGCTATATGTCACGTATAGCGCGCCTAAGTGAGGGGGTTGCGTTTGTTTGGTCTAGGTTCGTTTTAGGATGTTTGGCGAAGAGAAGCACAAGGGATTTTTCCGTCCCTCATACTAACCTTCCTTAGCCCCTAACAAGTATGGAAATTATTCACATGAAAATAAAAAGAAAACAAAGCAAGAAAGAAGCAAAGAAAGAAAGGAAAAAAATACGGTTTTACAAAGATGCAAGCTAACTACTTGGGTCCTCACCTAAGCGAGGAACTCCGTCGACTATCATGGCTTGAAAATACGGATAAAAAGAGAAGGAAAATAAAACAAGGAAAGAAAACAACTACTTAACAACAAATAATAAAGTTACACTAGAAATTAAATTTTAATACTATGAAATAGAAATACAAGATAAGAAAAATAATCCTCATCTTCAATGATCTTCCACTTAAAAAGCTCTCACTACAATTTTCATGGAGGAAAGAATGAAGAAGAAGAAGAAGCTAAAACTAAACTACACTAAAACCCATCCAAGAATGAACATCCTTTACATGGCTCAAAACTGGAGTATTTATAGGAAGAGAGCTGAAACACTAGGGCCAAATTCTGAGCCCAAATGCAATTACCAAAATACCCCAAAAATATCTTCTGATGCCGAGTCAACTCGGCCGCGGAACCGCCGCTTAATGGCCATATTGGCCGCGGTTCCGTGGCGCTTTAGGGGATTCATGAAGTGATTTTTCTAGGGCTTCTCCACGTTGCTTTCTTCTGTTGTTCTACATGTTCCAAATTGCAAAATACTTCCAAAGTTTCTTCAGATTTGCAACAGTCCAAATGAGCTTAACTTTTAATTCATATGACCTTTATCTCCCTCGAGCTCCACGCTCCCATTGAATATTGTGTTGCCCCTCTCGTGCTCTGTGCTTGTCTGAGACACGAATGACCATTGTCATTTGTCTTGTCTCATGAACAGGTAAGCGGCACTGGGCGAATGCGGATGACCGGAACCCGGCTTTTATCTGTCGGCAACAGATGTTCTGGATTTTGGCGTAACTGTGGAGATTTTGTATGATTTGCGTTATTTTGGACTAGGAAACTGTAACCTGTAAATATGCAGCAAACACGGATCAAAAGCACCTGCCTATAAACAAACGAGCATAAGAATGGGCAGTAATAAATGCAATATTCTGGTATGAACAAATACCCCCAACTTTTGCTCGTCCCGAGCAAAACCAATTATTCACAAAAAAGTCCAAACCTCACTTTCGCAGGGAACGCGATTGCATTGAGCTCGTGCAACAAGCCGTTTAAACCTCTAGGTGTCCCTAGTAGGAGGAGTGTTATCTCCTGAGGGTTTTCAGCGGATACTACCTACAAAATCCCATCAAGCTAGTTTCGTAAGTTACGTCGACTCTACTCCTACGGTTTAGTATCTAAGTTAGAAATTCTATCATCCTAAGTTAGAAATATTCAACCCTTATTTTCACACCTCCTATCTATTCAACCCAAGATCCTATACGTTTTGACAGTTTAGAAAGATCTCGGTATCTCTTGAGTTTTCCTTCTAAAGTGTGGTTTCCAATCAGAGATTTTTATCAACTTTACGGAAAACATAAGCCTTATTCTTTATTCCCATCTTTCCTCTAAACATCGATTGTATACCGCTACGTGTGTGTATAGTTTCACCCTTACACTTAAGAATTCAATTCAAGCTATAGTACCCTTGCCCTAATACCTACTACTTCTTTTCGTTAATGTTGGACAGTGTTGCTCACACACCTTTCATGCGACTATTAATGCATCTTGAGGCACTAACAGTCGATTACTGAATGTGTGAGCTTAAAGCGTAAATAGCAGTTTTCAGGTCTTGACTTTATTTTTTTTCTCTTATTATTTTTTTTCTTTTTATTTTTCTTTTCAAGACCGGATATATTTTTCAATGATGCTCTTTTGGTGATTAGCTTTAAATACCGTTTTTTCTTTCATACTAGGTTTTCAGGAAAGAGTATTTCTAGGTATCATCTACTATCCCAAGTTTCAAGGTGCGTGTATGTGTAGTTTGTAGGGTATATACTTTCTAAATTTGAACTCAAGAATAAAAACTATTTTTCAGACTTATCCTTCAGTAAAGCTTACAATACTTTCCCTTTATCTCGACTTAACTCAAGAGCTGAACTCAAGATTACCTACTTCTAAAAAAAAACTGCAAGAACATATAATTACCAAGGTTAAACAGAATGAGGGTTATTTTTAGGGTTTTCAATTCCTAAGCCTAGGGTTTAGTTATTTCTAACGTATCAACTAAATTTTCGGAATTAAAATTTAAGTTCCCCTATTAGCTAACTTGACGACAAAATTTTTATATTTTTTGGAAATTTTTTCGATTTTTATGGGTTTTTAAATAAGTATCCAAATGCAAAATATACACATGAATGTGAAGGCAGAAAGCTTACCGAGCACACCCCCAAACTTAAACTTGACAGTGCCTCACTGTCAGGCTATACCAAGAGGGTCAAAAATTGTCGGCGCTCTCCTTTTTTTTTTTAGAAAAGAAAAAGCAAACCAAAAAATATATACATACAAAAAAGCCCCCCCAAACTTAAGTGAAACAGTGTTGCCACTGTTTAAGCGGTGAAGTTCAGGATTAGGGGGTAGAGAACAGTATCAATCTATACAAGGCCTTACACAGGACAAAAGTTAGCACAAACCATTCAAAAATTCTATCGCTATAATGCAATGGCTGGAGAAAGAATGCGCAGAGAAAAGAAATGGAGAATATGCGAGACCGTATGGGGATAGAAATGGTATACGGTCTTGGTAGGGGAGAAGAATAGCGGAAGGGAAAAAGAAATGGAATATGAACTTGAGGGTGGAAATGGAGTGAATAAATTTTCATAATTTGTAATGACCGATGTGTAAAAAGCGATTGTACTAATCTATCAACCCGTTGAGAAATGGGGTCAAAACCTTTCAAGATTCGTAAGAAAACATGGGTAGACCGAACTTGGTGAACCAGACATAAGAAAAGAAGGTGATACGGTGGCTTGCGAAGTGCGAACGATGGAAATGATGGAGGGAAGTGATTGAGGACTGGTATCGGTTAAAAGTTCAGGAGGGTGTACACAGTCAATGAAAGGGACATGATGAATTGGAAAATCCGACTCATCAAGTAAAACTGGTTCATCCTCAATTCTATCCTCAAGACTCTCCTCAAAATTCAGCTCATCCATGCATTTATCATCAACAATATCCAGACGCATATAGGGTTCGGGAAAAACAGTTAATGACTCGGGATGATGTCTACACGGAAGTGAAAGGACATGATGAACTGGTGAGAAAAACTCATCCAAAGCTGTGGGTTCATCATCTAAAATATTCCCAGCGTCAATTTCCTCAATCAAGTGAAAATCAATTTTCTCAGACACCTCATCAAAAGCATGGATTTTTATCAATTGTGGTTCTAAGATGGAGGTGTAGAGGTCAAAAGGTTTAGGATTGGTTTCACTTGGAATGGACCCTTCACAATCGGGTAAATCAAACACTATAAGGTCGCACAACTCATTAATCATTCTATCTTCAATTTGTGATTCATTTGGGACACTCGATAAACTTTCAAAACCGGAGTTGTGGAATTCAATTTGCAATGGGTAGGTTTGATTTGGAAAGGTGTACCGCTCACTCTCACGACTCAATTCCTCAATCTGTCCTACCGCTTCATCATACATTGGAAAATTTGGAGCTAGTTGGAAACTAGCTACCGGGTCACTAGGTTGTATGAGGGCGGCTATGGACGCATTCAAATCCATCATCTGTTAGCACGACGCCACCCGAAAGTCTTCCTATGATTGTTCTAGACTAGACATGGGTTTTGAAGGGGTTTTAGTAAAAGATTCAAAGTTGTTTGGATACTAAAAACTCCCAAATGGCTGTTCAGAAGACATGTCTAGTGAGGGTGCAAAAGTCGGGTAGGATTGATATGAATCGAATGGTTGGACTGGATGATGATCAACGTTATGATAAGAAAGTGGTTGGAATTGTTGATCAAAAGAATTGGAAGTGGTGAAAGGAGTGAAAGATCGGCTACGGGATTGTTCAATTCGGTCAGCAATGGACATGGGTTTTGGAGTTGCAACAGGACTCTCAAAAGGGCTATCAACGTAAGAAGGTGTAGGAGGTTGAAACGGTTGATACAAAGTGGATTACGGAGTCCAATTATTTGTCCTAGATGCGTCTATCCGATCTCTCAATGAAATTTTAGGCATGGATGAATCGTTCGAAGTTCGGTCAAAGCAAGAACCGTAAGAAGAAATGTCTGGTTGTGGGTACCAAAGTTCGGCAAGAGTTGGTCGTTTTGGGTACCCATGTTATGAAATGGTTTGGAGGGGGGAAAGTGGGTGAATTTTTATAAATTTTTTATTTTTTATTTTTCTTTTGAGTTTTTGAAATTTGTTTGTTTAGTTTTTGAAAGAATACGGAATTATGAGACTAAACATTATACAAGTATAATCACAATCACAATATCCACAAACAACACCTAGATCTAGGGTCTTCAAAGTCCAACTACCGCTCCTAGACTTCCAAGCGACAAGTTGCAGGATAACCCTCGAATCGCCTCTTCACTGCGAATTGTGGCCAGGTAAGCACAGGTGAGGAAAGGAGGGTTCCGCTCACGAATCACCGTGAGACGGGCCTTTTAAAATTACCTCCTCACTTGTCTAGCCTAGGCACCACAAAGTCAAGTTTAGATAAACGACCGATTTCCCGCAACCTTCACTTGTCCTAAATGAGCGCGACAAGTCCTTATAGGTTTCGTATAGATATTTTTTATTAACTCCAGGTAATGCGTATGCTTTTTGTGATTTGTGGGGTCTTAGGAAGGGTGATGAAATCTCCACCCAATCTTAATTGGTGTTATAGCCCCTTAATGTCCGTATTATTATATGCAAAGCAGTAAACAAACAAAATCTAAAAACAACAAAAATTTTATTTGGAGGCGGCGCAATCGGTGCAAAGAAACCTGCAGAAAATACAGTTTGGTGGAATTCACAGAGAAGAATAAAGGGAAAAGAAGGGGTGGAAAAAAAATTGGGGCCAACAACCCACAATAGAACCACGGAACCGCCGCACAACCCAAGATTTGACCGCGGTTCCGCGGTCAAAATGTTGTATTGGCGCCTGAAACTTTGGTCCGTGCACTCCTCTTTCTCTGTACGACAGAATAAAAACCACTATCTCTTGATTTGAATACTGTACTTTCTCCAGATAATCTGCACACTTGCACACAAAAATTATCAAAAATAACAAAAAGGGTTTTTGTTATATTTATTTATTTATATATATATTTTTTATATATATACACAAAAAGAATATTAACCCGAATGACAAGAAAGAAAATATGTTACCGTCTCCCCGACAACGACGCCATTTGATTATTAGATTTTTAGTTACCGCAATCAAGACGGTGTCGCTTTGCAGCTAGCCGGTTGAGCACGGGTCGTCCGTAGGGAGATGGTAGTATGTTCGTTCTTGTCTTAGATGAGTCAATAAAGAATGAAAGTGTGTATGTTCGAAACTAACCTAAGTGTTCGTATTTATATTCAAGTAAACTTGTTAGGGTTAAGGTTGGTTAGTAGAGTTAGGATTAGTTTTGTGCTTTTTTTTTGCCAATCTTAAAATGATGTTGGGATAAAAGAAAGTAGCGAGGATTAGGAGGACATAAGAATGGGATTTGCGAGTTTAAGCAAGCTTTCCATCGCTAAATCCATTCCTAGTGCCCCTTGTCCTTCCGCTACGTGCGCTTATTTCCGACCCTAGGCCAAACACCCGCAACCATGTATCCAAATAGGTCGCAACTACATGTCACGTTATAGTGCGCCTAAAGGACTTCTCGACTTAGGTCATGGCTATATGTCACGTATAGCGCGCCTAAGTGAGGGGGTTGATTTGTTTGGTCTAGGTTCGTTTTAGGATGTTTGGCGAAGACAAGCACAAGGGATTTTTCCGTCCTTCATACTAACCTTCCTTAGCCCCTAACAAGTATGGAAATTATTCACACATGAAAATAAAAAGAAAACAAAGCAAGAAAGAAGTAAAGAAAGAAAGGGAAAAAATACGGTTTTACAAAGATGCAAGCTAACTACTTGGGTCCTCACCTAAGCAAGGAACTCCGTCGAGTATCATGGTTTGAAAATACGGATAAAAAGAGAAGGAAAATAAAACATGGAAAGAAAACAACAACTACTTAACAACAAATAATAAAGTTACACTAGAAATTAAATTACAATACAATGAAATAAAAATACAAGATAAGAAAAATAACCCTCATCTTCATTGATCTTTCACTCAAAAAACTCTCACTACAATTTTCATGGAGGAAAGAATGAAGAAGAAAAAGAAGCTAAACTAAACTACACTAAAACCTATCCAAGAATGAACATCCTTTACATGGCTCAAAACTGGAGTATTTATAGGCAGAGAGCTGAAACCCTAGGGCCAAATTGTGAGCCCAAATGCAATTACCAAAATACCCCAAAAATGTCTTCGGACGCCGAGTCAACTCGGCCGCGGAACCGCTGCATAATGGCCATATTGGCCGCGGTTCCGCGGCGCTTTAGGGGATTCATGAGGTGATTTTTCTAGGGCTTCTCCACATTGCTTTCTTCTGTTGTTCTACATGTCCCAAATTGCAAAATACTTCCAAAGTTTCTTCAGATTTGCAACAGTCCAAATAGGCTTCACTTTTAATTCATATGACCTTTATCTCCCTTGAGCTCCGCGCACCCATTGAATATTGTGCTGCCCCTCTCGTGTTCTGTGCTTATCCGAGACACGAATGACAACTGTCATTTGTCTTGTTTCATGTATAGGTAAGCGGCACTGGATGGATGCGGATGACCGGAACCCGGCTTTTATCTGTTGGCAACAGATGTTCTGGATTTTGGCGTAATTGTGGAGATTTTGTATGATTTGCGTTATTTTGGACTAAGAACCTGTAACCTGTAAATATGCAGCAAACACGGATCAAAAGCACCTGCCTATAAACTAACGAGCATAAGAATGGTCAGTAATAAATGCAATATTCTGGTATGAACATGTATATATTTATATTTATGAGTATAATGAGTAATATGCCGTACAAGACTTTAGATCCGTACCCTCATTATTGTATTGGTCGATAGATTCCCTATTCTGTTTGATGACCCGTACGATAGATTACCGTACGCAATGAGATGTACCGGATGATTGATCCGTACTAGTAAATTGAGGATGATGATCGAGAATTATTGTCATATCGGATGTTATGAGGCGGGATCGCCGATATAAAGATTGCCACCTGAACCATACCTATTTTCAAAACGACGATGTGTACCGTTTAAAAGGGATCGTATGATTCGTGTAGATAGATATACCCATTTATTGTTCATGTTGTGTAGGATATTACCCCTCGTGATGTACATACCACGTGCCGGTATTTAATGCTATATGATATCAATTGCTAGTACACCTGCACAATTACCGTTGATGCGCATGTTACACATACACAGATTTGCCGGCTCACACACATTCTTCATCAGCAATTGCCATGTTACTTATACAGTAGAACTGTCATATTACGAGATAAATCTTAAAAGTAAAAGTACATTCATTGTTCAATACTATCACTTGACATGCTTGCATGATATACCCGATATGCTCATATTACTACTCTATGTTGCATACATCGTACCTTATGGTCATATGCTTGCATGATATACCTGATATGCTCATATTACTACTCTATGTTGCATACATCGTACTTATGGTTATATGCATTGAGATGCCGTTTTTATGAGATCTCTGGATTTGAGATCCGTGGTATTTTTCAAAGGAAATGGTGTATTGTTTTAAAAACCCGGTTTCTCTTGATATGATATTTCGAGACGTCCACCATGAGTTTTCTTAGTTCTGAGCTTGTTTTCAAGACCCGATTCGAGGAGTTGGCGGATGCCGTTTACGGGTACATGGTGGACCCGGTATGGTACCCCGGGGTAAGAAATGAATTTTGTGGTGTAGACGATGAGCCTGGCAGAGGGAACACTACCTACCGGTGATTGTATAGAACTCGGCGGATATCCGGAGGATACCATTTTGGAGTTGTGATATGAGGACCGATCTGAAGATGCGGCGCCTGAGATGAGATAGATATGAGGACCGATCTGAGTATGCGGCGTCTGAGATATGAGGATTCACGTGTCGATACTGGACACAGGTTTTCATGATGTTTCGAGTGTCGGTGTTGGACACTCAGGTTCCATGATTTTGATGTGTCGTTGATAGACACACGTGGTTGATATCCTCATATATATATATACAGGCTTATGTTTTCATGATGTTCGAGTGTCGGTGTGGGACACTCAGGTTCCATGATATTGTTTGTGTCGTTGATCGACACGTGGATGATATCCACATGCATACATGCATATGATGTCGGATGTTTATTTATATATGTCATTGCATTGACTCGATTGTCGACATATATGCATATGTGGTCACCCTAGATATCATAGTATTACCTCCAGGACATAGTGACCTAAGAAATCGTTGTTTTATTCGATTTCTACTTGTTGATGTTTTATACTCACGAGGGATATAGTGACCCAAGCGGTCAAACCTGCAAGAACTATGATATCTATATTGTGTAGTAGACAAACATGACTGATCTATGGACAGTACCTGAGTACTTTGCATGCATTAAAAAGTTTAACCAGAGAGTTTCAAAAAAAAGAGCTATAGTCTCGCTATTTCTTATGTGTCCACGAGCAACACGAACGTTTATAAAGGAAAACCTTTTGGGATATCTTTGAAACGACGGAACGTATATTTAGCAAAACATATATGAATGCATATTTATTACTTTACAAATGAGCGTCCGTCAGTTGTGCCGCGAGCTACGCATCGCGCGACAATTCAGAAAAGATTTTGCATGTTTTTATCCAGTTTTTGAAAGTTTTTCCAAGGATGCGTATTATACACGTATTATAGTATTTGACTAGTGTATATTGGATTTCAGTAGTGGATTTCGAGATCTGTATCTCCATTGTAACTCCGATGATATGCGTGCAAATCCGATGATTTGCATGATGCTTGACGTAGTTCGATTTTGAGTTTTATATTCGTTTTCAGGCGCACGCGATGCGCTATGGCTTTTCTATATCTTCCATGATTTCGGAGCCCCGTCGACTTGAGTTGATTATTGAAATTTTTTAGTATTTTGGGGGTTTAAAATTAAATTCGGGGACCGAATTTATTTAAGGGGGGAAGATTTTAACATTTCAGAAAATATAAAATATTATTTTTGGAATTTAATATTAAAATAATATATTTCGCGAAAACTGCCCGATTTGCGAAATTGGGGTTTTCGTAAAAAGTTATAAATATATACCAATAATTGTGAAATAATTGGAGATTTAAAATGATTTATTCATTTAAAAATATATTTATCGGATTTGGCATTTTTATAATTAATTATGTGCAGTATAAATGAAAAACCGATTAGTGCACTGCTAATCGCGATTAAGCCAAATCCGTATTTCTACAGTTTTCCATGGCTAGTGCACCATGTCATGTTACATTTTGGTTACATGTTGTTTCCTTGTGTCGTTTTTAGGGTATTATATGATTTGGTGTTAAAAAGAAAAGAAAAAGAGAAAAGGGTAAAAGAGTAAATAATTGAGAGAGAGGGTGAGAATAAGAGAGAGAGAGAGAGAGAGGGCAGCCACCATATCTCCATCCCATTATTTTTCCTCATCTCCTTCTCCTTCCTCATCTCCCTCCACCTTCACCCCCAAGATTCATCTCCAAATCTTCATCAAAACCCTAACACCTCTTCATTAAAGTTGATTCCCTCCTCACCCTCAACACAATGGACCCATCAAAGTTGGATTTTGATGACTTTGGGAAGCTAGGGTTTTTCTTGAGTTGCCCAAATGAGGTTTATCTTCTTCCATTTAGTTTAGTTTGAGTTTTCTTGTATTCTAGTTTAGTTTAGAATGTGAATTGGTTAGGGTTTGTGAAGTAAGAAATTTCTAGAGAGGGTTTGGGTGTTTGTGTGGGATCATGATCTGTAGTGGGTGTCTACAAGACCTTTAGTGGTGTTTTACTGGCCTAGACCATAGATTAGCACGATAACACGAAGTTAGAATTTCCCAGTATCGGAAATTGTAGAATTTGTAATGAAAATTAGTGATCTGCTGTGACCCGAGAGACCTATAAAA
Organism: Agapanthus africanus; assembly: GCA_030015575.1. Lineage (NCBI taxonomy): Eukaryota > Viridiplantae > Streptophyta > Magnoliopsida > Asparagales > Amaryllidaceae > Agapanthus > Agapanthus africanus. The sequence goes on from JASDDO010000006.1 coordinate 151,555,179, forward strand.
TAAGTTTTCATTACAGAGAGACGTGCAGGCTCATAGGAACCTACCATAGAAACCCGAGCCCCTCCCCTCTTTACCTGGCCGCAAATTTATTCCTCGTGGCCGCAAATTGCGGCCACAATGTGGTGGATTTGGTTGATTTTTGGTCCAGGGTTCCCTTATCTGATATCTAGAGCAACCCCATATGCAAAATTGTCTAATTTAACCTGAGGCAAAATCTGGAGAGGTTTTCTTAATTTTCTAATTTCGTATTGCGGCTTTTAATGACTTGGTATTTGGTATTGTAGTTGGTTGTTGGGCGTTTTAGCAATCAAACAACAGAGGTTGTTTGATTGCTTTGCATGCGTAGGCTATAAGTTCTAACCTATGAGCGCACCGTGTGCCGTATCGGTTTTCCCGGATTTGATTTTAAAGCGATTGCGATTGTGTATTATTGTAGGTACCTTCGCGTGGATTCCGAGACGACGGAGCATGGCATCATCGACTTCAGCAAGAAAGGATCAAGGTGAGTAGATCTATATCTACGGGGGAAGTCGGGTGGATGGCGTATAGCACCCCCGCAAATTATAATGGAAACCGATCTATAGGATGCAGTCGTCGAAACCTAGATTAGGAACTAGGGTTATGGTTAAAAGGATAGTTAGAGATGAGATGAGTGATTGGATATATATATTGGGATATGAGATGAAAGCTTAGGGATATAAAAATTTAAGGTGAATCACGACTTATAGATATGTAGTTGCACTAGAATAGGTATGAGTTTTAGAGTAGTATGAAACTAGATTAGTAAGGTAGAATGTATATATATAAAGATGACATAATGTGATGAAAAGAATATATGATGTGATATGATGACTTGATTGATATGTCGGTATACGGATGCGAGTCGATAAGAGAGGATTGATACCTTTGCCGGTCCCCTGATATGAGATTGTTATGGACGTGACCTGGGATATAGGCATATAGAGATATAAAATATTGTGAATCATGAGTGATAAGCCATACGAGACGTTAGGTCCGTACCTTCATTGTCATATAGGTTGTTAGGATCCCAAATTGTTTAATGACGCCGTACGATAATTTACCGTACGTAATGAGTTTAATTGATGATTGATCCATACCCTTGACTAGAGGATGCCGATTGATAGATTCACCGACTCGGTCATGTTAGATACATATACCTTATAGCTTTTAGCTGACGATTTACTCATGCTACGTTCATGTCATTCTCATTGCATTCCATATACCTGTGCTAGTACACCTACACCATTATCGATGATGCGTATGTTACACTTACACAGATTGGCCGGCTCACACACTTCATCATCGATAATTGCTATGTCACTACACAGTAGAATTGCTGCATCATGATATGACTCCTTGCATGATTTATTTGCTATGTTCACATCATTACGACATGTCGCATGTTATACTGATATTGTCACATCACTGTTCCATGTTGCATGATATACGGATATGCTTACATTTCTGTCATATGTCGCATACATCATGCTTTACGATTATACGCATTGAGATATGCTGTTTTCATGAGATTTCTGGATTTGAGAACCGTGGTCAAATTTCAAAGGAAATTATGTATTGTTTTAAAAACCCGGTTTATCTTGATATGATATTTTGAGACGTCCACCATGTGTTTTCTCGATTCTGAGATTGGCATGTGATACCCGATTCGAGGAGTGGGAGGCACCGTCTGCGGGTACATGGTGGACCCGGTATGGTTCCCCTAGGCAAGAGGTGATTTCGTGGTGTAGACGATGAGCCTGGCAGAGGGAGTATTACCTACCGGTGATAGTATTTGGACTCGCCGGTCATCCGGAGGATATCGACCGAAGTCGTGAGATAGTTATGAGGGCCGATCTGAGGATGCAGCGCCTGAGATATGAGGATTTACATGTCGATACTGGACACGGGTTTTATGATGTTTCGAGTGTTGGTGTTGGACACTCAGGTTCCATGATTTGATGTGTCATTGATGGACACACATTCTTTGATATCCTCATATATTTAGATGCATATGCTTTTATGATGTTTCGAGTGGACGAGATCCACATGCATACATGCATTGATTTTATTGTTGGATGTTATCCACATGCATACAGGCATTGATTACTAAACTGTTGGCACATATTTACATATACGGTCACCCTAGATATCATAGTATTACCTTTATGATACAGTTGACCTAGGATTCGTTGTTTATTTGATTTCTACCTGTTGATGTTTTCTACTCATGGGTTGGCAACTCACCCCGTTGTGCCACAGTTCTTGCAGGTTGACCGCATGGATCAGTAGTGGCATCGCTGGCACACAGTTGCTTATGGGTGATTTGCTTTGGTAGGTGGTACATGTTTGATCGTACCCCTCTTGTATTTATTATTCATATTGTATCTAGTCAACTCCATCAATCAAAACTAGTAATTGTATATGTAGTAAGACTTAGTGAGACTTGTAGTTGCGAGACTTGAGCGATGGGTTATATGTTCGCTTGGTGGGTTGATGTCTTGCTTTATTCATTATCTTTTGTGTGGATCTTCGCCGTTGGGCGTCGTATACTTATTTTATGACTTGCGTGGTTGTGAATCCGCCGTTTGGCGAAGAGCTAGCTCCCCCTTGGGGATGCCTTTATTATTATCATGTATTTGTGGTTTTGGATCAAAATATACAAAGGAGGTGCTGCCCAAATTTTTAAAAGACAAAACATGTTTTTCTACTAGTAAACCCACTTGCATTTTTCATGTTCCTTTATCTATGCATTTAAGAAAACATTGATTTCATTATACCTTTATTTTCAAAACTTCACCTCTTCTATTTTCTTAAAAAGGTTTAGATTTCTGGGTTTCGGCTTACTTGAATTACGTTACGCCTTTAGACGTGGCGTGATTTAAGTGCCAGTCACGAACAATATTTTCGGGTCGTGACAAAGTTGGTATTAGAGCGCTAGGTTTAACCTTGGTTCGAGTTTAGGTTTGACTATGTGAAGTCTGGGGCGTAAATATTTCGGAACCTAGGCTTGACCTTACAAAACTTAGACTTGAACGGGCGGGGGGGGGTATTAGACTTGAACTTTCGTTACATAGGTTGACCCTGATTGATGGAGTCGGTAGCTTGAGTAGAGTGACGTACCATACGTATGTTCCGCGGCATATTTACGATACGATTCTCCACTTAAGAAACCTTAGGATGTACATATTTGAGATCTGTGATTCTCTTCGTTCTCTTGATCATACATCCATTTGAGATCTTTGATTCTATTTGTTTCCATGATCATACTCTTATTGATTCCGTTCCTCCTTATGATCATGTATCCATTCTGGATCTGTTGTTTCCTTTCATTCCTTGATCTGTTTTCATCGATACATACTTGAGCTTCCTGTCACCATAGTTTGAGCGCATATTGAGCTACTGCTAGTGTTGCAGTCAGGGCTAGCTTGTCATGGGCGAGGACCGACCATCGTGTTTTCTGGTGACGCGGGAACGTCTCGATTTTGTATTGGTGTTGTGACTTCTCGTTTGAGGCGAGTGTTCGGTTTTGCACAGGATGATTGGGCTATTGTTAGAGGCTTCCTGTTGTGAGAGGACTGTTGATGTACAGCCTACTTTAGAGTTATGTTGTCGTCTACCTTGCAGACAGATGACCCAGTTGTGGCTGAGATTGATGTGATGTCGCTTCCCGAGCTTACGAGCTGAGATCGCTGGAGCTTTCACACAGAGATACGACAGATGATAGCTAGTCTACCTCGAGTTGAGAGACGAAAGGTATTCACATGTTGTTTAGGCAAAGTTAAAAAGTTCGAACGAATGTCAGAAACCCATTTTTCCAAGTTTAAGATATTCGGAGGAACCTGCAAGTAATTCTGTGGACCCTCTAGAAGAATGAAACCCTAACTCGACATAATGACCATGGAAACGCTTTTGAACCTTAGGGTTTGCGGCAGTTCCGCGGTGCCATCAGTGAGGCTTGGGTTTGCCCTTCTACGGCTGGTCCATAGGTACCGTGGCATGTCCTGGATATTATTAAACTGTGCTCAAGTGTTGAACTCTCGGGAAATTATGGGACTTTGACAAATCGATCGAGAAGTTTAATGTCGTCCGGATATCATGTGATAGGATACAATACTTGGAATCCACAGAAGACTAATTTGAGTTTTATAAGCCTAGCAGTTTAGTCTCAGTTGATCGGTTGCCACGGGATTTTGATGAGATGACGTTGTTCGTCGAATGATCCAATAGGAGATCAGAAAGTGGACCAGCTTCAGATAGAGGACCTACCCAGATGCGTTGTGAGTTGATCGAGAACGGACGAGTATTGAGTATTCCTCCGATGGTATGGACGAGTTCCCGAGTACGTGTTCGGCTAGATATCTTCTATAGAGTGATGAAGATACAGAGTTCGTAATTTCGAGTCCGTGTGAGAGATTCTGGATTGACTATAGCCGAGGACAATTGCAGTACACAGATAGCATGATGTGACGTCGAAGAAGACGATAATAAAGACTAGTGGAGTAAGAGGTTCGTGCGAGATGTCAACGAGCTATTGTTACTCCCCGTTGAGATTAGAGATCTGATATGTATATAGAAGCGCGAGATACGACCAGTTCCTGAGGAAATGCTGTGCTGAGAACGCAAATGTCCAGAAAGCGAGAAAAGATTATGTTAGAGTATCGGCCTCTGTACAGTTCGGCATAGGCGAGATCGGAAGAGACCCTGAGCAGGCTCCTTCCAGGACACTGCTGCAATAATATTTGCACCGAGGATCAAATGTGTGACGTGTATTGAGAGGACCAGAGGCCGACGCCAGTGATGTGCTGCTTTATGAGTGGTCATACTAATTGGCCAAGAGATGACCAAAGAAGTGCCAGAGCGGAATCATTTCCATTAGCACACCGGACCGGACCGATGAGCCGATGGATTGCGAGATTGGTAATCCACAGAGAAATGAGGACCCAGAGACAGAGGGCGTCAGACCGTGAGCAGGAGGCAAGCGGATGTTCTTGCTCCGTCTGTTTGGGCGCACCGACACACTTTTCGACATTGTAGGAGGTGTACCTCAATGTCATTTGTTGCGATTTGCGTTTGTGATCCGAGTATCACGCTTATGTCGCTTGGATTTGAGTTTTGATGATTGAGCTTCATGATATGGTTTTCGTGCACCATGGCTGCACCTACTGAGTATTTACATTTTACGCATAGTTATTGCACTTGATATATATTTTATACACCGTTGTGTTGATTTGTAATTTGTGCATATCTATTGCATTTGAGGTCGATTTTTTACCTTCGTAGCATGTGTTTATGATTTCGTGGATTTCATACGGATGATGTGATTTTTGCACTCGGTATAGCTCACATGTGCTTACAGTGCATTGATACGGATTTTGTGCACATAGTTGCACACGTTTTTGATTTATACACCTTGGTACACTCGATTTTGTTTTTATACGTATTTGAGTTATTAATATGATTTCCGTGCATTTGTTGCACTGTATTTTTATTTCGTGCATTTGATGCTTCAGATTTGTATTTTTGTGCACTTGATGCACCAGATTAGTATTTTTGTACATTGTTGCACTAGACTTGCATTTCATGCATTGTTGCACCAGGTGGGTATTTCGTGCATTGGTTGCACTAGATTTATACTCCGTACATTGGTTGCACCCGATTTATGTCTTTGAGCATTTGTGTTACCAGAATTGTGTTTTTGTGCGCGTTTGCACTTGATGTTCGTTTTCGTGCATGCTATCGCACTAGATGTTTTATACGAACCTGACGCGCATGGGTTGGATTTTTGCGCATATTAGGCGCTTGATATTGGATTTTTTGCGCATCGGATGCACTTGAGTGAGATTTTACTCGTGCATGTTGGATGCCCTTGATTTAGATTTTATTCGTGCATGTTAGTTGCACTGGGTTGAGATTTTCGTGCACAATAGATGCACCAGATGTTGTTGTCGTGCACACCCATTGCACTGGACAGATGCTTTCGTGCACACCTGTTGCACTTAGTTTTGCTTTTATGCATATTATGACACCTGTATTTGGATTTGATTTCCGTGCGCACCAGACGCACAAGATTGTTGGATACGCCTTTTGAGGCTGATTTTGCTTTTGAGCACTTTGTTTTCATGTTGGGCACTATATTGTGTAGTAGCCAAACATGACCGTTCTGAGGACAGTACCTGAGTACTTTGCATGCATTAAAAAGTTTAACCAGAGGTTCTAAAAAAAAAAGAGCTATAGTCTCGCTATTTCTTATGTATCCACTAGCGACACAAACATTTATAAAGGAAAACCTTTTGGGATATCTTTGAAACGACGAAACGTATATTTAGCAAAACATATATGAATGTATATTTATTACTTTACAAATGAGCGTCCGTCACTTGTGCTGCTAGCTACGCATCGCGCGACAATTCAGAAAAGATTTTGCATGTTTTTATTCAGTTTTTGAAAGTTTTTCCAAGGATGCGTACTATACACGTATTATAGTATTTGACTAGTGTATATTGGATTTCAGTAGTGGATTTCGAAATCTGTATCTCCATTGTAACTCCGATGATATGCGTACAAATCCGATGATTTGCATGACACTTGATGGAGATCGATTTTGAGTTTTATATTCGTTTTCAGGCGCACGCGATGCGCTATGGCTTTTCTATATCTTCCATGATTTCGGAGCCCCGTCGACTTGAGTTGATTATTGAAATGTTTTAGTATTTTGGGGGTTTAAAATTAAATTCGGGGACCGAATTTATTTAAGGGGGGAAGATTGTAACATTTCACAAAATATAAAATATTATTTTTAGGATTTAATATTAAAATAATATATTTCGCGAAACTGCCCAATTTGCGAAATTGGGGTTTTCGTAAAAAGGTATAAATATATACCAATAATTGTGAAATAATTGGAGATTTAAAATGATTTATTCATTTAAAAATATATTTATCGGATATGACATTTTTATAATTAATTATGTGCAGTATAAATAAAAACCCGATTAGTGCACTGCTAATCGCGATTAAGCCAAATCCGTGTTTCTACAGTTTTCCATGGCTAGTGCACCATGTCATGTTACATTTTGGTTACATGTTGTTTCCTTGTGTTGTTTTTAGGGTATTATGTGATTTGGTGTTCAAAAGAAAAGAAAAAGAGAAAAGGGTAAAAGAGTAAATAATTGAGAGAGAGGGTGAGAATAAGAGAGAGAGAGAGAGGGTAGCCATCATATCTCCATCCCATTATTTTTCCTCATCTCCTTCTCCTTCCTCATCTCCCTCCACTTTCACCCCCAAAATTCATCTCCAAATCTTCATCAAAACCATACCACCTCTTCATTAAAGTTGATCCCCTCCTCACCCTCAACACAATGGACCCATCAAAGTTGGATTTTGATGACTTTGGGAAGCTAGGGTTTTTCTTGAGTTGCCCAAATAAGGTATATCTTCTTCCATTTAGTTTAGTTTGAGTTTTCTTGTATTCTAGTTTAGTTTAGAATATGAATTGGTTAGGGTTTGTGAAGTTCGAAATTTCTAGAGAGGGTTTGGGTGTTTGTGTGGGATCATGATCTGTAGCGGGTGTCTACAAGATCTTTAGTGGTGATTTAATTGCCTAGACCATAGATTAGCACCATAACACGAAGTTAGAATTTCCCGATATCGGAAATTGTAGAATTTGTGATGAAAATTAGTGATCTGCTGTGACCCGAGAGACCTATAAAATAAGTTTCCATTACAGAGAGACGTGCAGGCTCATAGGAACCTACCATAGAAACCCGAGCCCCTCCCCACTTTACTTGGCCGCAAATTTATTCCTCGTGGCCGCAAATTGCGGCCACAATGTGGTGGATTTGGTTGATTTTTGGTCCAGGGTTCCCCTATCTAATATCTAGAGCAACCCCATATGCAAAATTGTCTAATTTAACCTGAGGCAAAATCTGGAGAGTTTTCTTAAGTTTCTGATTTCGTATTGCGACTTTTAATGACTTGGGATTTGGTATTTGGTATTGTAGTTGGTTGTTGGGCGTTTGTACATCAACAACAAGAGTTGTTTGATTGTTTTGCATGCGTAGGCTATAGGTTCTAACCTATGAGCGCACCGTGTGCCGTATCGGTTTTCCCAGATTCGATTTTAATAGCGATTGCGATTGTGTATTATTATAGGTTCCTTCGTGTGGATTCCGAGACGACGGAGCATGGCGTCATCGACTTCGGCAAGTAAGGATCAAGGTGAGTAGATCTATATCTACTGGGGAAGTCGGGTTGATGGCGTATAGCACCCCCGCAAATTATAATGGAAACTGATCTATAGGATGCAGTCGTAGAAACCTGGATTAGGAACTAGGGTTATGGTTAAAAGGATATGAGATGAGTGATTGGGTATATATATATATATTGGGATATGAGATGAAAGCTTAGGTGTAACACCCGAGCCCAATAATACTATTTCTGAGACTGGTTGAGTGTTGACATTGCTCATTTCAATTATCTTGTTTGTTTGGTACTTGTTGCTAAATTTTAACCGGCTAAGTCATTTTTGCCTATAACAAATTTTAACACCTAAAGTGAAATTAAAAATATCCATGTTGGCCTACTCGTCACCACTAGTCGCGTGGTAGCGTCCGCGCATCGAGATTTCATCCCGTTCGGCGAAACGGGCAAGTTTGGACGGCTACACACGCGTGCAAGTGTCCGACTTGGGGGCATGCATTTTAATCATAAAACACCTCATTTTAAAATTTGGAACTCGTTTAAAATCCTATTATTTGAATTTGAAACATTTGGGCGCAACCCGGGCGCGATTTGGAAATGTTTCATTTAGCGCCGAAATGCCCATTTAATTAAATATATATTAAAACTACATAATATATTACTGTTACTTATATAACGTATAAATCTTTTTTAAATATTTAAAAATTTCCTTTTAAAACTTTCCGTACCCACTCCCAGCCAATCACGAGGGAATAAATCCCTCGTGGGCCCCACCAACCCACACTCTCTCTCTCTCCTAAAATCTCTCTCTCTCTCTCCTATAACTCTCTCTCTCTCTATTTTATATCTTGGCAACTGTTCCTCGTTCTCAACCCCACGAGAAACCTCGCCCGAGAACCCTACGAACCCCAACCCTAGCCGCCGCAACCTTACCGTCGACCTCCCCGCGACCTCGCCACCATCCTCCTCGCCTCCACAGCCTCGACCGCACCCTTTCCTCCTCTTCTCCCTCCTTCAGCGCCTGCAACCCAACCCCGTAGCTGCACACATCGTCACTGCTCGCCGTCGCCGCCGCAGCCCCTCGCCGACGACGCCAGAGTCTTCCTCCCTTCACCCTCGTCCCGACCTCTTCACCGTCTTCCTCCTTCCCTCGCCGGCGTTGCAACTGCACCCGAGCCTAACCCTAACACCAACCCTAGTTCGCCGGAAAAGCCCCGTCGACCCTCGCCGTCGTTGCCAGAGCCACCGCCGACCACCTCCTTCTCCCCCTGCAAACCAGATTAAGCCAGCACCTCCTCTACTCATCGCACCATCCCATTCCAGCTACCTCCAGCACCTTTCAGCCGGGATTGCCGCTGCCGCTGCCTCGCCAGCGCCCCGTCGCCGTCGAACCCGTCGCGGTTGCCCCCTGGTTATCCCTGTAAGCCTCTCTTCACCATCTCCCTTCTCGTATCCCCTCTCTGGTCGATTCTTGCTTCGCTTTGTAGTTTGCTAATTCGTCGCTGTTTTGACTTTTCGCCGGATTCCGGCCGTGCCGACGACTCGACCCGACTCTCCAGTGAAGTATTCTGGTCCGTGTGGTTCCGCTGTTCGTTGTTTAGACTCGATCCGTGACCTGTGCAACCGTCGCGTTTTTTCCGCCGACGCTACGTTCGTGTTTTCCGGTTTGCGAAACCGTCGTGGCAAGATTTCTTGCTACATGCTACGTTAAACTAATTAAGTGTTTGACTCATAAAATTTGCAATATTAACTAAGTATAGTTACTTGTCTCATTGGACGAAATATGATATACATCATAATACTGCCACCTAAATCGTATTTTGCCACCATAACCTTAATAACAACTACCTGTTAATCATTTTGTTATTTAAAGGTCGATAGCCGTACACATATATCTTCATTAATTTTCTGTTATTAATATTGCGTTACCCTGTGATTAGTGTACCCCACGGGTGCTCGAACCTGTTAATAAGATAATACAAAGCACCACTGTGATTAAATGAACTATTATTGTTATTTACTGTTTCCTGCTGTTGTTCCTTATTCGCTTCTATACCTGTTATGAGCATACATTCGATTGCATTACAGATTGACCTGACCTTGCTACACATGACATATATTTACATACCGATGCACCGGACATGGTACCCTACATACCGACTCAACCTGTTGTACCATGACCTGACTTGTTACCTGATCTCATGCCTAATGCCAACAAACCTGACTTGGGGTCCTCATGGTCCGTTCCTGTTGTCTATCCAGACAAACCTACTTTTACCTGATCCTGTGTTGGCATTAGTTCTTGATTACTGAATACCTGACCCGACATGCATAACTTGGGGGTATGGGGAAATCAAAGGTGAAACCGACTTGTAACTCAACAGTTCGATACCTGTTCTGATCAGTCTTATGGGCTTGGCCAGTCCGGGAGTGATGATGCTGACATCACTCGTCCATCCTGCTACCTATTACTGCCTAGCGGCACGTCTCGGATTCAGCCCCGAGGGTCCTGACCGTGGTCCCGGGCATGCACGGGATACTATTGAGTTACATCGACGAGTCATCAATTGATTTCAAAGACTTTAGAATAGAAACCTGATAGGACAGTTTAGTTACCACTGCACATTACCCTGCACTGTTATTTCATAGTACTGCTTTATTCATGTTCATCCCTGCATTACTTATTACCATGTTCATATTATATTATTGGTTGACATGATGCGCTGACGTCTGGGTTTTGCATGGCCCAGATCCCTTACCACTGTCGACGACCGAGCAGGAGTACTTCAGCCAGCAGGCTGATCTGTGAGTTCCATAGTGATTAGTTTATTTATTTCATTTCATTTCCAGATGTGAGCCCGCATTATAGGACGTACTATTTATTTATTGTATTGGATCATTTGCTTCCGCACTTATTATTTATTGACTCTTGTTATTATGGATTTGGACATGTGTTAGATTAGTTTATTTATCTTGTTCTTGATATCTCTACAACCGTAATGTGACTGTGGATGGATACTTCCTACCCACAGGTAGCATGGTTGGCTATGTCACGTGCCCAATCTTGCGTACTCTGGGAAGCGGGGCGTGACATGGTTCTTTTGGTATCAGAGGCATAGGTTAGTTGGGTTGATTCTTTTGTAGTTGGGTATTGTACCCGATACACGAATCAGAATACCCGTGATCAGGAAACATGTCCTACCACCTTGGCCGTTTTACCATTCTTGAATCACATTCTTCCTGATTATATCTTGTACGGCGTGCGAACTTACTGTTGGAGATAGTTCCCTCATAGTCAATTATTGGATCGCAGGTACGTGATTGCAATGATTGCGGAGGACCTATACCGGTAGGACAATCTTACTCGAGATGATAGTATGCTATCTGGTTTGCCTTTATCAGTCATGTACATGTTCAGGTGACTGATTACATGTTACACTTTGATAGAGCCCTTAGGATCTTGCTTTACTACCAACAGTATGATGGCGATCATATACGTGAGAGTTGGGTAGTTTATACGCATATCCTTAATTGTGGTCCCTAGTCGTGGGAGTTTCGAGACAGGGCATCGATACTCCGGAGTAGACTAGTGTGTACAGTCGAGACCCCGACGAGGGGCGGTGGCCGGTCTCACAAGCCACTGGTGTCAGTTGGATCACCTAAGATGTATACAGGTGCTCATTAGGTTATGAGTACACCGGACAGGACTCGCCGGGAATCTGCTGGTTAGTACTATATCTATCGTCAGATAGCAGTTCCCTGGTGACATGTGTACAGGTTAGTTCATCGACCTGAGGTCGTCATTTATCTCGTGTGAGTTCCCACTGTGCTTTGATTTCTACCCTACCACTGCTCAAAGGAGTCGTGCAAACAGGTAGCTTTTGGGTACAGTCCCGAGCCATATGGAGGCACGTGAGCGGATCGTCAGGGGATTCGTCTCTCCCGGTATTGGGGCGAGGTCGTGCTGTGTCTAGGAGAGCCATTACACAAAGTCCATGGCCATGGCAGGAGATTTACTGGTAGGTACTCCAGTAGTATCTCAGGGTGTTATTGGGCTTCACTCCGACACGACTTATACTGCTATTGGGGGTCTGACGTTGCTAGCCCCCTAGGCAGATATGCGATACTCATAGACGAACGGACCGGACTGTATATACATTGTCACTGTTAGGCTCAGTAGGGTTTCCGGATGAGTTCGCTCATCAGCCTCCCTTGAGGTCAGTCCATGGGCAGCCGTTACGCATTGCTAGTGCCGCTGACGGTTTGTGGTTAAACCCACTGCCAGGATACTGACGAGTCATTAGAGTCCCCCACAGACAGTTTCCCAAGTTCGGGCGAAACGTTGTAGAGGCCGTATGGTTTTATGGCAGGGTTCGGAAAATGCACGTGCGTTTACGCACGTGTTATTTTTCGTGCAGATAATACTGGTCGGCTTTGGTTTAAGCCGGATCCGAGTATTATATTGAGTAGATATAATATCTTTGTCTCAGTTGCATTTGTATTCGGTCGTAATATAAATGCGGGTATATTTATACAGTTTCGGGGTTATCCTGAAAGTCGTTTCAGGATCACTTTTGGAAGTTGCCAGTTTCCAGTTTTCTATCAGCCGTCTTTTAACATTCGGTTAAAGACGGATTTATCTTTTCTTGGATGAGAGTGACTCAATGTTCAAGAAGTTTCTAAAGAGGGTGACATGGATTGGTGAGTCATTAGTGCATTAATGGTGTCATTAATACTTGATGACTAAGGTTGTTTAGATTCATTGTTTCTAAATGAGTCATGCTTTTCATTTATGATAAAAGATAAACTTTGTGTTTATGGTCACCCCCTTGATTGCTCCTACCATCACCTCCCTCTTTCATAAATAGTGGCCGGCCCCTTGAGTGAGAGAGAGAGAGAGATTAATTTCATTCTTGTGAGAAAAGACTATGGTTAAGGGTGCATGGAAATTTCATTGCCTCATTTCATTCCATCACCCGATTCCCTCGGCAACTTCATTAACCGATCGTCCACGGATTTGGACGAAGTGAGACAAAGTCATCTACTCATTCTCTACATCATTCTTGGTCGTCTCTTTTAGCAAACTTGACGATCGAGTTGCCTCAAGTCAGAGGCGGGAGCCCGTTTAAAGAATCAGTGACGTGGTGCCACCTGGACGAGGAGAATCGGAGATCGACGAGATCGGAGCAGCCGCAATGGAGCGTGGGATGATGGTTAAAGAACGAAGGACTCGGATCGTTCGGTATAACGTTTCTACACTTTTTACAGTTTGTTAGTTTAGCAATAATGGATGATCCGGGTTAAAGTATACGATAGCGCCAGTTTAAAAGTTTTTTGTTCCGCATTTGGCGTCTGTAGACGGCCGGGGCGCTAGCGTAGACTTACAGTGGTATCAGAGGCTCACCATTTTGCTATACTAACTTGTGCTAACGCGTTTAAAATATCGATCGAACCGGAAATCAAAAACTGCAAAATCCAAGCTTGACAGTTTCTGTCGATTTTAAAAGGGTTCCAAAATTAATTTTACACATCACAGAAAATTCAGCAGGCTTTTCTAAGAACACCGACAAAATTTGGGCTCGTGATTCCACCAAGCCGCCGCGGAAACGCGGCCAAACCCATGGTTTGGCCGCGCATTCGCGGCCATTTGGTGAGATCATGCTCCCAAATTTGTATAGTGTGTTCTCCTCTGGAAATTGGGGTTTTTGGTATATATCGTTTGGGCCTAGGTTTTGTTACTGTTCAACAGATTTGCGTGGGGCCCACTTTGTGATATTTTGTCGATCGAAATTTAAACACGTTAGTTTACAGTGCTTACATTATATCTCCGATCGGGAATGTCATTTGATCGGTAAACCGCGTCTGATTGCTATAGTTCTTTTAGACGGGTTTGCGAACGTGACATTCGCGTTGATGTTCTGTGTTGTGCTGTGATGTTGCGGATTTGTCGTGGTGGATAGCAGTGTGCAATGGTAGTACAGTTTGAGTTTATTTGTACATTTGATATTGCGGGGCGAGCGTCCAACTTGTTGACTGCCGTCACTGCCTGTTGTATAATATTCTTTTGGGGCACGACCAGGTTGCGGTCGATGTACCTGTTGTACTATTTTTCATTTCTGTACTAGGTTCTGCCCCGCGACGGAGTGCACGGATAGCCGGGTTCTGAAGGGGCAACGGGTCCGCATCTCATGGCTTTGAGAGGCAGAGGGGCCCCACTCTAGAATTGGCAGACTATTCGCCGCACTCGTAGGGGGTACAGGTTGACCCAAGGAGGGGTGCCCAAGCTTACCAGATTCCGTGAAGTGCTGGGTGGTCCATTCACTATGCTGTAAGGGGCTGCCTCGCTTCAGGTTTTAGCGGGTAACTTGCCGCACCCGTAGGGGTCTAGGTTTCATTGCACAGGCTATCCCACAGGACAGGGGAACGTCGGGTTTCAGCAGCGGCTCTGTGAAACCCGGGGATCCCAGATTATCTGTATTGTTCTGTGATGCTTATTACTTTTCTGTAATGTTGCATACTATCACGCCTGGAGCGATTATTGTATATTGGTTTATATACTATTAGATGTTGTATATGTTTTACACCCGCGCTAGTCCAGTCCCCGCTATGTCGTTAGTTAAGTAACCTAACGGGTGATGACGGGACCCAGTGACGAATGCAGATGGCATATACGTACATTTTATTTTCGTTCTTTTCTGGTGTGATTAAATGATGGGACTGCGTTGATTCTGATCAATGCAAAGTAAAACAAACCTGTTTACAGTTGTTGGAACAAATTTAAAAAGTGTTATTGCAAAGACGTTTTCTTTTGTTATGCATAGCGGTATTCAGTGGAATATCCTGCACCTCATTCGACGGGGCAAGGGCCGATATCCCTTCACCGGGACTGACCCCTTGGGCAGAAGTTTGCGTCAGCGTAATAACTTCACTATAGTCGATTACAAGTTGCTTTGCATAGCGGTATTCAGTGGAATATCCTGCACCTCATTCCACGAGGAAAGAGCCGAGATCCCTTTACCGGGAGTGACCTCTTTAGCAAAAGGTTTTCGCCACTATATTTTAAAAAGCTATCAGGTTCCTTCAGCGATATCAAGTTCACTACGTTAAAGGTTTTTCGCCAAAAACCAACCGTAGCCCTCCGTCACTTCTTTTGGGTATTCAGTAGTATTCAAGCTATGTATTTTGACCAACGCCAAGGCATAGTGTTTGGTAGCTGCTGGGTATTCAATTGTTGCATAGATAGATGAGTTGGTTTGGGACAGCCGTTCTGCCATTTTGACCTAACGCCAAGGGCATGTGCAGGTGGGTTCAAATTAACAAGATAGTGATGGGTAGAACTTGGCATGTGACTTATGACATTTTGACCTAACGCCAAGGTTATAAGAGCATGGGGCAAAAACTATATCGGGAGTTTCTAAAGAAACTGAAACTTGCCAAGTATGCGCATACCTTCTGGAGTATGAGTAACGTGGATGCATTCCATCACGTTATCATGCGATGAGAGTTGGATCCCGATTCCCACTGATGAGTTGGTTTACTCTTCGGGTGATCCCGATTGATTCTTCTTTTGGTTTGGAGGAGAATTTGACAGGACAGTGGGAGGTTTCCGGATTAGATAAAGTGATAACCATTCTGATCTAGGTTAGAGTGCACGCAGAGTGTTTCTTTTCTCTCTCTCTTTGGCAGCGACCTTTGACCGACCCTAGACTATGACTCAGTGATCAGGTTAACCGAACCTTCTTAAAATACCGGCTTTTGGATTGTGTATGTTGCATAAGTCATTGCCACTCCTTCTTTTACCCTTTGCATTTCTCAGAACACCCGTATTACTACGGATATCCACTTCCATTGGATAGATCCATCGTATGGTTATATACGAACTCGAAGGGACTTCTTCGAGGATGGATCCAGGTTCAGGAGAAATAGAATTGGTTTATTCAGTTGTCTTTTATTATCACCTTCTCTCAGGTTGCGAGGGCTCCTTGGTTTAGGAGAGTACACCTATTACGCTTATTGGATAGTCTTATTCCAAACCATAGGCTGGTGCCGAAAGGTAGGGAATGAAGAAAACCAATTAGCCTAAGTAGGGTGTGCAGAAGGTAATATGTAAAGACAAAATAAAGGGATTAGAAAGAGGGCAAAGTAAATTGCGACTTTTATCATTCACGACCAAAACCGCGTACTTCATCGCCACTCCTATTTTACCTTTAAAAGAATAAGGTATTATTCAGTTGTCTTTTATCATCACCTTCTCTCGAGATGCGAGTACTCCTTGATTAAGGAGGGTACACCTATTATGCTTACTGGATAGTCTTCTTCCAAACCATAGGCTGGTGCCGAACGGTAGGGAAGGAAGAAAACCATTTAGCCTAACGATGGTGTATAGAAGGTAACGACTGAAGACAAATATAGGGATTTGGAGAGATGGCAATAAAATATACGGTTGAAGTCATGAATTGGATTATGGAAAAGGCATTGCTATGAATACCAGGATACCCCTACGAAACATTTTCATGTTTCAGTGCATTGTTAAAAGAAAAACTGTTTTCCCGATTAGACACTTACTCTAAGGGTATGTATTTACCAGGTTTCATTCTCATATCTGTATGGTTTTACAGATGATGAGTGGGAGTAAGTTATTGGGAATTAGGTGATTATCCTCATTATATCGGAATTCGTTGTAATTGGTGATATTTGAGAAAATCGCCAGGGTACAGTTTTCAACCTACGACGCACAGGTTTTGAGTTGTTTAACTCAGCGGACTTATACAGAGTATTGTATGTTGTCCAAGTGTCCATCAGGACAAAGGGGTAGGTCCTCGTACTATGTTCTGTTTACTTATAACTTCTCTAATATTTAGACTAGTGTTTCGTAGAAATACAAGGTCTAAGTTTTGAGAAGTTGTGGGTATAAGAATAAAGTAGAGAACCAGGTGTCACAAGTATCGGGATTCTTCAAAGAGATCGAAGATGTAGATTCTTGTGATTGGTATTCAGATGATAGTGATGGTTTTGAGAAACGAGTTTTCTCTTTCAGGTTACTCATAATTGGATGGATTCCTAAGTTGAGTAATGCTGATTAGCCTCTTTCCATTAAGTTGATATGCACTGGAGACAGCTGCATGATTTGAATCTAGTTCCAATTAAATAAGTGCCAAAGTTTCTATATTGGATATAGAATAGTTCGTACCTTAAAAGATATTAAGGTACGGGGAGCTGTCCAGCTTATGCTTAAAACCAGACTCTGGATAACTCAGGGCACGTTTCTGTAATGGCTGTTTGTGGGTTGACCCTGGCTATGACGAGGGTTGATATTCTACCATTTGGAAGATCAATAGTGATATTGTTCTTAACTCGCCACAGTTTTAGTAAAATGGATCTTTTTCAGAAAACAGTAGTGGGAGTATGGTAGAACTGGAAGTGATTCCAGAACCGCGAACGATTACGGAAAATTTAATAGGACCTATATATTCAATCAGGTTTGACATTCCAATAGCCACTCCGCAGATATGATGGGTAACCTCAGACACCCGAGAGGTACTCCAGTAGCCTCAAGGACGGTGACAGGGAGGTTCTTATCTACCCAGACTTGACACTACTGTTGTTCCAGGCTATGAGACCCGGTAGGAGGGTTGTCGTAGTCAGTGGGAGCAGCGGAAGCATAGTGGGCAAGATGCTTATATCTATTTATAGACTTGAGCAGTTATAGCGGAGATAGATCATCTAATTTTGATGTGACAGTCATGGGTTTGACTTCAATCAGGATAGGGGATGGATCTGTTAAGAAGGTAGTAGGGTGTGATGTCATGGTATCTGGATGACATACACAGAGTAGGAAGTAAAATTCCTATACTACGATCGGTTGTACTGTGGTCGTCACACAGTTGTTTCTCCAGACGGGATATGGATATAATATTTGACATTCTGGTTTCTAGATCTATGGTTTTAGATCTGGATTTGGGTAGTTTCCCAATATGGGTACTTTGACAGTATTCTAATGGTTTTTAGAATAGATGACTCCTAGCATCGTGGTGTACCTGCAGGTGATGGAATTACCCTCTCTAAAGGTGTCGTATAGACTAAAGGGGAGAGGGATGTGCATGATTGGCAGATCACTTGCTTAGGCAATTGTGTCAATCATGAGATGTCAAGTACCACACCAGATGTTGTTTTTGCACTAGATGCAATAAGTTTGTATTAATCCAATCCTGGAGAAACATAAGGAAGCAGTTTTAGAACATAAGTACATGTTCTACGGATTTGATGAAGGCAGCCTCCTTCGGGAGACGGTTATCATTCCAGGCTTCAAAGGTGACATGGTTGACAGAGTGATTGTCATAGTTATACTTTTTCCCTCTGACGAAGAGGGACAGTATTATGGACAGGTGGTCCAAGAGGATACTGTGGGTGGCATGGTGCCGGATACTGATTAGGTTCAGTGATCGATACAGTCTAAGAAGTTTGGATTTGGAGTTCATTTATGAACTAGGTCCCATCAGATATCCAGACATATTCTAAGACAGGTATTACTCAATTCGGGAGATGGCTTTCTCCGCGAACTTGAGATTAAGAGAGATATAGAAAGAAACTTCTAGGCGGATCTACTCACTGAGGCTATTTCTCGAACACAATAGTTTTACAAACGGGCTTTGTGAAACTGATTAGTAGAGGAGTTGGATGTTCGGTTTCACACGGGCTGTGAGTAATCGACATCGCCTTGAGTGCAAGTGGGAGATTGTTGGAGATAGTTCCCTCATAGTCAATTATTGGATCGCAGGTACGTGATTGCAATGATTGCGGAGGACCTATACCGGTAGGACAATCTTACTCGAGATGATAGTATGCTATCTGGTTTGCCTTTATCAGTCGTGTACATGTTCAGGTGACTGATTACATGTTACACTTTGATAGAGCCCTTAGGATCTTGCTTTACTACCAACAGTATGATGGCGATCATATACGTGAGAGTTGGGTAGTTTATATGTAGGGTTGCTAGGCACGCGCACAAGGGTCTACGAGGCATCAACCATGCCCGAATAAAAATTTAGCCGTGCCGAACTACCCGAATACAGAACTTTAAACTAGAGATTAGGCGATAACTTGGATGCTAAACAATTTAACACTAAGCGAGAGGGATCACAACCTTTGTAGATCCGGTCCTTCACTTCATATGCTCCGTGTTGTGGTCCCTTCGCTGCGATCATCGGGATCCGGACTCTCGAGAGGTTCCACGAAGAGAAAGACGCAACCTTTGCTTCCGATCTTCGATACTACGATGATCTACCTCGAAGTTTCTTTAACACAAGCTAACAATCATGAAATGATGTGAACACCCTCATCTAAATGGCAAGGGAAGATGAGGATGATGAAGTAGGAATTTTGCTCTATTTATCTATCTTTTTCTCACTATTATTCATCACTTGGAAAAATCAAGAAAGGTTTTTCCATGAAAGAAAATGGAGGAAGAAGATGAATGAATAATCTTGATCACTTTATGATGAATAGGAAAAGGAGATATGATAGAATTATGCAACCATGGTTCGCTTAACCAATGTAGAGAATTGACTAGGGTTAGGGTTTTGGGTAAATAAAAGAATGAGTCATGAACAAATATCTTTCACAAAACAAAACAAAACCTTCTAGAAACTTCTAGAAAGTTTAACCCTAATCCGAACCCTAATCAAGTTTAAACTCCACTAAACGAGTTGCATTAGTTATCATATCATGTTACAATATTATATATCACATATATAATATTTACCGTAACAAAATAAAATAATACAATTAACATATATCGCATATATATCAATGTATTACCTGAGTGAGAAAAAGAATCTTTTAGTGAGCAAATATTAGTTAATGCAATTTAATATATCACATATATTATTATACATTAAATTATCGAATCAACACTTGATCCGACAATCCGGCTATATCGCATATAACCGGCTAATATTTATCCGTACCGATTCATCGAATAAACACTTGATCCGATGACCCGGCTGATATCATATATCGCGAGAATACAATACGATATCACATACCGCATTATCCTCGGTCCCGCACATATCACATATGTGCTCCTACTCCGTTTTGCCTGAGTCAAGAAAGCTCTGTGTAGGACTCTAAAGAATCGTCAATACGCCGGCAGTAGGTGATGATCATATCAAACACCCACAAGCTGCAAGCGGTCAGCTAAACGTAACAGCTACCCAGGTATTGAGCGCTCAGAAGATCAACAAGCAAGCCTGTACATTCTCCTGTGGATCCAAACAGTAACACTCCCGTACAGTCCGGTCTCGTCGTCTGATATGTCGCATATCTCGCCTAGGGGTGGTAAACGTCAGACCCCAGTAGCTTGATAAGTCGTGTCGATTTGAGGTCTATAACAGTTCGAGAAACTACTGATAACACTTACCAGTAAATCTCAGCAACCCTGGCCAGGGATTTCCGGTTATAGCCAATCGAACACATCACAACATCAACTCCCTATACCGGGAGAGACGAATCCCCTCCTATCGCTCATTGCCTCCATGTGATTCGGGACTGTACCCAAAAGCCACCTTTTTGCACGCCCTCTTGGACGTGGTATGATGGAAATCAAAGCACAGTGGGAATTACACAAGACTCTATGACGATCTCGGGTCAACAGACTACTCTGTACCAGTGTCACCAGAGAACTGCCATCTGACGTATGGTATAATACCATCTGGGAGTTCTCGGCGAGTCCGTCCAGTGTACCCAGTCTCCACTGAGCACCCGTACACCATCCTTGATGTCAAACACCGATGGATATAGGATCATCCATCGCCCATCATATGGGTCAAGATGCGTATACGCTAGTCTACTCTGGTGCATCGATGCCCTGTCTCGATACACCCTCGACTAGGAACAGTTATAGGATGTACTCGTCGACTACCGTGGCCCCACTAGTATGATCTCATCATAGTCCCAGTAGTCGAGTATATATCCTAAGGGTTTTATCAACATGTAACATAGAGACAATCAGAGTACATGTTAAGATAAAGTACAACCAGATAGCATACTATCATGTCGAGCAAGAAAGTCCTCCTTATATATGTCCTAGCATCCACTACAATATACATCGTATGTACAGTAATGGCCTCTAGGGCATACATATAACTAACAATCTCCCACTTGCACTAGGGCCATCTGTTATGGTATCGCATACCCAACAATTAGCTGCGGTTGAAGTATCTCATACTCAACCATCCCATAAAAGTCTCTACTAGGGAAAAGGCCTTCGTGAGTGGATCCGCGCTGTTGTCCTCTGTGTCTACTCTCCTAACCTTGACCTCCCAGGAGATCAACCATCTCCATGATCAGGTGATACTGCTTAAGAATTATATCTGGATTTCTGATGGGACGGTAGTTCCTTGGCTGAAGCCACAACTCCATTGTCTCACAATGGTAGGAACGAAGTTCATCTCATGAACTTATATATATCCAGACTGCCTCTTTGGTAGCATCCTTGGTAACGATGTATCTTGCCTTTAATCGTCTAGTATGTCACGGTATCTAGCTTGGAACTCTTCCAACATACCGTCCCTCTACTGAGGGTATAGACAAGCCTGCGACTGACATTCAGTCGTACTTATCACCCTGGAACCTTTCCAGTGATTCTCCCCAGGATCGATTGATACCATCTCACTACAACTAGTGAGTATCCTAACATCCAATTAAATCTATCTCATAGATCCAAAACCCAAGATTTAGGAGGTATCACTTTGATCCTATATGGAGAATCCTTGTGATAAGCGGAGATTGACCGAGCGTAGCATAGGAAACTCTTTCCCTATCAAGAGTATGTCATCCACGTACTCTACGAAGATCACCACCATACTCTCTACTACCTTTTTGTATATACAAGGTTCATCTACCATTTTGATGAAGTCAAACTCTTTGACTACCACATCAAAACAGATGTTCCAACTCCGCGATGCCTGCTTTATCATATAAAACATCTTGCACACGTTTCCGCTGCTCTCATTGTCTACGAAGCCCTCTGGCTGTGTACTTATAGACACTCTTTTCTAAAACATCATTTAGAAAAGAAGCAGTCATGACACCCAACCACCAGATATCGTAGTCATGGTATGTAGCCGTGGCAAGTAGGATCTGGATGGACTTAAGCATAGCTCCTTAGAAAAGGTTTCATCATAATCCATACCTGGTCAATGATGCAAACCTTTAACAAGTCTAGCTTTGAAAGTCTCAACTTTTCCATGTACACCAAGTAATCTTCTCAAGATATACTTGCTCCTGATGGGGATCTAACCCTTCAGATAAAGCAACCAAAGTCCATAATTTGTTGGTGTATAAGGATTCCATCTCAGATCGATAAGCACCCAGCCATTCTTACAGAGTCCCACTCCTGATGGCCAGCTCGAAACTAGTTGGGTCATCATCTCATGATGCAATCCTCGCTCCCACTGTCATAGAGAAACCGAAGTATCTCTCAGGTGGGTGAGGAACCGTACTAGATCGGCGGAGTGGCTGAGGTTCGTTGGAAACTATTGAATCCTTTGGTTCTACCAAATCATCAGCTGCATTTTGTATAGCTGGAACATTTCCAGTTCTACATAACAGACCTTGCCTCGAGCTTGTCCGGATTTTGCTTTTAGACATAGGCCGGACAACCCCAAATCTTAACAAACTTAAGATATGGGCTCTTCCCATTCCATATCGCATATGAAGTGGTAAGCAACTAATTTGATTTGAACCCTATTCAATAGGTATGCGACTTCACAAGTGCATAACGCCCTAAAGGAAATAGGATACTCAGTAGTACTCATCATAGAGCACACCATATCACATAAGGTGTTGTTGCTCCGCCCCGATATACCATCGTGCTATGGTGTATACGGAGGAGTAATGCTGAGAGAGAATCTCATTCTCCTTTAGAATAGTCCAGGAATTCCGTGCTCAAGTATTCTCCTCCTTGATCTCATCAAAGGACATAATACTTATACCCGTATTTTGGTTCTCTACTTCTAACTCATATTCTGTGAATATCTCAAAAGGTTCGGACTTGTGTTTCAGCAGGAACATATGTCTGAATCTTGAGAGATTATCAGAGAATGTAATGAAGTACAAAAAACCGATCTTGGCATGTGTAGACAGGGGACTTTCATACATGAGCATGTATCAATCCCAAAAGTTCACTAACTCTTTCTCTGTTTCCAATAAACAGAGCTGTGGTCATCTTATCTTTGTGACATGACCGGCAAGTTTCACAAGATGTAAATTCAAACTAATTTAAATATGCATCTAAATGTAACTTCAGCTAGTCGGGTCGCATTGATATGACCTAGTCTACAATGCCTCAAGAAGGATTCGTTCATTTCTGAACTATTCCTCTTGTGTGTGTTCTGTATACTAAGAACTGTAGTTTGATTTAGAACGTCAATGCTTTTAGATAACGTGCCTGAACCGATTAACTCTTGATATAGGAAATGTTCAAAACATTATCCAACAATACAAAATTATATCCTTTCTTTACTAATAAAGAGACTGATATGATTTTGTATATCAGGTTCGGTATCTAATAACATTTGTTCAGAATCAATGTATTCTGGTAATACAGGGTGACAGTGACCAACAGACTTGGCTACAACACTTGCACCGTTTTCTGTCTCATGAAACTAATCACCCGTTCTCAGTTCTCTACCTATCTGTAGCCCATGTAACAGATTACATATGCGGGATCCTGATCCGGTATCTCATACCCAGGACGTAAAGGATACTGAGAAACAGTTCTGTGTAATGAACACACCCGAAGATGATGCATCAGCATGCACTTTCTTCGTTTGGGCGGCTCGGGAAATCTGGTATTTCCCAATTTCCTGCTCTGTCTTATAACAATTATAAGTTGGAGCGGGACCAACGTTCCCCAGCTCAGTATAACAAGCGGGTTCGGTCAATATATCCGTTTTATTATCTTGATTAAGGCGTGATATGGTCGCTATCTGGAGAGAGAGAGAAGAAAACACTCAGCGTATGCTCTTGCAAGATTAGATTGGTTATATAATATATCTAATCAGGATGTCTCCCACTGTTTTAGTCAAATCTTCCTTCAAACCCTAAAAGGAAAGACTAGCCGGGATTAATTACACGCTACAAGTTCGCCAATCTTTCAGCCAGGCCAGTGTCGGTACTTTGAGGGAGGTCCCCCGCGCTTTCGCACGAACCTAATTACAGTAAACCTCGTTTTCCCAGAGGCGTAACCCCGTTAACACCTTTCTAGACACCTACTTGATCGGCTAATTGTAATGTGTAAAACTCTCCCAGGAGTAACTCTTACTCGCAGCGGGTATCGGGATCCAACTATCTCATAGAAGGTATGCAATCTCATTGCAAATTTCAACACTTGAAATTCCCAATAATATTTTGCCCCTAACGTGCTATGACCTTGACGAAAGCCAACAAACCATAGCCCGCTAGTCAAGTTCAACCCGTACATTTCTTGATTGAATTAAACCCACCCGCATGACCCTTGACGAAAGCCAACAAAGCCGCACGACTACCCTAATCCAATCGCATCGTATGCTAGCAGATAAGGAGCATATAGCTACCGCACACTGCACCTTGACGAAAGCCAACAAATGCAGCACGAATACTATATACAACTTATCTGAAATGACGGAGAGCTACGACAGGTTTTTCAGAAAACCTATTGCGTAATGAACTTGATATCGTTGTAGAATCGAGTGATTTAAATGGAGTGTTTTTGAGGCTTTTCTAGTTTTGCTAAAGGGGTCACTCCCGGTGAAGGGATCGTCGGCCCTTTCCTCATCGAATAAGGTGCAGGATATATCATATATACCACTATGCAAAGCAAGAACTATAGAAGCAATCAAAAGACAGACCGAGTTTGTAGCATCTGCCAGTTATTGCTAAAGGAGTCACTCCCGGTGAAGGGATCTCGGTCCTTTCCTTATCGAATAAGGTGCTGGATGTTCTACAAGGAATACCGCTATGCAAAGCAAGAACTGTAGCTACCAGTTTTTAAACAAGTTTCTACAACATCTTAGGTTTCTTTTATTTCATTAATCTCATTAATGAAGTCCCATTTTAATTATGCTTCGTAAGCATCTCTTTTGAAACGAAATCTGCAATATAACATATATCTCATATATATAAAATATAAACATTCGTCTCAGGCAGTAATATGATCTCATCACAGAACATTGCAGCAGAAGAACATATATGAAATATTGGATATACTAGGACGTCAGTGTTTTCAATACGAGCCTGTATAAAACACGGATTCCACGGTCGCGATGAATAGCCAAACCCACATCCCTAGACCCCTACGAGAGCGGCAAGTAACACTGCCAATTCTAGGGTTAGGAGACCCGGTCTCGACTCCTCGAGATGGTCTCCCACTGAACCCTAGAACCCGGTTACTTGTGCTCCCCGCCTTGGGTCTACCTAATGCGGAAAAGTAAATAATATACAACGGTGACATCTTCCGCTACCTGGAAGTGCCCCAATAAAAGAATATTACATACAAATGAATTTTACATGAATGAAATAGAAAAACTCTCATCTCACATAAAACCCCCGGCTATTCAAACGCGACGATCCAATAGAACATATCACAGCAACACATAATATCTCATATCATCAACGTAAGCAAGTATGCGTATCCCGATTGTCGTTGATGTATAGCAACGAAGCCGGCGATACACCACATACTACGCTTACGGTCACAGAAAAGAAAGTGTAAAACTACAACAGTTGGAATCCGCAACCTCCTTAGACATCGCATGCCTGACCAAATGAATTCCTTAGACATCACATGCCTAACAATTATAAACCCCGCATTTTAGTCTCTTTATCGAAAAACTCTTTTCATTACCAAGTCGGGCAATTCAACAAGATTCCCGACGTCCTGATCGAATGCTCGTCGCAAACTTTAGTAGACGGCCGCACCCCCGATACCGTCGACGAAGTGCACCAAGGCGGAACACCGCTACCGGGAGCACCCGAACGGATGCTTTCGGTGACGGGGTTCTCCTACGGTCACTTGGTCGGGGCTATGGAGTGAGGCTGTCTATTAAGTTTACCCGGCGAGTATCCGCGTACACTACGTGATTGCGACGGACTTTTGATCACATCAAAATTCCGTAGCAACCGATCAACTGAGACTAAACTACTATGTTTATAATATTCAAATCAGTTATCTCATAACTATTTGTGGATTCCAATTATTGTATCACATTCCAGATAAACAGAAAAAGTTAAACTTTCCGATCGAATCATCAAGCACCCAAGATTTCCCCAATATATCTCAACACTTGAAATCAGTTTAAAAACGTCCATCACATGCCACAGTACCAATGGTCCAGCCGTAGAAGGGTCAAGCCAACGCCTCACATGTGGCACGCCGTACTGCCCCAAACCCTAAGGTTCAAAGGGCAGTTCAAGACGGTCACATAATCGAGTTAAGGTTTGTTGTCTTCTAGAGGGTCCATCGAGTTACTTGCACGACTTAGAACATTCTTAAACATGAGGAAAAATCCAACTTTTGAAAAATTTTCCGACAGGGGAAAAAGTGAGTTATTGATATCCGTTCGAACTTTTTTAACAGTTTCTAAAAGTTATCCGGAAAAAACACATAGACAAAATCTAATACTCCGATCGAAACATCGAATCCCCAACACAACTCCAGAAAACTCAACTGTAAAATAAATATTAAAAATTCCCAGAAATTACAACATTGAAAACTATGAGTTACTGTGAAACGCACGTGACATGAATCGATCACGTGGCCGCGGAACCGCCGCGAAAGCTGGGGTGGGGCCGCGGTTCCGCGCTACTGTTGTCGAATTACGCGCACGTGTTTCACAGTAATTCTTGTAATTACCTGCTGTAATTTTTGGACATTTTTAATTTGGAAAAATCCCAGATTTTAGAAAATTTCCAGAGAGCAATTTTGAGTTTAGTGTTTCGGGTTTTCCGGGTTCGATCGGACTTTAAACTTCGTCTAGACTTCGCCTAAAGCTCTAGCTTGGCTCTGATACCACTGTAGGGTTGCTAGGCATGCGCACAAGGGTCTACGAGGCATCAACCATGCCCGAATAAAAATTTAGCCGTGCCGAACTACCCGAATACGGAACTTTAAACTAGAGATTAGGCGATAACTTGGATGCTAAACAATTTAACACTAAGCGAGAGGGATCACAACCTTTGTAGATCCGGTCCTTCACTTCATATGCTCCGTGTTGTGGTCCCTTCGCTGCGATCATCGGGATCCGGACTCTCGAGAGGTTCCACGAAGAGAAAGACGCAACCTTTGCTTCCGATCTTCGATACTACGATGATCTACCTCGAAGTTTCTTTAACACAAGCTAACAATCATGAAATGATGTGAACACCCTCATCTAAATGGCAAGGGAAGATGAGAATGATGAAGTAGGAATTTTGCTCTATTTATCTATCTTTTTCTCACTATTATTCATCACTTGGAAAAATCAAGAAAGGTTTTTCCATGAAAGAAAATGGAGGAAGAAGATGAATGAATAATCTTGATCACTTTGTGATGAATAGGAAAAGGAGATATGATAGAATTATGCAACCATGGTTCACTTAACCAATGTAGAGAATTGACTAGGGTTAGGGTTTTGGGTAAATAAAAGAATGAGTCATGAACAAATATCTTTCACAAAACAAAACAAAACCTTCTAGAAACTTCTAGAAAGTTTAACCCTAATCCGAACCCTAATCAAGTTTAAACTCCACTAAACGAGTTGCATTAGTTATCATATCATGTTACAATATTATATATCACATATATAATATTTACCGTAACAAAATAAAATAATACAATTAACATATACGCATATATATCAATGTATTACCTGAGTGAGAAAAAGAATCTTTTAGTGAGCAAATATTAGTTAATGCAATTTAATATATCACATATATTATTATACATTAAATTATCGAATCAACACTTGATCCGACAATCCGGCTATATCGCATATAACCGGCTAATATTTATCCGTACCGATTCATCGAATAAACACTTGATCCGATGACCCGGCTGATATCATATATCGCGAGAATACAATACGATATCACATACCGCATTATCCTCGGTCCCGCACATATCACATATGTGCTCCTACTCCGTTTTGCCTGAGTCAAGAAAGCTCTGTGTAGGACTCTAAAGAATCGTCAATACGCCGGCAGTAGGTGATGATCATATCAAACACCCACAAGCTGCAAGCGGTCAGCTAAACGTAACAGCTACCCAGGTATTGAGCGCTCAGAAGATCAACAAGCAAGCCTGTACATTCTCCTGTGGATCCAAACAGTAACACTCCCGTACAGTCCGGTCTCGTCGTCTGATATGTCGCATATCTCGCCTAGGGGTGGTAAACGTCAGACCCCAGTAGCTTGATAAGTCGTGTTGATTTGAAGTCTATAACAGTTCGAGAAACTACTGATAACACTTACCAGTAAATCTCAGCAACCCTGGCCAGGGATTTCCGGTTATAGCCAATCGAACACAGCACAACATCAACTCCCTATACCGGGAGAGACGAATCCCCTCCTATCGCTCATTGCCTCCATGTGATTCGGGACTGTACCCAAAAGCCACCTTTTTGTACGCCCTCTTGGATGTGGTATGATGGAAATCAAAGCACAGTGGGAATCACACAAGACTCTATGACGATCTCGGGTCAACAGACTACTCTGTACCAGTGTCACCAGAGAACTGCCATCTGACGTATGGTATAATACCATCTGGGAGTTCTCGGCGAGTCCGTCCAGTGTACCCAGTCTCCACTGAGCACCCGTACACCATCCTTGATGTCAAACACCGATGGATATGGGATCATCCATCGCCCATCATATGGTTCAAGATACGTATACGCTAGTCTACTCTGGTGCATCGATGCCCTGTCTCGATACACCCTCGACTAGGAACAGTTATAGGATGTACTCGTCGGCTACCGTGGCCCCACTAGTATGATCTCATCATAGTCCCAGTAGTCGAGTACATATCCTAAGGGCTTTATCAACATGTAACATAGAGACAATCAGAGTACATGTTAAGATAAAGTACAACCAGATAGCATACTATCATGTCGAGCAAGAAAGTCCTCCTTATATATGTCCTAGCATCCACTACAATATACATCGTATGTACAGTAATGGCCTCTAGGGCATACATATAACTAACATTATACGCATATCCTTAATTGTGGTCCCTAGTCGTGGGAGTTTCGAGACAGGGCATCGATACTCCGGAGTAGACTAGTGTGTACAGTCGAGACCCCGACGAGGGGAGGTGGCCGGTCTCACAAGCCACTGGTGTCAGTTGGATCACCTAAGATGTATACAGGTGCTCATTGGGTTATGAGTACACCGGACAGGACTCGCCGGGAATCTGCTGGTTAGTACTATATCTATCGTCAGATAGCAGTTCCCTGGTGACATGTGTACAGGTTAGTTCATCGACCTGAGGTCGTCATTTGTCTCGTGTGAGTTCCCACTGTGCTTTGATTTCTACCCTACCACGGCTCAAAGGAGTCGTGCAAACAGGTAGCTTTTGGGCACAGTCCCGAGCCATATGGAGGCACGTGAGCGGATCGGCAGGGGATTCGTCTCTCCCGGTATTGGGGCGAGGTCGTGCTGTGTCTAGGAGAGCCATTACACAAAGTCCATGGCCATGGCAGGAGATTTACTGGTAGGTACTCCAGTAGTATCTCAGGGTGTTATTGGGCTTCACTCCGACACGACTTATACTGCTATTGGGGGTCTGACGTTGCTAGCCCCCTAGGAAGATATGCGATACTCATAGACGAACGGACCGGACTGTATATACATTGTCACTGTTAGGCTCAGTAGGGTTTCCGGATGAGTTCGCTCATCAGCCTCCCTTGAGGTCAGTCCATGGGCAGCCGTTACGCATTGCTAGTGCCGCTGACGGTTTGTGGTTAAACCCACTGCCAGGGTACTGACGAGTCATTAGAGTCCCCCACAGACAGTTTCCCAAGTTCGGGCGAAACGTTGTAGAGGCCGTATGGTTTTTTGGCAGGGTTCGGAAAATGCACGTGCGTTTACGCACGTGTTATTTTTCGGGCAGATAATACTGGTCGGCTTTGGTTTAAGCCGGATCCGAGTATTATATTGAGTAGATATAATATCTTTGTCTCAGTTGCATTTGTATTCGGTCGTAATATAAATGCGGGTATATTTATACAGTTTCGGGGTTATCCTGAAAGTCGTTTCAGGATCACTTTTGGAAGTTGCCAGTTTCCAGTTTTCTATCAGCCGTATTTTAACATTCGGTTAAAGACGGATTTATCTTTTCTTGGATGAGAGTGACTCAATGTTCTAGAAGTTTCTAGAGAGGGTGACATGGATTGGTGAGTCATTAGTGCATTAATGGTGTCATTAATGCTTGATGACTAAGGTTGTTTAGATTCATTGTTTCTAAATGAGTCATGCTTTTCATTTATGATAAAAGATAAACTTTGTGTTTATGGTCACTCCCTTGATTGCTCCTACCATCACCTCCCTCTTTCATAAATAGTGGCCGGCCCCTTGAGTGAGAGAGAGAGAGATTAATTTCATTCTTGTGAGAAAAGACTATGGTTAAGGGTGCATGGAAATTTCATTGCTTCATTTCATTCCATCACCCGATTCCCTCGGCAACTTCATTAACCGATCGTCCACGGATTTGGACGAAGTGAGACAAAGTCATCTACTCATTCTCTACATCATTCTTGGTTGTCTCTCTTAGCAAACTTGACGATCGAGTTGCCTCAAGTCAGAGGCGGGAGCCCGTTTAAAGAATCAGTGACGTAGTGCCACCTGGACGAGGAGAATCGGAGATCGACGAGATCGGAGCAGCCGCAACGGAGCGTGGGATGCTGGTTAAAGAACGAAGGACTCGGATCGTTCGGTATAACCTTTCTACACTCTTTACAGTTTGTTAGTTTAGCAATAATGGAAGATCCGGGTTAAAGTATACGATAGCGCCAGTTTAAAAGTTTTTTGTTCCGCATTTGGCGTCTGTAGACGGCCGGGGCGCTAGCGTAGACTTACACTTACTTTGCATTGTCAACTCGAAAACCTAATTTCTTGTTATCTCTAGGACTTAGGCGACTTGGGTGGAGTTAAGTAATTGCGGCTATGATACCGCGGCATAGCTACAATGCGGTACTCTATTTAAGTATCTTGGAGTTCTAGCTTTGATTTATATATTGAATCTATCATCATGCTAATGTTGGTTGTTTTGATTTCAGGACCATGGCAGATAAGAATTTCAAGACGTATCAGAGGCGCGTGGATGAAGCCGCCATGTTAGGAGTGATACGTGGGATGTTGGAGAATCAGAAGAGGCAAACTGAGCTGATCCAGCAGCAAGCAGATTCATTTCAGGAGGGTTTGCAGGCTATTCGGCAGTCTGTAAACACCGCTGTAGCGAAGCCAGTTGACCGAGTAGGGACTGTGGCAGATTTCAGACGGTTGGGTCCTACTACTTTCACTGGTTTGGAGGAGCCGTTGCCAGCCGAGCAGTGGCTAGTGGACACGGAGAATTTACTGATTGCGGCACAGATCCCAGAAGACAAGAGAGTTGATGTGGTGCGCATTCAGCTGGTGGATTACGCCCGAGAGTGGTGGCTTGTGGAGGAGACCCGCTTACCCAAGCCAATCAGTTGGGCGGATTTCTCTAAAAGTTTCCTGGAGAAGTTCTTCCCGCGGACTGCACGGGTGGAAATGGAAGAGAAATTTATTGGGCTGAGGCAAAATGGAGCATCTGTGGACGTACATGCAGCAGAGTGGACGAGACTCAGCCGCTTCGCTGGACCCTTAGTCGCCAACGAGGCAGACAGGGCGCGAAGGTTCTTGCGCAGTTTGGATGTGGACATCCAGAGGCAGATCGTCTCCCTGGGTTTGACCACTTTCTCGCAGGTTCTTACGGCAGCCAGAGAGCAGCAGAGTTTATCGGGAATGAAAGGGAACCTGCAGCAGACAGCGGTTGCGGCCAAGAAGCCCGCATTTGTACCTAACCGAGATCATGGGCGCAGAGGTATTCCAGTGGACCGTCGAGGTGTAGCACCCATGAAGAAACCTGTGATCGTTGACCGAAGAAAGAGCGTGACCTGTGACTACTGCCACTTACCTGGGCACGTGCATAAGGAGTGTAGAAGAAGACTGGGACTTTGTCTGGTGTGTGGAGCGTCCGATCACGCAGTTGGTGCCTGTCCGTCGAAGCTTCGCACGAGAGATGATATACAGAAACCTTCGCAGAGACCGTTCCAAGGGCAGAAACAGCTGACTCAAGGACCTAATCAGGCTCGAGCTTTCACGTTGACAGCTGAGGAAGCTAAGGCATCCGGAGAAGTGGTTTCAGGTACTTTACTCGTTCATAGTTTTCCCGCATTGGCATTATTTGATTCCGGAGCATCCCACTGTTTTATGTCATCCAAATTTATAACTACACACTCGATTACCTGCACGACCCTGTCTTGTTTTTGGGACATACACACAGGGAATGGGAAAATCATAGCTAGTAAGGAATGTAGAGATTGTACAGTTGTTGTGTGCGGACGGGAGCTTTTTGCAGATTTCTTGGTGATAGATACGGGCAGCTATGAAGTTGTCTTGGGAATGGATTTTGTTGGCACTTTCCACGCCCACATTGACTGTAGGGCAAGGAAGGTAATTTTCCAGATTCCCGGACATCCTGAGTTTACCTTCACTGGGGGAAGCAGTTCTGTCGGGCCAGTCGAGTTCAGGGCTAAGCCGACACGCAGTGTTCTTGCAGCAATGGAAGTTGATAGTAATAAAGAGCCGGCGGTTGTTCGTGACTTTATGGATGTATTTGAAGATATATCGGGCTTACCGTCGAAGCGAGACGTGGAGTTCGCGATTGACCTTATTCCTGGTGCAGCGCCAGTATCAAAATCTTATTATCCGATGGCACCAGTGGAATTGGAGGAAGTTAAGAAGCAAGTTGGTGAATTACTTGAGAAGGGTTGGATTCGAAGCAGCAACTCGCCTTGGGGAGCTCCAGTTCTTTTAGTAAAGAAGAAGGATGGCACGAGAAGGATGTGCATTGATTATCGAGAATTGAACCGGGTGACTATTAAGAACAAGTACCCGATCCCTCACATTGGAGAACTTTTTGAGCAGCTTAGTGGCGCGAGAGTATTCTCGAAACTGGATTTACGATCCGGTATCATCAGGTCCGAGTGAAAGCAGAAGACATTTGCAAGACGGCGTTTCGAACTCGATATGGACATTTCGAGTATCTGGTGATGCCCTTCGGAGTGACGAATGCGCCGGCAATATTCATGGATTTGATGAACAGAATCTTTTCACCATTCTTGGACCAGTTTATTGTGGTATTCATTGACGATATTCTGGTTTACTCGAAGAGTCCGGAGGAACATGCTGAGCATTTAAAGATCGCACTGCAGACGCTGAGACAGGAGAAATTGTATGCGAAGATGAGTAAGTGTGAATTCTGGCTGGAAGAAGTAAAGTTTCTGGGGCATGTTGTGTCGGGCGATGGAATCGCCGTCGATCCCGAAAAGACTGCAGCAGTTCGAGATTGGCCTATTCCAAGAAATGTGGCTGAGATAAGAAGTTTCCTTGGTTTGGCCGGATACTACAGGAGATTTGTGGAGAACTTCGCTCGTTTGGCAGAGCCGTTAACCAAGCTCACGCGCAAGGAGGTACCGTTTGTTTGGACGGATGGATGTGCATTGGCCTTCGAGACGTTGAAACAGAAGTTGATAACCGCCCCTATCCTGACCGTACCAGATAATTCAGGAGGACTGGTGATTCACAGCGACGCATCTGGAAAAGGATTGGGATGTGTTTTGATGCAGAATGGGAAGGTCGTAGCTTATGCATCGAGACAACTGAAGACCCATGAGAAGAATTATCCGACTCATGACTTGGAGCTTGCGGCCGTGATCTTCACCTTGAAGATTTGGAGACACTACCTTTTGGGCGAGAGATTCGAAGTTTTTACAGATCACAAGAGTTTGAAGTATGTGTTCACTCAAAAGGAGTTGAATATGAGGCAACGCAGATGGTTGGAGCTAATGGCCGACTACGACCTTGATCTTAAGTACCATCCGGGAAAAGTTAACGTCGTGCCGGATGCGCTCAGTCGGTTACCAGCGATTCAGGTACTGACCGCACAAAGGGAGATCATTGCGGATTTTCGGAGATTTGACTTGGAGGTTGTGCTACCACATGCTACGGGACAGTTGATGCAGTTGCTAGTACAGTCGTCCTTAGTTGAGAAGATTAAAGCGGCACAAACGCAGGATCCTAGACTGCAAATGTTTCGAGAGCAGGTTGAAGCCGGACTACGAACCGATTTACTGATCCATGAAGATGGTTCGTTAAGGTATGGTAGCCGTGTGTGTGTGCCAAAAGGAGATGTGCGTGAAGAGCTTATGAAGGAGGCACACAGTTCAGCTTACTCTGTACATCCAGGAAGGACAAAGATGTACCGAGATATTCGACAACACTTCTGGTAGGAAGGTATGAAACGGGAGATTGCTCGCTTCGTGGCTAAGTGCTTGGTGTGTCAGCAAGTCAAGGCTGAACACCAAAGGGTTGCTGGTTTGTTGCAACCACTTCCGATTCCTCAGTGGAAGTGGGAACATATAACCATGGATTTCGTGACGGCCTTACCGCGGAGTCCAAAGGGCAACAATGCAGTATGGGTAATCGTCGATCGGTTGACCAAGGCAGCTCACTTTATTCCTTTTCGGGTTGGTCAATCGACGGAGACTTTGGCAGAGCGGTACATGCAAGAGATTGTAAGATTGCATGGAGTACCGGTAAGCATCGTGTCCGATCGGGACACTCGGTTCTTATCACACTTCTGGAGGAGTTTACAAGAAAGTTTGGGGACTCGATTGAAGTTTAGCACAGCCTATCATCCTCAGACTGATGGACAATCGGAGAGAACGATCCAGACCCTTGAAGATATGTTGAGAGCTTGCATGTTGGACTTCAAAGGTTCTTGGGAGGATCACCTACACTTGGTGGAGTTTTCGTACAACAATAGCTTCCAAGCGACTATTCAGATGGCTCCGTTTGAAGCGTTGTATGGTCGTAAGTGCCGTTCACCTGTTTGTTGGGATGATGTTGGTGAACGAAGGTTACTAGGACCAGATTTGGTGCTACAGACAGTCGAGAAGGTGAATACCATCAGGAAGCATATGAAGGCAGCTCAAGACAGACAAAAAAGTTGGGCTGACACGTCCAGAAGACCTCTAGAGTTCGCCGTGGGTGATTTGGTATTCCTGAAGATATCACCGACTAGAGGGGTGATTCGCTTTGGGAGTCGGGGAAAGCTTAGTCCTCGATTCGTTGGACCCTTCGAGATATTGGAGCGTGTTGGAGAGGTAGCGTACCGTTTGGCGTTACCACAGTCATTGGCAGGAGTACACGATGTGTTTCATGTATCTCAACTACGGAGGTATGTTCGCGATGAAACCCACGTCTTGGATCATTCGGAGTTGACTGTACGGGAGGACCTAACTTTTGAGGAGCGACCGGTTGAAATCAAGGATCGAAGAGAAAAGGTTCTTAAGAACAAGATTATCCCCCTTGTGCTAGTTTCTTGGGGTAATCGATCGTATGGAGAATCCACTTGGGAGCGAGAAGACGAGATCCGGCAGAAGTTTCCTCACCTTTTTCGGTAGTTAACTATCTTGTATTCTTGGAATTTCGAGGACGAAATTCTTTTTGTAGTTGGGTATGATGTAACACCCGAGCCCAATAATACTATTTCTGAGACTGGTTGAGTGTTGACATTGCTCATTTCAATTATCTTGTTTGTTTGGTGCTTGTTGCTAAATTTTAACCGGCTAAGTCATTTTTGCCTATAACAAATTTTAACACCTAAAGTGAAATTAAAAATATCCATGTTGGCCTACTCGTCACCACTAGTCGCGTGGTAGCGTCTGCGCGTCGAGATTTCATCCCGTTCGGCGAAACGGGCAAGTTTGAACGGCTACGCGCGCGTGCAAGTGTCCGATTTGGGGGCATGCATTTTAATCATAAAACACCTCATTTTAAAATTTGGAACTCGTTTAAAATCCTATTATTTGAATTTGAAACATTTGGGCGCAACCCGGGCGTGATTTGGAAATGTTTCATTTAGCGCCGAAATGCCCATTTAATTAAATATATATTAAAACTACATAATATATTACTGTTACTTATTTAAATCTTTAAAAATTTCCTTTTAAAACTTTCCGTACCCACTCCCAGCCAATCACGAGGGAATAAATCCCTCATGGGCCCCCACCAACCTACTCTCTCTCTCTCTCCTAAAATCTCTCTCTCTCTCCCCTATAACTCTCTCTCTCTCTCTATTTTATATCTTGGCAACTGTTCCTCATTCTCAACCCCACGAGAAACCTCGCCCGAGAACCCTACGAACCCCAACCCTCCCCGCCGCAGCCTCGCCGTCGACCTCCCCGCGACCTCGCCACCATCCTCCTCGCCTCCACAGCTTCGACCGCACCCTTTCCTCCTCTTCTCCCTCCTTCAGTGCCTGCAACCCAACCCCGTAGCTGCACACATCATCGCTGCTCGCCGTCGCCGCCGCAGCCCCTCGCCGACGACGCCAGAGTCTTCCTCCCTTCACCCTCGTCCCGACCTCTTCACCGTCTTCCTCCTTCCCTCGCCGGCGTTGCAACTGCACCCGAGCCTAACCCTAACACCAACCCTAGTTCGCCGGAAAAGCCCTGTCGACCCTCGCCGTCGTTGCCAGAGCCACCGCCGACCACCTCCTTCTCCCCTTGCAAACCAGATCAAGCCAGCACCTCCTCTACTCATCGCACCATCCCATTCCAGCGACCTCCAGCACCTTTCAGCCGGGATTGCCGCTGCCGCTGCCTCGCCGGCGCCCCGTCTCCATCGAACCCGTCGCGGTTGCCCCCTGGTTATCCCTGTAAGCCTCTCTTCACCATCTCCCTTCTTGTATCCCCTCTCTGGTCAATTCTAGCTTCGCTTTGTAGTTTGCTAATTCGTCGCTGTTTTGACTTTTCGCCGGATTCCGGCCGTGCCGACGACTCGACCCGACTCTCCAGTGAAGTATTCTGGTCCGTGTGGTTCCGCTGTTCGTTGTTTGGACTCGATCCGTGGCCCGTGCAACCGTCGCGTGTTTTCCGCCGACGCTACGTTCGTGTTTTCCGGTTTGCGAAACCGTCGAGGCAAGATTTCTTGCTACATGCTACGTTAAACTAATTAAGTGTTTGACTCATAAAACTTGCAATATTAACTAAGTATAGTTACTTGTCTCATTGGACGAAATATGATATACATCATAATACTGCCACCTAAATCGTATTTTGCCACCATAACCTTAATAACAACTACCTGTTAATCATTTTGTTATTTAAAGGTCGATAGCCGTACACATATATCTTCATTAATTTTCTGTTATTAATATTGCGTTACCCTGTGATTAGTGCACCCCACGGGTGCTCGAACCTGTTAATAAGATAATACAAAGCACCACTGTGATTAAATGAACTATTATTGTTATTTACTGTTTCCTGCTGTTGTTCCTTATTCGCTTCTATACCTGTTATGAGCATACATTCGATTGCATTACAGATTGACCTGACCTTGCTACACATGACATATATTTACATACCGATGCACCGGACATGGTACCCTACATACCGACTCAACCTGTTGTACCATGACCTGACTTGTTACCTGATCTCATGCCTAATGCCAACAAACCTGACTTGGGGTCCTCATGGACCGTTCCTGTTGTCTATCCAGACAAACCTGCTTTTACCTGATCCTGTGTTGGCATTAGTTCTTGATTACTGAATACCTGACCCGACATGCATAACTTGGGGGTATGGGGAAATCAAAGGTGAAACCAACTTGTAACTCAACAGTTCGATACCTGTTCTGATCAGTCTTACGGGCTTGGCCAGTCCGGGAGTGATGATGCTGACATCACTCGTCCATCCTGCTACCTATTACTGCCTAGCGGCACGTCTCGGATTCAGCCCCGAGGGTCTTGACCGTGGTCCCGGGCATGCACGGGATACTATTGAGTTACATCGACGAGTCATCAATTGATTTCAAAGACTTTAGAATAGAAACCTGATAGGACAGTTTAGTTACCACTGCACATTACCCTGCACTGTTATTTCATAGTACTGCTTTATTCATGTTCATCCCTGCATTACTTATTACCATGTTCATATTATATTATTGGTTGACATGACACGCTGACGTCTGGGTTTTGCATGGCCCAGATCCCTTACCACTGTCGACGACCGAGCAGGAGTACTTCAGCCAGCAGGCTGATCTGTGAGTTCCATAGTGATTAGTTTATTTATTTCATTTCAGTTCCAGATGTGAGCCCGCATTATGGGACGTACTATTTATTTATTGTATTGGATCATTTGCTTCCGCACTTATTGTTTATTGACTCTTGTTATTATGGATTTGGACATGTGTTAGATTAGTTTATTTATCTTGTTCTTGATATCTCTACAACCGTAATGTGACTGTGGATGGATACTTCCTACCCACAGGTAGCATGGTTGGCTATGTCATGTGCCCAATCTTGCGTACTCTGGGAAGCGGGGCGTGACATTAGGGATATAAAAATTTAAGGTGAATCATGACTTATAGATATGTAGTTGCACTAGAACAGGTATGAGTTTTAGAGTAGTATGAAACTAGATTAGTAAGGTAGAATGTATATATATAAAGATGACAAAATGTGATGAAAAGAATATACGATATGATATGACGAATTGATTGATATGTCGTTATACGGATGTGAGTCGATAAGAGAGGATTGATACCCTTGCCGGTCCCCTGATATAAGAGTGTTATGGATGTGACCTGGGATATAGGCATACAGAGATATAAAATGTTGTGAATCATGAGTGATAAGCCGTACGAGACGTTAGGTCTGTACCCTCATTGTCATATAGGTTGTTAGGATCCCAAATTGTTTAATGACGCCATACGATGATTTACCGTATGTAATGAGTTTAATTGATGATTGATCCATACCCTTGACTAGAGGATGCCGATTGTTAGATTCACCCACTCGGCCATGTTAGATACATATACCTTATAGCTTTTAGCTGACGATTTACATATGCTACGTTCATGTCATTTTCATTGCATTCCGTATACCTGTGCTAGTACACCTACACCATTATCGATAATGCGTATGTTACACTTACACGGATTGACCGGCTCACACACTTCATCATCGATAATTGCTATGTCACTACACAGTAGAATTGCTGCATCATGATATGACTCCTTACATGATTTATTTGCTATGTTCACATCATTACGATATGTTGCATGATATACTGATATTGTCACATCACTGTTCCATGTTGTATGATATACGGATATGCTTACATTTCTGTCATATGTCGCATACATTATGCTTTACGATTATACGCATTGAGATATGCCGTTTTCATGAGATTTCTGGGTTTGAGAACCGTGGTCAAATTTCAAAGGAAATTATGTATTGTTTTAAAAAACCGGTTTGTCTTGATATGATATTTTGAGACGTCCACCATGTGTTTTCTCAGTTCTGAGATTGGCATGTGAAACCCGATTCGAGGAGCGGGAGGCACCGTCTGCGGGTACATAGTGGACACGGTATGGTTCCCCCGGGCAAGAGGCGATTTCGTGGTGTAGACGATGAGCCTGGCAAAGGGAGTATTATCTACCGGTGATAGTATTTGGACTCGTCGGTCATCCGGAGGATACCGACCGGAGTCATGAGATAGTTATGAGGGCCGATATGAGGATGCGGCGCCTGAGATATGAGGATTTACGTGTCGATGCTGGACATGGGTTTCATGATGTTTCGAGTGTTGGTGTTGGACACTCAGGTTTCATGATTTGATGTGTCATTGATGGACACACATTCTTTGATATCGTCATATATTTACGTGCATATGCTTTTATGATGTTTCAAGTGGACGAGATCCACATGCATACAGGCATTGATTTTATTGTTGGATGTTATCCACATGCATACAGACATTGATTACTAAACTGTTGGCACATATTTACATATACGGTCACCCTAGATATCATAGTATTACCTTTATGATACAGTTGACCTAGGAGTCGTTGTTTATTCGATTTCTACCTGTTGATGTTTTCTACTCACGAGTTGGCAACTCACCCCGTTGTGCCACAGTTCTTGCAGGTTGACCGCATGGATCAGTAGCGGCATCGCTGGCACACAGTTGCTTACGGGTGATTTGCTTTGGTAGGTAGTACATGTTTGATCGTATCCCTCTTGTATTTATTATTCATATTGTATCTAGTCAACTCCATCAATCAAAACTAGTAATTGTATATGTAGTAAGACTTAGTGAGACTTGTAGTTGTGAGACTTGAGCGATGGGTTATATGTTCTCTTGGTGGGTTGATGTTTTGCTTTATTCATTATCTTTTGTGTGGATCTTCGCCGTTGGGCGTCGTATACTTATTTTATGACTTGCGTGGTTGTGAATCCGCCGTTTGGCGAAGAGCTAGCTTCTGCTTGGGGATGCCTTTATTATTATCATGTATTTGTGGTTTTGGATCAAAATATACAAAGGAGGTGCTGCCCAAATTTTTAAAAGACGAAACATGTTTTTCAATTAGTAAACCCACTTACATTTTTCATGTTCCTTTATCTATGCATTTAAGAAAACATTGATTTCATTATACCTTTATTTTCAAAACTTCACCTCTTCTATTTTCTTAAAAAGGTTTAGATTTCTGGGCTTCGGATTACTTGAATTACGTTACATCTTTAGACGTGGCGTGGTTTAAGTGCCTGTCACGAACAATATTTTCGGGTCGTGACAGTCATAGCCTGGGATAACCCACAAACTGCCATTACAGAAACGTGCCTTGAGTTATCCAGAATCTCGTTTTAAGCATAAGCCGGACAACTCCATATACCTTTACATCGTTAAGATATGGACCATTCTATATACAATATAGAAACAGCGGAACTGATTTAGTTTGAACCAGATTCAAATCATGCAACTGTCTCCAGTGCATGTCAATAAAGAGAGAGAGGCCGATCAGTATTACTCAACTTAGGAGTGCATCCAGATATGAGTAACCAGAAAAAGAAGCAAGTTCTCAAAACCATTACTATCAACTGAATACCAAACACAAGTATCTACATCTTCGATCACTTTGAAGAATCCTGATACTTGCAACACATGGTTCTTTACTTTATTCTTGTACCTATAACTTCTCAAAACTTGGACCTTGTATTTCAACGAAATACTTGTCTAAAACTAGAGAAGTCACAAGGAAATAGAATATAGTATGAGTACCAACCCCTCTGTCCTAATGGACACTGGACAACATCCAAAACTTTGTATAAGTCCCCTGAGTTGAATAACTCAGACCCTGTGCGTCGTAGGTTGAAAAACTGTACTATGGTTAAGAAGAATTACACCGTTGTTTAATGCTCCTTACCTAACCATCAACTGATATAGGTAAATGTCATGGACATAATTTCAAAAAGTTATATCTCACTTTATAAAATAAACGTATAGATATATCAGTTTGAAATTGGTGCATAACAGCGGATATTCAAAACCAAATATTTGCCTTCAGGTAAAACCCCAGGTGATTTCCTCAAATATCACCAATTACAACGAATTCCGATATAATGAGAATATAATCACCTAATTCCCAATAACTTACTCCCACTCATCATCTGTAAAACCATACAGATGTGAGAATCAGACCTGGTAAATACATACCCTGTAGTAAGGATCTAATTGGGAAATAAGTTTTCAATTAACAATGCATAGTGAAACTGAAACATGAAAATGTTTCGAAGGGGTAGCCGGGTATTCCTACTAATGCCTCTTCCATTATCCAGATTCATGACTGTAACCGTATATTTTCTTGTTATCTCTCCAAATCCTTTTATTTGTCTTTACTCATTACCTTCTGCACACCCTCCTTAGGCTAAATGGTTTTCTTCCTACCCTACCGTTCGACACCAGCCTATGATTTGGAAGAAGACTATCCAATAAGCGTAATGGATGTACTTTCCTAATCCTAGGAGTACTCGCAACTTGAGAGAAGGTAAAGATAAAGGACAACTGAATAAACCTTATTCTATTTCTCTTGAACCAGAATCCATCCTTGAACGGGAACAAGTTCCTTCGAGTTCGTATATAACTATACGATGGATTATCCAATAAATGTGGATATTCGTAGTGATACGGGGTGTTATGGAGAAATGCAAAGGTGAAGTAGGAATGGCGATGATATACGCGGTTTGGTCATGAATGATGGCAGTTGCAATTTACTTTGCCCTCTTTCTAATCCCTTTATTTGTCTTTATTTATTACCTTCTGTACACCACATGATTAGTCGAAAATATTGCATCTTTTAACCGGCAATTTCCCTGTCATTTGCATTCATATAGAAGTGTTCGGCATTCATATAGCACATATTAGCAAAACAGTCGTCAAATATCAGATTACATGTGTTAGACCTTAAAACCGGCAGTTCTAGGGAAATTGACTGCATTTCATAGCATGGCATCATTTCTATATATCGCAACCCGTGTTTCGAAGTCCATGCAGGAAAATCAGAAGATCGGTCAAAATTTACAGGACAAGACTGCTAAAAGATACGCCAACTCATGGATTTGGAATCTGGTATTGTTCTAAGAGGCATTCAGAGATTTAACATATCAGAAAATACATCAAGATACAGCAGAAGCCAACACCAGAAAGATGAAGCCCCAAGGAGCCAAAATGGCCGCGGTTCCGCGGCCTAAGCCAGCTAATGCGGCGGAACCGCGGCGGCTTGTCGACTTCACAACCTCAGCTTTGCACCACAACTTCTATCTCAATGCCTACAGCTCAGAATGACACAACATTTTCCAGAAAGCCTCAGAAGCTTCCGCCAGATCAGCAAACCCTTTGAGCTACACTAAACTAGCCTATCATTCTAGAAACTTCTCCTTAAACCCTACCTTAAACCCTAAGCTAAGCCTAACTAAATACTTCTAGAAGTCTTTCAACAAACTTTTGGAGGGAACTTCTATTTCAAACTCAAGGACTAGGGTTTGGGAGATCTATAAATAAGACCCTAGGCTCACTTGTAAAAGGAATGATCTCTTGGAGAATTCTATTAATTCAATCTAGATCCATTCACTCTCTTTCTTCATCTTCTTCCACAAGTCTAGTGACAAGACTTGTGTGAAACCCTAACCCTAATTCCAATCAAAAGCCAAGATCCTGAGTACCAAATCAAGCAAGAAGCCCTTCAACCTTTTAGGAGCGAAGTGATCTTCAACAGAGCAAGTGGTCCAAGCCGATCCACGACTCACGGAGAAAAGCGACGCCAGATCGACAATTTAGTTCTTCCTCTTGTAGTTCTTGAGCGACTGTAATCAAATTGTTGATATAAATAAAAGGTGATATTCTTTTATCTTGTTTTCTTTAAATTCTTGCATCATGATTCGATCTCAATTTCTAGTTGTGGTTCTTGTTGTGATGTTTGAGTAATACTCCGCTCGTCGAGGAGTCGAGACGATCAATAGAACGATGATGTAACATATCTTAAAACGATTCTTGATTCCTACGAGTTTTGTAAACCCTAGCAAGTTCAAGAACCGACGACCCAGTTTCGTTGCGATGCTTTCTTGATTGATATCGCTCGAAATTGGGGAGTTACGATCGTTTCTTGAAATTGCTAGAGGCTAGAATGTGAATGATATCGACGAAAGAACAAGGGTTAAATGATGAAACCCTAGTTTCACGAGAAAGCCCTAACTCTCGTCGATCATCATCGATCTAGTATCAATTCTTCGAAGGATAAGAATACGATATCTTGAGATTACATCACGTTTATAGATCCA
This sequence comes from Agapanthus africanus, assembly GCA_030015575.1. Classification (NCBI taxonomy): domain Eukaryota; kingdom Viridiplantae; phylum Streptophyta; class Magnoliopsida; order Asparagales; family Amaryllidaceae; genus Agapanthus; species Agapanthus africanus. Next base: position 151,599,337 of record JASDDO010000006.1, read on the forward strand.
ATCGATTCCTGCGAGCCTCATTTAGATTCTTGACATTTGTTTGGAAATATCATCGAAACCCAATTCTCGATTGTTTATCATTTTCTTGATTCTTGATTAGACTAGTGACACCTGAATCAATCGATAAAATCTTGAATCATGTTTTCTTTTCTTTTCGATTAACTTTTCAATTCAAAACAAATCAAATATAAAAACGAATCGCACAATCCCTGTGGACAATCCGCACTCACTTACAATCTACATCCGACACCGTAGTTGATTGCGGTCAAATATAATTCTTTGATTGTGAACTATATTCAATTTTCTAATTACCGACACAAAGAAACTTATTCGTTTATTTCGACTTACACAGTCTTGAATTTTACATCCAATCAAATGGCGCCGTTGCCGTGGATTACGCGCTAATTCGTTTCATATTAAAGTTTGAATTGAAAGATTTATTCCATTGTAATTTTTGTAATCAAAATTCGTGCAAACCCTAAACGATTTGTTGTGGTTTATTGCAAGGAGATCTGGAGCTTTCTGTGAAAGTGAAATAATTTTTGGGATATACCAGAGAGCTGAGGGAGTCTACAGAAGCTCCCTGGAAAATTTTGGTGAAGTGATCTCATTACTTGACCGCGCTTCCGCGGTTTAAGCACCCAAGTGCGGCGGATCCGCGGCTTGGTGAAGCCCTCTCTGCACAAAAATTTCACTGTAAGCTTCTCACTTTCTTCTCTTCTTCTTTATCTGCTCCAACTAATAATTTTCTGCAGGCTTCTTTGCAAATAATCGCTGCTCGCAAATTGCAAAAGTAAATTTGTGCGTAATTTTGTTTCTTGGTTGTTTGCATTCTAAATACGGATATTAAGGGGCACGACCAAATCCAAATTAGGTGGGGAGTTCATTACCCTTCCTAGGCCCCGAAAAGCACAAAACTTGCATCCCCATTTTACCCCAAATTAACTAAAAAATATCTAGAGATGACTCTAAGGACCGTCGTGCTCACTTAGGACAGAAGAAGGCCGTGAGCAATTCATTGCTTATGCGTTTTTCTTGTGGTGTCTAGGCAAGTGTGTGGAAGGCTAGTGGTTACTTAATTAGGCCCACTACTTACGTAGTGGAGAACCTCCCACTTACCTGGCACTTACCTGGCCATAGGAGAGACAAAGAGGCAGTGGAGGATTTTATCCTGCGTCTTGTCTTCTGGCAGTTAGGAGCGGTCTAGAGATCTGACCTAGGCGACCCTTAGAATTAGGGTTTTGTGTTGCTGCATTTGTTATGTCGCATCATTTTTTCTAAAATCCGCCCCTTTTTCAAAGCAAACACCGCATTCATTCATTACCCCTAATTATAAAGCCAACGCTGCCACTTGTACTAACCCTTTTTAGTACAAGATAGGCTGGACATGGGATTCTAGTGCCCGTTTAGTCCGCGTACCCTTTATCGACTCCGAAGTCGATATTTCTCCATTTACTTCTTCTTTACCCACTACCACACCCACATCGATGGATCCACCCCCATCGAACTTCTTTAACCCTAATCTGCCACCGTCCGTTGGTGCGCAGAATCCACCCCGCATCTCTCTCCAAGAGAGGTGTTGTCCACTGCGAGGTCCTCTTTCGACCTGCTTATCCACACCACAAGCCAACGGGGATAACTTTGAGATTAAACCCCAATACATCAACCTTTTACCCAAATTCCACGGACTCGAGACTGAGGACGCTTACGTTTTCATCACAAAATTTGAAAACGTATGCGCAATGATGGGTACGTCACAACTTTCAGTGGATGCGATGCGTCTACGACTTCTTCCATTTACATTGTGCGATATAGCCGAGAAGTGGCTATATAACACTACCGCACACTCTATTACGAACTGGGAAGAATTCGTCGCTGCATTCCTTAAGAAATTTTACCCAATACAAAAGACAGCTCGAATCCGTAGCGAACTGAATCAATTTGCCCAGCTCCCTACTGAACCATTTTCAAAGTGCTTTGAACGTTTCAAGGATCTATTGGTTCAGTGTTCTCATCACGGCATCCCGAGATGGGAATTGTGCCGAATCATTTATGAGGGCATTAACCCAAACACTAAACAGAGCCTTGAAAACATGTGTCAAGGTACGTTTATGACTAAGGATGATGGGGAAGCATGGAAGTATTTAGAAAAGTTCGCTGAAAAATCACTACAGTGGGAGAGTGGAACCCAACCATTGAATAGGGGTGGCGTACACCAAATAGATGTATCCATAGGTGTTCGAGCTGAGATGGCAGCAATGCAAAAGAAGCTCGACGCTATGGAACACAAATTTTCTGCAGCCTCCCTAAACCCAATGTCGCTCCCCAAAACTGTATGTGGCTGTTGTTCTGATCCGTCTCACTTGACGGAAGAATGTCCGTTTCAAGGTCATGAGCATACTAATGCCGCATTTCAAAGACCTAAAAACGATCCATATTCTTCCACGTATAATCAGGGTTGGAGGAATCATCCGAATTTTGCCTGGAACTAACAACAATCTCAAAACACGGTTCCTAGCCAAAATAATTTTCAAAGGACTCTTCCACCACAACAGCAACCACTTCAACTCACTCAGCACCCCTACCAGTCACAAAATTTCCACAACCAGGTCAACACTCCTGCACAGTCTAATCATATGCAGTTGACCGGTTCTGACGAACTTTCTCAATTCACTCAAACCATGAAATCACTCTTGTCAAATTTCATAGAGGTTTCGGCTGAGGTTAGAACTTCCGTCAGTGAGATAAAGAAAAACTCAGCATCTCAAGCTGAGAGTATCAGATCGATGGAAGCTGAAATAGCTCGACTTAAAGCCGAAATGAGTGCGAGAGAAAAAGGGAATCTTCCCTCTCAACCCCTCCAGAATCCTGGGCATTACAATGTTAATGCCGTCACAACATTGAGATCGGGAAGAGTGCTGAACAATCATGTCGGGAAAGGTATTGATGATATTGAAAATCCTATCATTAACACCCCGGCTGAGACCCTTCCTCACACACACACTTCTCCTTCTACCACACCACCTTCTCGCGAGCCTATTCTCCATTTCCCTCTAGGCTCGACACCTCAACCCAACCCTTATAGTTCTCCACAGACGGTCCCCACACCTCTTTTGGGATCTCGTCTACCCCCTCTTTCTTCTCCTATGATGGACCCGGCGCTTATTGCGAAAGCTCCTTACCCGAATCGGTTAAGGGGTAATAGAACGAGTCCTCATTTGGAGAAAATTATAGAAATGTTTAAACAGGTTAACATCAACATCCCTCTCCTAGATGCGATTCAACAAGTCCCCGCTTATGCGAAAATTCTTAAGGACTTGTGCACTAGAAAGAGGAAGACTCAAGTGCCGAAGAAGGTCTTCATGTCTAATAATATCAGCACTGCTTTTATTCCCCAGTTACCAAAGAAACGAAAGGACCCAGGATGTCCTACAATATCGATTTCTATTGGGGGTAAAAACATAAATCGTGCTCTTTTAGACCTTGGCGCAAGTGTTAACCTACTTCCATAATCTGTCTATGAGCAATTAGGGATTGGAGAGCTGAAACCTGCTCACTGCACTCTCCAAATGGCAGACCGTTCAATCAACAAACCAAGGGGTGAACTAGAGGATGTGTTAATAAAGGTCGGGGAATTTGTTTTCCCTGTAGACTTCATTGTGCTCGACACACAGCCTGTAGCAAACCCCCGGGGCCAAATTCCGGTGATTCTGGGTCGTCCTTTCCTTGCCACTTCCAACGCTGTTATAAACTGTAGAAACGGTTCAATGAATTTATCATTTGGAAATATGACCATTGAACTAAATATCTACAACGTTGGAAGTCAGCTATCAGAACCCTCTGTTCATATTTTAGATGTGTGCTCTATCCACGAGATAGCTCCCGATAGTTGTGGAGCTGAGGAACTTTGCTTTACTGATCTCGACGACATTACCACATCTCTGTTTGAATTTACACAAGATCTTAGTGAGGACACTTTACCTACACTTGAGTCCTGCACTCCTGACTTTTCTCCACCTGAGTCTGTATCTTTCACAGGCTCTGAGCTTCTTTGTAAATCCAAAAATCACTCAATGATCCCTCCTTCTATCATTTCTCCGCCTGAATTAGATCTAAAAATATTACCTTCTCATCTGAAATATGCATATTTAGGTGAGAAAGAGTCTTTACCGGTTATAATATCCGCTTCTCTAGCATTAGAGCAAGAGAATGCACTTTTATCAGTATTGAGATCTAACGAAGAGGCGTTTGGTTGGAGTATGGCGGACATCAAAGGGATTAGTCCCTTGATAGTTGAACATCATATACATGTGATGGATGATGCCAGACCAACCCGAGAACCACAGAGACGGTTGAATCCCGTCATGAAGGAAGCTGTAATGAAAGAGATCGTCAAATGCCTAGATAATGGTATTATATACCCCATCTCCGATAGCCAATGGGTAAGTCCTATACATGTCGTTCCTAAGAAATCCGGCATCACTGTTATAACCAATGAGGCAAATGAGTTGATTCAGACACGCACCCAAACTGGGTGGCGTGTATGTATCGATTATAGAAAACTCAATGCTGCCACGAGGAAATACCACTTTTCTCTACCATTCATTGATCAAATGCTGGAACGCTTAGCGGGACGAGAGTATTATTGTTTTATGGACGGTTACTCAGGATATAATCAGGTCCCCATCGCCAAAAATGATCAAGATAAAACCACTTTTACTTGTCCTTTTGGTACCTTTGCTTACAGTCGCATGCCCTTTGGGTTATGCAATGCTCCAGCTACCTTTCAGCGGTGTATGATGGGGATATTCTCTGATATGGTAGAGAATTTCCTGGAGATCTTTATAGACGACTTCTCGATTTTTGGAGACTCTTTTTCCGATTGCCTATCGAATCTTGACGCTGTTCTTACTCATTGCAAAGAGAAGAACTTGACTTTGAACTGGGAAAAATGCCATTTTATGGTCCAAGAAGGAATTGTTCTTGGACATGTCATTTCACAGAAAGGCATTGAGGTTGACAGAGCTAAGATAGATGTCATTCAAAACCTCCCTCATCCCAAAAGCGTCAAAGATATTCGATCTTTCCTTGGCCATGCGGGCTTTTATAGGAGATTCATTAAGGACTTTAGCAAAATTGCTAGACCTTTAACTCTTCTCCTGGCCAAGGATACGACCATCCATTTTGACTCGGACTGTGAGACCGCTTTCGACTCACTTAAACACTCACTCACTTCAGCCCCCGTGCTATCGTCTCCAAATTGGGACTACCCCTTTGAGCTGATGTGTGACGTATCTGATTTTGCAGTAGGTGCAGTCTTAGGACAGCACATCGAAAAGATGCCACACGTGATATACTATGCAAGTAAGACCCTGAATGATGCACAAATTAATTATACAACCACCGAAAAGGAACTTTTAGCGGTTGTATTTGCATTAGAAAAATTCAAGCCTTACTTAATTGGCTCACCTATAGTTGTGTATATTGACCATTCCGCTTTAAAACATGTTCTGGCGAAGAAAGATGCAAAAGGTCGACTAATACGTTGGATCCTTCTGTTACAAGAATTTGATCTTGTTATCAAAGATAAGAAAGGATGTGAAAACGTAGTAGCCGACCATCTTTCACGCATCTCTTCTTCCCCTGTGACCCTACCGATCAATGACTCGTTTCCTGATGAACAACTCTTAAGCGTATCCAATGACCATGGTTCATGGATATTGTGAACTATCTTGTCACGGGCCTTATACCCAGTGATTGGTCAAAACAGGACAAATACCGCTTTCTATCCCAAGTAAAACACTTTTACTGGGACGATCCATACTTGTTTAAGTATTGTCCTAATCAGATCATTCGCCGGTGTGTCCCGAAAGAAGAGTTCAAGAGTGTTCTTTCTTTTTGTCATGATCAGGCCTGTGGGGGTCACTTCGGTCCTAAAAAGACGGCGGAAAAGGTTTTGCAATGTGGATTTTATTGGCCGACCTTATTCAAGGACGCATTTGACTATTGCAAAACCTGTACACAATGTCAGTACACGGGTAGAATCTCCCAGAGGAATGAAATGCCTCAGCAACCCATTCTGGTTGTTGAAATATTCGATGTTTGGGGCATTGATTTTATAGGTCCCTTTCCCAACTCCTTTGGGAATTTGTACATACTGATGGCGGTTGATTATGTCTTAAAGTGGGTTGAAGCCATTCCATGTCGCACTAATGACAGGAAAGTTGTCATTAAATTCTTGAAAGAGAATATCTTTTCGCGATTTGGACACCCACGCGCTATTATTAGCGATAATGGGACACATTTCTGCAACAGGTCTTTCGAGACACTGATGCGGAAATACTCAATCAACCACCGACTTTCTACACCCTATCATCCCCAAACAAGCGGGCAGGCTGAAATATCAAACAGACAAATCAAACTTATCCTAGAGAAAACTGTTGCTAAAAATAGAAAAGACTGGTCGACCAAACTGATGGATGCTTTTTGGGCATTCAGAACTGCATTTAAAACCGACCTAGGGATGTCTCCATATAGGATAGTGTTTGGAAAAGCATGTCATTTACCAGTCGAGATAGAGCATAAAGCATTGTGGGCTATTAAAGAAATAAATTTTGATCTAAACCTTGCTTGCAACTTTCAGAAGCTGCAACTAAATGAGCTAAGCGAACTCCGCGATGAAGCTTATGATAACGCTGTGATCATAAAGAATAGGACTAAGGTTTTTCACGATAAAAACATTTTGAGGAAAACATTTTCACCTGGTCAAAAAGTCCTTCTTTATGATTCACGACTACACCTTCACGCGGGTAAGCTCCGATCTCGGTGGAAGGGACCTTTTGTTGTGCGGTCTGTATATCCGCATGGGGCAGTAGAAGTAGAAAATGTTAAAAACGGCACCTTTTTCAAAGTAAATGGACATAGACTAAAGCCGTATTTTTCCACTGACCCCACGGAGGAGCTCCTGTTCTTACAGGAGCCAGTTTATTTGATTAAAATTCCTCCGTCCCACCTTCATATCATGTATATCATTGCATCATCTTTTGAATGGAGGTGAGTGAAAAGAGTAAGTTTGGGGGAAGTTCTTCACTTATATATTTTGCTCCCACTAATAATTCCTCCCAGACTTACAGGGTTTGTAGATATAGCTGTTGGCAACAGTGAGGACACTGTTGAAAACAAGTTTGGGGGAGGTTTGTGCTTATTTTTGCATCATTTGTATATCATTTGCATAAGCACAAAAACATTTCTTTAAAAACTTATAAAAATTTAAAAATTTCAAAACCCATAAAAATTTAAAATTTTCAAAATATAAAAATATTTTAACATTTAAACATTTTTTGTACATAAATAAGATAATGAAAGTTTAGACAGTGAAAAATTACATCCATGAGATTAGAAAAATTTAAGAAAACCAAGAAAATTAGAAGTTTTCTTATACGAACTAGTAATAAGTAGTTATGAGCCGTTGTCCCAAGGGTTAGTAAGATGAAAGACGTCACTAATCTGAGGATAAAAATAAGTCTGAAAAATAGTTTCTATTCTGGAAGCCAAACATTTTGAACGTTGATACCCTGCTATTCGCACTTACACACGTCTTAAAGCCTGGGATAGTAGAGGATACCTTGAAATGCTCTTGTCTTAAAGCCAAAAGTATGAAGGAAATAAAAAAAATGAATAAAGAAGATATAAAGTGGTGAGAAAAATGGACACTGGTTTTGTTATCACCAAGGGCAATAAAAAATGTATAGCGAGGGTGCCTCTTCACCTAGTGCCCTAAGGCCAACTGGTCTGGGAGTCACTGCTATGCCTGAGGTGGTGCAAGACGAGGAAAATACACTAAGTAAGCAAGCACAGGAGTAATCGGTCGGTTAGTACCTCAAGAAGTATTAACGGTCGCATGAAAGTGTGTGAGCAATCTCATCTAAATATTCATTAATTAAAAAGTACCGAGGCTGATGGGCAAGAGTATGATAGCTTGAATTGAATTCTCCGGGTGTAGGGATGTCTTTACACACACGCAGGTTTATATGATCGATGTTTGGAAGAAAGATAGGAATGAAAAATAAGACGATGTTTTATTGAGGGAGGACGTGATTTCTGACATCTTTTCATGACCATTAAGATAGGGCTCATGACAACCGAAAAGCTAGCTTAGTTGGAAACCCTAATTTTCAAGGCTTTTCTTTTACAATTCTTTTCTTTAAATGTAATATTCATGATCATCCTTTTATTATTGGATTTTTGTGGGTGCAATCCGCTGAAAACCCTCAGGAGACAACACTCATCCTACTAGGGACACCTAGAGGTTTAAAGGCTTGTTGCACGTGCTCAGTGCAATCGTGTTGCCTACGAAAGTGTGCTAGTTAGTTTTTCTCTTTCTTTATTTTCTCCTTCTCTTTTTAATAAAAGTTCGCTCGAGACGATCGAAATTAAGTTTGGGGGAATTTGATTAGTTGAAAATATTGCATCTTTTAACCGGCAATTTCCCTGTCATTTGCATTCATATAGAAGTGTTCGGCATTCATATAGCACATATTAGCAAAACAGTCGTCAAATATCAGATTACATGTGTTAGACCTTAAAACCGGCAGTTCTAGGGAAATTGACTGCATTTCATAGCATGGCATCATTTCTATATATCGCAACCTGTGTTTCGAAGTCCGTGCAGGAAAATCAGAAGATCGGTCAAAATTTACAGGACAAGACTGCTAAAAGATACGCCAACTCATGGATTTGGAATCTGGTATTGTTCTAAGAGGCATTCAGAGATTTAACATATCAGAAAATACATCAACATACAGCAGAAGCCAACACCAGAAAGATGAAGCCCCAAGGAGCCAAAATGGTCGCGGTTCCGCGGCCTAAGCCAGCTAATGCGGCGGAACCGCGGCGGCTTGTCGACTTCACAACCTCAGCTTTGCACCACAACTTCTATCTCAATGCCTACAGCTCAGAATGACACAACATTTTCCAGAAAGCCTCAGAAACTTCTGCCAGATCAGCAAACCCTTTGAGCTACACTAAACTAGCCTATCATTCTAGAAACTTCTCCTTAAACCCTACTTTAAACCCTAAGCTAAGCCTAACTAACTACTTCTAGAAGTCTTTCAACAAACTTTTGGAGGGAACTTCTATTTCAAACTCAAGGCCTAGGGTTTGGGAGATCTATAAATAAGACCCTAGGCTCACTTGTAAAAGGAATGATCTCTTGGAGAATTCTATTAATTCAATCTAGATCCATTCACTCTCTTTCTTCATCTTCTTCCACAAGTCTAGTGACAAGACTTGTGTGAAACCCTAACCCTAATTCCAATCAAAAGCCAAGATCCCGAGTACCAAATCAAGCAAGAAGCCCTTCAACCTTTTAGGAGCGAAGTGATCTTCAACAGAGCAAGTGGTCCAAGCCGATCCACGACTCACGGAGAAAAACGACGCCAGATCGATAATTTAGTTCTTCCTCTTGTAGTTCTTGAGCGACTGTAATCAAATTGTTGATATAAATAAAAGGTGATATTCTTTTATCTTGTTTTCTTTAAATTCTTGCATCATGATTCGATCTCAATTTCTAGTTGTGGTTCTTGTTGTGATGTTTGAGTAATACTCCGCTCGTCGAGTAGTCGAGACGATCAATAGAATGATGATGTAACATATCTTAAAACAATTCTTGATTCCTATGAGTTTTGTAAACCCTAGCAAGTTCAAGAACCGACGACCCAGTTTCGTTGCGATGCTTTCTTGATTGATATCGCTCGAAATTGGGGAGTTACGATCGTTTCTTGAAATTGCTAGAGGCTAGAATGTGAATGATATCGACGAAAGAACAAGGGTTAAATGATGAAACCCTAGTTTCACGAGAAAGCCCTAACTCTCGTCGATCATCATCGATCTAGTATCAATTCTTCGAAGGACATGAATACGATATCTTGAGATTACATCACGTTTATAGATCCAATCGATTCCTGCGAGCCTCATTTAGATTCTTGACATTTGTTTGGAAATATCATCGAAACCCAATTCTCGATTGTTTATCATTTTCTTGATTCTTGATTAGACTAGTGACACCTGAATCAATCGATAAAATCTTGAATCATGTTTTCTTTTCTTTTCGATTAACTTTTCAATTCAAAACAAATCAAATATAAAAACGAATCGCACAATCCCTGTGGATGATCCGCACTCACTTACAATCTACATCCGACACCGTAGTTGATTGCGGTCAAATATAATTCTTTGATTGTGAACTATATTCAATTTTCTAATTACCGACACAAAGAAACTTATTCGTTTATTTCGACTTACACAGTCTTGAATTTTACAACTAATCACCACACTTAGGCTAATTGGTTTTCTTCCTTTCCCACCTTTCGGCACCTGCCTATGGTTTGGAAGAAGACTATCCAATAATCGTAATAGTTGCACCCTCTCCTAATCCTAGGAGCCCTCACAACCTGAGAGAAGGTAAAACGAAAAGACAACTGAATAGTCATATTCAATTTCTCCAGAACCGGAAACCATTCTCGAATCTGAAAAAGTTCTTCGAGTTCGTATGTAACTATACGATGGTCATATCCAATAAACGCGGATCTTCGTAGTGATACAGAATGTTCCGGAGAAAAGCAAAGGGTAAAAGAAGGAGTGGCAATGAAGTATGCAACTCTGACAATCCAAAAGCCAGTGTGTTTTAAGAAGGTTCGGTTAACTTGGTTACTGAGTTATAGTCTAGGGTCGGGTCATGGACGCTGCCAAAGAGAGAGAGAAAAGAAACACTCAGCGTGCACTCTAACCTAGATCAGAATGGTCAATCACTTTATCTAATCAGGATGTCTCCCACTGTATCCTCAAATTCTCCTCCAAACCTGAAAGGAGAATTAGTCGGGATCATCTAAAATCACCCGAGGAGTAAACCAACTCATCAGTGGGAATCGGGATCCAACTATCATCGCATGATAACCTGATGGAATCCACTCAAGTTATCACACTTCAGAAGGTATGCGCATGTCTGGCAAGTTTCCTATATGTTTGAAACTCCCGATGTGATTTCTACCCCATGCTCTTATGACCTTGACGAAGGCCAACATATCATAAGTCACATGTCAAGTTCTATCCGTCATTGTCCAGGTTAATTTGAATCCACCAGTAAATACCCTTGATGAAGGCCAAAATAGTAGTACGACTGTCCCAAACCAACACATCTATCTATGCAACAAAAAAGTAACAAATAGCTACCATAAACTATACCATGACGAAGGCCAACAAACATAGCATGAATACTAAGTGCTACCCATATGAAATGACGGAGGGCTATGAATGGTTTTTGGCGAAAATCCTTTAACGTAATGAACTTGATATCGTTGAAGGAACCAGATAGCTTTTTACAAATATATAGTGGCGAAAACCTTTGCTAAAGAGGTCACTCTCGGTGAAGGGATCTCGGCTCTTTCCTCGTCGAATAAGGTGCAGGGTATTTCCACTGAACACCACGATGCAAAGCAAAAGTAATTGACTATAGTGAAGTTATTACCCTGACGCAAACTTCTGCCCAAGAGGTCACTCCCGGTGAGGGGATCTCGGCTCTTGCCTCGTCGAATGAGGTGCTGGATATTCATAACCGAATACCGCTGTGCAAAACAAAAGAAAACGTCCTTGTAATAACAGCTTTTGAAAATTGTTCCAACAACATCAAATAGGTATGTTTTCCTTGCATTGATCTGAATCAACACAATCCCATCAATTAATCACACCACAAAAGAACGAAAATATGATGTACGTATATGCCATCCGCATTCGCCACTGGGCCCCGTCATCACCCGTTAGGTTACTTAACTAACGACAGAGCGGGGGATGGACTAGCGCGGGTGTAAAACATATACAACATCTTCTAGTATATATATAACAATATATAATAATCGCTCAAGGTATGATAAATGCAACATCACAGATAAGCGATAAGCGTCATAGAATAATACAGATAATCTGGGAGCCCCGGGTTTCCTTTGAGCTGTAAGTGAAACCCGACGTTCCCCTGGTTGTATGGATAGCCTGTGCAATGAAAACCTAGACCCCTACGAGCGCGGAAAGTTACCCGCCAAAACCAGAAGCAAGGCAGCCCCCTTCATCAAAGTGAATGGGCCACCCAACACTTCATGGAATCCGGTAACTTGAGCACCCCTCCTTGGGTCAACCTGTACCCCCTACGAGTGCGGCGAACAGCCCGCCAAATCTATAGTGAGGCCTCCTCCTTCTCAATGCCATAAGATGCGGACCCGTTGCCCTCCAGAACCCGGCTATCCGTACACTCCATCGTGGGGTAATCCTAGTACAGAAAAGAAAATATGTACACCGGTGACATCGACCTCAACCCGGTCGTGCCCTAAACAAATAATATACAAGCAGGCAGTGACGGCAGTCCACATGTCGGACGCTCGCCCCGCGATATCAAATGTACAAATAAAACTAAACTGTTCTAACATTGCACCCAAGCTATCCACCACGACGAATCCGCAACAACACAGCACAACACAGAACATCAACGTGAATGTCACGTTCGCAAACCCGTCTAAAAGAACTATAGCAATTAGACAAGTTGTAACGCTCTAATGACATTCACGGTCGCAGATAGTAATGCATGTACTGTAAACTTTAAACAGTGTTAGAAATATCGACTTCGAAATAACCCCGAATGGCCCCAAACAACTAGATAAAACCATATCCAAACTGGGCTAAACAAGCAATACCACTGAACCAATATTCCAGAGACTAGCACACACCAAAAATTTCAAATCCCAATTCCCTTCTTGGACCGGCCAGCTCGGAAATTTTGGTCATGTGGCAGGGTCATTTCAGGTGAAAGGGGTTCGTATTTGAGGTATGTTCCAGTTGTCATCATAGTAGTCTTCTGCAGTTGCTAAAATAATTTTTGAAGACTCGGGAAAAAAATGACAGAAACTAGAATATATCGGGTATTGTTTCGGAGTTGTTTCGGTTCCGATACTTTAACATCGTCTAAACCAACTAGTATGTGGTAAATGGGTTGGCTCTGATACCATGTAGGGTTACGGCAGCCCCCCGGCCATCAATCCGTGGCCAAACGCGGAACAAAAACTTTTAAAATCCGGCGCTAACGGAACCCTAAACGACGGATCGTACAATTAACCCTATACTAGTTATATAAAAAGAGTTTAGAGAGGTTATACCGATCGATCCGTGTCCTTCGGTCTTCAACCTCTGTCCCAAGCTCCTCGTGACTTCCTCGATCAAGTTCGCTCTCCGGTCTCCTCACATCGAAGGCGATCCACGTCGAGGTTAGTAATACGGGCTCCCGCCTCAAAACCGAAGCAACTCGAGCATCCAGTTTGCTAGCTTAGATACCCAAGATGAAGTAGAGTGTGTTTGTGATTATTTTGTCTCAAAATACCCAAGGATTCTCAACTCATGAGATGGAATGGGTGGAAGTTGAAGAAGAAGCCATAGGTGAAGTGTAACCAAAAGACTTGGCACAAAGAAAAAGCAAGTGAAGAAAGTATCTGTTCTTTTTCTTTTGTTTTTTGGGCAACTAAAGAAAAGCTACACAAAAAAAAAAGGATCCGCCATCTCTCATGCTCAACACAAATATCTCACAAAAAATCTTAACCAAAACAAAACCAAGGCACATGCCACAATCAATGCCAAATGCCAAGACTTGCAATCACAATTTCCATCACAACAATATTAAACATTAAACTAAATGTTTAAATCCAAGAAAAAGAAATGGAAACCTCAAAAGTAAACTCGTAACGAATTACAAGAATACCCCTCATCCGTATATACATACCTGCATCCGTATTCCGACTGAATACGAATACTACGAGACGAAAATAATCCAACAATATAATACTAGGATCCGGCTTAACCCAAAGCCCACTAGTATTATCCGTCCGACCATGATCCGTGCACAAGTGTACGTATATGATCGAACCCTGCCATAAAACCATACGGTCTCTACAACGTTTCGCCCGAATCAGGGAAACCCTTTGTGTGGGACTCTAAAGACTCGTCAATACGCTGGCAGTGGGTTTAACCATAAGCATGTTAGTGGCACTAGCTGTACGTAACGGCTACCCAGGTATTGAGCGAAAGGGAAGACGACGAGCAAACTCATCCTGAAACCCTACTGAGCCTGACAGTGACAATATCAGTACAGTCCGGTCCGTTCATCTATGAGTATCACATATCGAGTTTATGGGAGTGGATAAAGTCAGACCCCTAATAACTTGACATTTAGTGTCGGCATGAAACCTATCACCAACTGAGAAACTACCGATCTTAGATCGGTAATTCTCGTCTACCCCGGCCGAGGATTTCTGGTGATGGCCACCCGTGCACACCGCGACATCAACTCCCAATACCGGGAGAGACGAATCCCCCGACGATCCGCCCACTGCCTCCATGTGGCTCGGGTCTGTACCCAACTAAAACCTGTTTGCACGACTCCTTTGAGCCAAGGTAGGGTAGTAATCAAAGCACAGTGGGAACTCACATGAGACAAATGACGATCCCAGGTCGATAGACTAACCTGTACACATGTCACCAGGGAACTGCTATCTGATAATAGATATAATGCCAACTAGCATGTTCCCGGCGAGTCCGTCCGGTGTACTCATAACCCAATGAGCACCTGTATACATCTTAGGTGAACCAACCAACACCAATGGTGTTAGTTATATGTGTGCCATAGAGGCCATTACTGTACATACGATGTATATTGTAGTGGATGCTTGGACATATATATGGAGGACTTTCTTGCTCGACATGATAGTATGCTATCTGGTTGCTCTTTATCTCAACATGTACACTGATTGTCTCTATGTTACATGTTTATAAAGCCCTTAGGATGAGTACTTAACTACCAGGATTATGATGCAGATCATACTAGTGGGGATAGTGTAGTCGCTAAGTACATCCTTCAAATGTTCCTAGCCGTGGGTGTATCGAGACAGTGCATCGATATACCAGAGTACACTAGCGTATAACTTCTCGACCCATGTAGATGGGTGATGGATGATCCCATATCCATTGCTGTTTGACATCAGAGATAGTATACGGGTGCTCAGTTGAGACTGGGTGCACTGAACGGACTCGCCGAGAACTCCTAGATGGTATTATACCTATCGTCAGATCGCAGTTCTCTGGTGACACTGGTATAGGTTAGTCTGTAGTGTTAGTTATGTATATGCCCTAGAGGCCATTATTGTACATATGATGTATATTATAGTGGATGCTTGGATATATATAGAGAGGACTTTCTTGCTCGACATAATAGTATGCTATTCGGTTTCACTTTGTCTTAACATGTTGACTTGTATTAGTTTACTTTCTTGGTCTCACATGTTGATAAAGCCCTTAGGATATGTACTTGACTACTGGGACTATGATGAGATCATACTAGTGGGGCCAGGGTAGTCAGTGAGTATATCCTATAATTGTTCCTAGTTGAGGGTGTATCGAGACAGGGCATCGATACACCAGAGTAGACTAGCGTATACGCATCTTGACCCATATGATGGGCGATGGATGATCCCATATCCATTGGTGTTTGACATCAGAGATGCTGTACGGGTGCTCAGTGGAGACTGGGTACACTGAACGGACTCGCCGAGAACTCCCAGATGGTATTATACCTCACGTCAGATGGCAGTTCTTTGGTGACACTAGTACAGGTTAGTCTGTAGACCCGAGATCGTCATAGAGTCTTGTGTGATTCCCACTGTGCTTTGATTTCCATCATACCACGTCCAAGAGGGCGTGCAAAACGGTGGCTTTTGGGTACAGTCCCGAATCACATGGAGGCAATGAGCGATAGGAGGAGATTCGTCTCTCCCGGTATAGGGAGTTGATGTTGTGCTGTGTTCGATTGGCTATAACTGGAAGTCCCTGGCCAGGGAGGATATAGAGTACTACCTGTAAGTGTTATCAGTAGGTTCTCGACCTGTTATGAGCCTCACATCGACATGACTTATCGGTTACTGGGGTCTGACGTTTACCACCCCTAGACTAGATATGCAACATATCAGACGAAGAGACCGGACTGTACGGTAGTGTTACTGATTGGATTCACAGGAGAATGTACAGGCTTTCTTGTTGATCTTCTGATCGCTCAATACCTAGGTGGCTGTTACGTTTAGCTGACCGCTTGTAGCTTGTGGGTGTTTGATGTGATCTTCACCCACTGCCAGTGTATTGACGATTCTTTAGAGTCCTACACAGAGGTTTCTTGTCTCAGGCAAAACGGAGCAGGAGCACATATGTGATATGTACATGACCGAGGATAATACGATATGAGACATGGAAAGGAAAGAGACCATATCTTAATTATGTTAGGATATGGGGTTGTCCGACATATGTGAAAACACAAAATCTGGACAAGCTCGGGGCAAGGTCTATTCTGTGTAAGTTTATTGGATATCCTAAACATTCGCGGGTATATCTTCTACCACACCGAGGGACAAAAGATGTTTATTTCTCGGCATGCTACCTTTTTAGAAAAGGAATTTCTTGCAAAGGAAATTAGTGGCAAGGAGGTAGAACTGGAAGAAGTTCCAGCAACACAAACTGCAACAGAAGATTTGGTAGAACCAGATGATTCAGTAGTTCCCAACGAACCCCAGCCTCTCCTCCGATCTAGTAGGGTTTCTCATCCACCTGAGAGATACTGCGGTTTTCTCGTTGATGGTAGGAGCGAGGATTGCATCATGGAAGATGATGACCCAACTAGCTTCGAACAGGCCATCACGAGTGGGGACTTTGTGAACTGGATGGATGCAATGCGATCTGAGATGGAATCCATGTACACCAACAAAGTATGGACTTTGGATGTTGCTCCTGAAGGGGTAAAACCCATTGGGAGCAAATGGATCTTTAAGAAGAAACTTGGTGTAGATGGAAAAGTGGAGACTTTCAAAGCTAGACTTGTTGCAAAGGGTTTTCGTCAACGACCAGGTGTGGATTATGACGAAACCTTTTCTCCAATGGCTATGCTTATGTCCATCCGGATCCTACTTGCCATTGCTGCATACCATGACTACGAAATCTGACAGATGGATGTTAAGACCGTCTTTCTAAATGGTGATTTAGAAGAGAGCGTGTACATGACTCAGCCAGAGGGCTTCGTAGACAGTGGGAGCAGCGGAAAGGTATGCAAGCTGCTCAAATCCATCTACGGATTAAAGCAGGCATCACGGAGTTGGAACATCTGCTTTGATGTTGTAGTCAAAGAGTTTGACTTCATCAAAAACGTAGATGAACCTTGTATATATAAGAAGGTTGCAGAGAGTAAGGTTGTCTTCCTCGTATTGTACGTCAATGACATACTCTTGATAAGAAATGATGTTCCTATGCTGCAATCGGTCAAGCTCTTCTTATCACAAAGATTCTCAATGAAAGATTTAGGTGATGCCTCCTGCATACTGGGAATTATGATCTATAGAGATAGATCTAAACGGATACTGGGATTGTCCCAATCCAGGTACATTGACACCATACTAAAGAGGTTTAGTATGGAAGAATCCAAGCGTGGGAACTAACCCACGATCTCTGGACTCACTCTCTCCAAAGAGATGTCTCCCAAGACTGATTTGGAGAGAGCTCGCATGCAAGGGATACCCTATGCTTCGGAAGTAGGCTCTATCATGTATGCGATGCTATGTACCAGACCCGATGTAGCATACTCACTAAGTGTAGTGAGTCGGTATCAAGCAGATCCTGGAAAGAGTCACTGGATAGCTGTGAAGAACATTCTCAAGTACTTGAGAAGAACTAAGGAGATGTTCTTGGTGTATGGTAACGGAGAACTCCAGGTAGAGTCCTTTACCGATTCGAGCTTCCAAAGTGATAAGGACGACTCTAAGTCGCACTCGGGATTTGTCTTTACCTTAATGGAGGGGCGGTGTGTTGGAAGAGTTCCAAACAGGAAACCGTTGCAGACTCGACGATGGAGGCTGAATACATCGCTGCCAACGATGCTGCCAAAGAGGCTGTCTGGATGAAGAAGTTCATCATTGAACTTGGTGTGGTTCCGTCCATTGAGCATCCAATACCTTTGTATTGTGATAACAATGGAGCTATGGATTTGGCCAAGGAACCCAGGTCCCATCAGAAGTCCAGACATATTCTGAGGCGGTATCACCTGATCCGGGAGATAGTTGATCGCCGGGAGATCGAGGTCAGGAGAGTTGATACGAAGGACAGCACTGCGGATCCATTCACAAAGGCCATTCCCTAGATACAATTTGAGAGACTCTTCGGGATGTTAGGTATAAGATACTACAACAACTGGCCTTAGTGCAAGTGGAAGATTGTTAGTTATGTATATGCCCTAGAGGCCATTATTGTACATATGATGTATATTATAGTGGATGCTTGGATATATATAGAGAGGATTTTCTTGCTCGACATAATAGTATGCTATTTGGTTTCACTTTGCCTTAACATGTTGACTTGTATTAGTTTACTGTCTTGCTCTCACATGTTGATAAAGCCCTTAGGATATGTACTCGACTACTGGGACTATGATGAGATCATACTAGTGGGGCCAGGGTAGTCAATGAGTACATCCTATAATTGTTCCCAGTCGAGGGTGTATCGAGACAGGGCATCGATACACCAGAGTAGACTAGCATATACGCATCTTGACCCATATGATGGGTGATGGATGATCCCATATCCATTGGTGTTTGACATCAGAGATGGTGTACGGGTGCTCAGTGGAGACTGGGTACATTGGACGGACTCGCCGAGAACTCCCAGATGGTATTATACCTCACGTCAGATGACAGTTCTCTGGTGACACTGGTACAGGTTAGTCTGTAGACCCGAGATCGTAATAGAGTCTTGTGTGATTCCCACTTTGCGTTGATTTCCATCATACCACGTCTAAGAGGGCGTGCAAAACGGTGGCTTTTGGGTACAGTCCCGAATCACATGGAGGCAATGAGCGATAGGAGGGGATTCGTCTCTCCCGGTACAGGGAGTTGATGTTGTGCTGTGTTCGATTGGCTATAACTGGAAGTCCCTGGCCAGGGCGGATATAGAGTACTACTGGTAAGTGTTATCAGTAGGTTCCCGACCTGTTATGAGCCTCACATCGACACGACTTATCGGTTACTGGGGTCTGACGTTTACCACCCCTAGACTAGATATGCAACATATCAGACGAAGAGACCGGACTGTACGGTAGTGTTACTGATTGGATTCACAGGAGAATGTACAGGCTTGCTTGTTGATCTTCTGATCGCTCAATACCTGGGTGGCTGTTACGTTTAGCTGACCGCTTGCAGCTTGTGGGTGTTTGATGTGATCATCATCCACTGCCGGCGTATTGACGATTCTTTAGAGTCCTACACAGAGGTTTCTTGGCTCAGGCAAAACGGAGTAGGAGCACATATGAGATATGTGCAGGACCGAGGATAATTCGATATGAGATACCGTATTCTATTCTCGCGATATATGATATCGGCCGGGTATATGTGATATAGCCGGGTCATCGGATCAAGTGTTGATTCGATGAATCGGTACATGTTATATTAGTCGATTATATGCGATATAGCCGGATTGTCGGATCAAGTGTTGATTCGATGATTTAATGTATAATTATATATGCTATATATTACATTACATTATCTAATATAAGCTCGCTTTATTGATTCATTTTCTCACCGGATAATACATTGATATATATGCGATATATGTTAATTGTATTATTTTCTTTTGTTACAAATATATATTATATATGTGATATATAATATTGTAACAAGTTATGATTACAAATGCAGCATGATTTGTGGAGATTAAACATGGTTAGGGTTTGATTTGGGTTAGCTTTTTCATGAAGCTTCTAGAAGCTTTATTTTTGTTTTAAGCTAAGATATTTTGTGTTGATATTTTGGAGATATTTTTTTAACCCAACCCAAACCCTTAACTCTAGTCAATTCTCTACATGAGTTAATACTTGATATTATTAACTCAAGGTTGTTTTGTAACCATAGCAATAATTTCATTATTCATCACAAAAGACTTCTTCTTCTTCTTCCTCCTTGAAAAGCTTTCTAGCTTTTTGCAAAGTGATGAATTAAAGTGAGAAATTGAAATAAAAAGAGAGCTAAATTCCTACTTCATCATCCTTATCTATTCTAGGCACTTAGATTAGGGTGTTCACTTCATTAATACTTGATTAGAGAAGTGAGAGCTTGAGTTATAGATTCTTCAAGATAGATCATCTTCGAAAAGGAAGACTTCAAGCAAGCATGGATTATTCGGCTTGTGGAGCATCTCTAGAGTCCGGAAGTTCATGGATCGCGGCGAAGGGACCACTACTCGGAGCTTATGAAGCGAAGGAACCGACTACAAAGGTTGTAATCCCTTTCTCTTAGATGTAAAGTTGTTTACATGTTTTGTTAACCCTAATTATCTAGCAAAGATCCTCGCTTTAGGTTGTTCGACACTTGAAATTTTTTAATTCGGCATGGTTGATGCCTTATAGACCCTTGTGACAATGCCGAGTAACCTTACATGTAGACCCGAGATCGTCATAGAGTCTTGTGTGATTCCCACTGTGCTTTGATTTCCACCTTACCACGTTCAAGAGAACGTGCAAAACGGTGGCATTTGGGTACAGTCTCGAATCACATGTAGGTAATGAGCGATAGGAGGGGTTTCGTCTCTCTCGGTATTGGGGGTTGATGTTGCGCTGTGCTCGATTGGCTATAACAGGAAGTCCCTGTTAGTTATATGTATGCCCTAGAGGCCATTACTGTACATGAGATGTATATTGTAGCGGATGCTTGGGCATATATAGGGAGGACTTTCTTGCTCGATATGATAGTATGCTATCTGGTTACTCTTTATCTTAACATGTACACTGATTGTCTCTCTGTTACATGTTGGTAAAGCCCTTAGGATGTGTACTTGACTACCTGGATTATGATGTGGATCATACTAGTGGGACAGAGGTAGTCTAAGTACATCCTTTAATGTCCCTAGTCGTGGGTATATCGAGACGGGGCATCGATATACCAGAGTAGACTAGCGTTTAGCTTCTCGACCCATGTAGATGGGCGATGGATGATCCCATATCCATTGGTGTTTGACATCAGAGATGATATACGAGTGCTCAGTGGAGACTGGGTACACTGGACGGACTCGTCGAGAACACCCAGATGGTATTATACCTCACGTCAGATGGCAGTTCTTTGGTGACACTGGTACAGGTTAGTCCGTTGACCCGAGATCGTCATAGAGTCTTGTGTGATTCCCACTGTGCTTTGATTTCCACCTTACCACGTTCAGGAGGACGTGCAAAACGGTGGTTTTTGGGTACAGTCCCGAGTCACATGGAGGCAATGAGAGATAGGAGGGGATTCGTCTCTCCCGGTATTGGGGGTTGATGTTGCGTTGTGCTCGATTGGCTATAACAGGAAGTCCCTGGCCAAGGCTGTTTCAGAGATTTACTGGTAAGTGTTATCAGTAGTTTCTCGACCCGTTATGAGCCTAACATCGGCACGACTTATCGAGTTACTGGGGTCTGACGTTTACCCCCCCTAGACGAGATATGCGACATATCAGACGAAGAGACCGGACTGTACGGTAGTGTTACTGATTGGATTCGCAGGAGTGTGAGCAGGCTTGCTTGTTGATCTTCTGATCGCTCAATACCCCGGTGGCCGTTACGTTTAGCAGACCGCTTGTGGCTTATAGGTGTTTGATATGATCATCACCTACTGCCGGCGTATTGATGAGTCTTTAGAGTCCTACACAGAGGTTTCCTGGCTCAAGCGAAACGGAGTAGGAGCACATATGTGATATGTGCGGGACCGAGATTGATACGATATAAGATACCGTATTCTATTCTCGTGATTTGTGACATTGGTCGGTTATATGTGATATAGCCGGATTATCGGATCAAGTGTTGATTCGATAAGATGTTACATTTGATATTAGTTGGTTATATGTGATATGACCGGGTCATTAAATCAAGTGTTGATTTAATGATTTAATGTATAATTATATATTTGATATATTACTTTAAATTAACTAGTATTGGCTCACTTAAGTTTCTTTTCTTACTTGATGTGCACATTGTATATATGTGATATGTATAATAGTGTACATGTTTGTGTCATGCTAGGTTACAAATGCAACATTTTATTGTATGAGACTTAAACCATGCTAGTGTTAAGCTAGGGCTTTTTTTGTCTTAAGCTAATTCAAACTTTTGATTAAGTCAAGGTTAAGCTTGTGAAAGCTTTTGGATAACCTTTGACCAAGTCAACTTGTTTGTCTTCCTTAAGATATTTATTAACCCAACTTTAACCCTAGGCTATGGTTTAATCTCTACAAGGGTTAGGCATGATATTATCTAACCAAGGTTTCATTTCTAACCTTATCTCATTATTCTTTCATCACTTCTTCACTTGAGGTTCATCTTCTTCTTCTTCATGATTTTTGCTCCCTAGCTCTTGATCAAGTGATGAAAACATGTGAGAAAATAAAATCTAAAGTGAGCCCACTTCCTACTTCATCATCCTCTACTACTTGCCATTTAGTTTAGGGTGTTCTCTTTACAAAGTTCTTGACCTGGTGAAGAAATAGCTTGGGTTAGTGTCCCCTCGACGTAGATCATCTTCGGCTTCAAAGACATCGAAGCAAGCATGCTCGTTTCTTCATGGGAGCCTCTCTAGAGTCCAGAGTTCATAATCGCAGCGAAGGGACCACTACACGGAGCTATTGAAGTGAAGGACCGGTCTACAAAGGTTGTATTCCTTGCTCACTTCTTATTGCAAAGTGTTTGCATTTCCTATTCCGTCGATTTCTAGTTTACGATTCATGGTTAGGGTTAGCTCGAACGGCAATTTTTTGAATTTGGCATGGACGATGCCTCCCGAAACCTTACTGCCGTCCTGGGTAACCCTGCAGTGGTATCAGAGCCATGCTAGAAATTAATACGGATTTTGTTAAGATTACGAAACCGAAATACTCCGAAACTGAAACACGGAAACTCAAGTTTCTGTCGATTTTAAATTTTCTTCATAAAATTATTTAAACAAGTGCAGAATGTTGTATGTGATGCAACATGAACACACAAGAAATTTCACCCCCCTGCTCGGAAAATGGCCGGCGACAAGGCATGCAATTCCGGCGACCTCGGCCCCTTTGTGGCATTTTTGGTTAAATTTTTTGGTGTGTTCCAGAGACTGGGTTTTGGTGTTTCAGGTGTTGTTTGTTTTTGCTAATTTTGCATGTGATGTAATCTTACACTATAAACAATTCGGAGTGTTTCGTATTCGTAGTTTTAATATTGTTTCGGGTTATTCGCATGTTGTTTAGACAAAGTTAAAAAGTTCGATCGAATGTCAAAAACCCATTTTTCAAGTTTAACGTATTCGGAAAAACATGCAAGTGATCCTATGAACCCTCTAGAAGAATGAAACCCTAACTCGACTTTTTTGGATCGCGGAACCGCTGTCAAACCCTAGGGTTTGCCGTCGTTCCGTGGCGGCATGAGTGAGGCTTGAGTTTGCCCTTCTACGGCTGGTGCATAGGTACTGTGGCATATTTTGGGTATTATTAAAACTGTGCTCAAGTGTTGAGTTGTCGGGAAATTGTGGGACTTTAATAAATCGATCGAAAAGTTTAACGTTCGTCCGGGTATCATGTGATGGGATACAATATTTGGAATCCACGTGTAGTTATGAGATAACTAATTTGAATGTTATAAATCTAGCAATTTAGTCTCATTTGATCGGTTGCCAGGGATTTTGATGTGATCAAAAGTCCGTCGCAATCACGTAGCGTACGCGGATACTCGCCGGGTAAACTTAATAAATAGCCATGCCCCATAACCCCGACCAAGTGACTGTAGGAGAACCCCGTCACCAAAAGCATCCGTTCGAGTGCTCGCGGCAGCGGTGTTCCGCTTTAGTGCACTTCGTCGACGGTATCCGGGGGTGTGACCGTCTACTAAAGTTTCCGACGAGCATTTGATCAGAACATCGGGAATCTTGTTGAATTGCCTGACTAGATATTGAAAAGTGTTTTCGTGATCGAGACTAAAATTAGGGGTCTATAATTGTTAGGCATGCGATGTCTAAGGAATTCATTTGGTTAGGCATGAAATCCAACTGTTGTAGTTTTCACTTTCTTTTCTGCGACCGTAAGTGTAATATGTGGTGTATTGCCGGTTTCAGTGCTATATGTTAACGAAAATTGGGATACGCATATTTACTTACGTTGATGACATGTGATGTTATGTGTTGCTGTGATATGTTATACTGGATCGTCGTGTTTTGAATAGCCGGGGTTTTTATGTGAGATGAGAGTTTTTCATTTTCATTCATGTAAAATTCATCGTATGTAATATTCTTTTATTGGGGCACTTCCGGGTTGAGGATGATGTCACCATTGTATATTATTTACTTTTCCGCATTAGGATAGACCCAAGGCGGGGAGCACAAATTACCGGGTTCTAGGGTCCAGTGGGAGACCATCTCGAGGAGTCGAGACCGGGTCTCCTAACTCTAGAATTGGTAGGGTTGCTTGCCGCTCTCGTAGGGGTCTAGGGGTGTGGGATTGGCTATTCATCACGACCGTGGAATCCGTGTTTTATACACGGCTTAAAATAAAACACGGAAATTTTAGTATATCCAATATTTCATATGTTGTTTTCTGCTGTGATATCTGTGATGTGATCATTTGATATATTGATGGGATGAATACATGATATAGTATATATGATATATTATATAGACGTTGCTTATGTTTTACACCCGCGCTAGCACTGCCCTGCTCTGCCGTTAGTTACCTAACCTAACGGTGCATGAGGGGACATCGAGGCGAATGCGAATGGCATAAGCGTATGTTGTATTTATCTGTGATGTTTAGGTAACTTACAATGATGGGACTTCATTAATGAGATTAATGAAATAAAAGAAACCTAAAGATGTTGTGGAATCGAATTTTCAAAATCAGGTAGCTCTAGTTGTTGCTCTGCATAGCGGTGTTCCTTGTAGAACATCCAGCACCTTATTCGCTAAGTAAAGAGCCGAGATCTCTTCACCGGGAGTGACCTCTTTAGCAAAACTGGCAGATGCTACAACACTCGGTTTGTCTTTTGACTGCTTTTAGAGTTTTTGCTTTGCATAGTGATATATATGATATATCCTGCACCTTATTCGATGAGGAAAGAGCCGAGATCCCTTCATCGGGAGTGACCTCTTTAGCAAAACTAGCAAAGGCCTAAAAAACACTCCATTTAAATCGTTTGATTCTACAACGATATCAAGTTCATTACGCAAAAGGTTTTCTTAAAAACCTGTCGTAGCCCTCCGTCATTTCAGATAAGTACTTCATAGTATTCGTGCTACGTTTGTTGACCTCCATCAAGGCGTAGTGTGCGGTAGCTATTTATGCTTATCTGCATAAGCATACGATGCGATTGGATTAGGGTAGTCATGCGGCCTTGTTGACCTCCGTTAAGGGTCGTGCGGGTGGGTTTTAATTCAATCAGGAAATGTACGGGTTGAACTTGACTAGTAGCCTATGGTTTGTTGACCTCCGTCAAGGTCATAGGATACTAGGGGCAAAATATTATTGGGAATTTCAAGTGTTGAAATTTGCAATGAGATTGCATACCTTTTATGAGATAGTTGGATCCCGATACCCACTGTGAGTAAGAGTTACTCCTGGGAGAGTTTTGCATTTTACAATTAGCCGATCTAGTAGGTGTCTAGAAAGGTGTCAACGGGGTTACGCCCCTGGAAAAACGAGGTTTATTTTAATTAGGTCTGTGCGAAAGCACGGGGGACCTCCCTCAAAGTACCGGCACTGGCCTGGCTGAAAGATTGGTGAAATTGTAGGGTGTAATTAATCCCGACTAGTCTTTCCTTTTAGGGTTTGAAAGAAGATTTGATAAAACTAGTGGGAGCCATCCTGATTAGATAACTTAATAACCAATCTAATCTTGCAAGAGCATACGCTGAGTGTTTTCTTCTCTCACTCTCCAGGTAGCGACCATGTCACGCCTTAATCAAGATAATAATACGGATGTATTGACCGAACCCGCTTGTTATACTGAGCTAGGGAACGTTGGTCCCGTTCCAACTTATAATTGGTATAAGACCGAGCAGGAAATAGGGGATTACCAGGATTCCCGTGCCGCCCAAACGAAGAAAGTGCATGCTGATGCATCATCTTCGGGTGTGTTCATTATAGAGAACTGTTTCTCAGTATTCTTTACGTCCTGGGTATGAGATATCGGATCAGGATCCCGCAAATGTAATCTGTTACATGGGCTACAGATAGGTAAAGAACTGAGAATGGGTGATAAGTTTCAAGAGTTGAAAACGGTGCAAGTGTTGCAGCCAAGTATGTTGGCAGTTATCACCCAGTATTACCAAATACATTGATTCTGAACGAATGCTATTAGATATCGAACCTGATATACAACATCATATCAGTCTCTTTATTAAGTAAAGAGGGATATAATTTTGTATTGTTGGATAATGTTTTGAACATTTCCTATATCAAGAGTTGATCGGTTCAGGCACGTTATCTAAAAGCATATACGTTCTAAATCAAACCACAGTTCTTAACGTACAAAACACACACAAGTGGAAAAGTTCAGAAATGAACGAATCCTTCTTGAGGCATTGTAGACTGGGTCATATCAATGCGACCCGACTAGCTAAGTTACATTAAGAAGCATATTTAAATCAGTTTGAACTTACATCTTGTGAAACTTGCCAATCATGTCCACAAAGATAAGATGACCATAGCTCCGTTTATTGGAAACAGAGAAAGAGTTGGTGAACTCTTGGGATTGATACATGATGATGTATGTAGGTCTCCTGTCTACACATGCCAGGACTAGTTCTTTGTACTTTATTACATTCACTTCTGATATCTCAATATTCGGATATATGTTCCGGTTGAAACACAAGTCTGAACCTTTTGAGAAATTCAGAGAATATAAGTCAGAAGTAGAGAACCAAAACGGGTATAAGTATTATGTCCTTTGATGTGATCAGGGAAGAGAATACTTGAGCATGGAATTCCTGGACTATTCTAGAGGAGAATAGGATTCTCTCTCAGCATTACTCCTCCGTATACACCACAGCATGTCGGTATATCGGGGCGGAGCAATCACACCTTTTGTGATATGGTGTGCTCTATGATGAGTACTACTGAGTTGCTTATTTCCTTTTGGGGGTTATGCACTTGTGAAGCTGCATACCTATAGAATAGGGTTCCAACCAAATCAGGTGCCTACCACTCTATATATGATATGGTATGGGAAGAGCCCATCTCTTAAGAATGTTAAGATTTGGGGGTTGTCCGGCCTATGTCTAAAAGCGAAATCCGGAAAAGCTTGAGGCAAGGTCAGTTCTGTGGAAATTTGTTGGATATCCCAAGCATTCGCCAGGGAATATCTTCTACCGCACCGAGGAACAAAAGGTGTTTTGTTTCTCAGCATGCCACCTTTTTAGAAAGGGAATTTTTTGTGAAGAAATTAGTGGTCATGAGGTAGAACTGGAAGGAGTTCCAGCTATACAAACTGCAGCTGATGATTTGGTTAACCCGGAGGATTCAATAGTTTCCAACGAACCTCAGCCTCTCCACCGATCTTGTAGGGTTCCTCATCCACCTGAGAGATACTTCGGTTTTCTCTATGATAGTGGGAGCGATAATTGCATTATGAGATGATGCCCAACTAGTTTCGAGTAGGCCATCAGGAGAGGGGACTCTGTGAGAATGGCTAGATTCTAAGCGATCGACAATTACCCCTACAGCATTGTTGCCCTTTGGACTCCGCGGTAAAGCCGTCACGAAATCCATGGTTATATGTTCCCACTTCCATTGAGGAATCGGAAGTGGTTGCAACAAATCAGCAACCCTTTGGTGTTCAGCCTTGACTTGCTGACACACCAAGCACTTAGCCACGAAGCGAGCAATTTCCCGTTTCATACCTTCCCACCAGAAATGCTGTCGAATATCTCGGTACATCTTTGTCCCTCCTGGATGTACAGAGTAAGCTGAACTGTGTGCCTCCTTCATAAGCTCTTCACGCACATCTCCTCTTGGCCCACACACACGGCTACCATATCTCAACGAACCATCTTTGTGGATCAGTAAATCGGTTCGTAGTCCGGCTCCAACCTGCTCTCGAAACTTTTGCAGTCTAGGATCCTGCGATTGCGCCGCTTTAATCTTCTCAACTAAGGACGATTGTACCTGCAACTGCATCAACTGTCCTGTAGCACGCGGTAGCACAACCTCCAAGTCAAATCTCCGAAACTCCTCAATGATCTCTCTCTGTGCAGTCAATAACTGAATTGCTGGTAACCGACCTAGCGCATCTGGCACGACGTTAACTTTTCCCGGATGGTACTTAAGATCAAGGTTGTAATCGGCCATCAGCTCCAACCATCTGCGTTGCCTCATGTTCAACTCCTTCTGAGTGAACACATATCTCAAACTCTTGTGATCCGTAAAGACTTCAACTCTCTCGCCCAGAAGGTAGTGTCTCCAAATCTTCAGGGCGAAGATCACGGCTGCAAGCTCCAAGTCGTGAGTCGGATAGTTCTTCTCATGAGTCTTCAGCTGTCTCGATGCGTAAGCGATGACTTTCCCATTCTGCATTAAAACACATCCCAATCCTTTTCCAGATGCGTCGCTATGAATCACCAGTCCTCCTGAATCATCCGGTACGGTTAGGATAGGGGCGGTTATCAACTTCTGCTTCAACGTCTCGAAGGCCAATGCACATCCATCTGTCCACACAAACGGTACCTCCTTACGCGTAAGCTTGGTTAACGGCCCAGCTAAACGAGCGAAGCTCTCCACAAATCTTCTGTAGTATCCGGCGAGTCCAAGAAAACTCCTTATCTCCGCAACATTCTATGGAACAGGCCAATCCCGAACTGCTGCAATCTTCTCGGGATCAACGGCGATTCCATCGCCCGACACGACATGCCTCAGAAACTTCACTTCTTCCAGCCAGAATTCGCACTTACTCATCTTCGCAAAAGCTTCTCCTGTCTCCACATCTGTAGGACCCAATGAGATCCGGATCGCGAATCCAGTTTCGAGAATACCCTCGCGCCACTAAGCTGCTCAAAGAATTCTCCAATGCGAGGGATCGGGTACTTATTCTTAACAGTCACCCGGTTCAATTCTCGATAATCAATGCACATCCTTCTTGTGCCATCCTTCTTCTTTACTAAGAGAACTGGAGCTCCCCACGGTGAGTTGCTGCTTCGAATTCATCCCTTCTCGAGTAATTCACCCACTTGTTTCTTAACTTCTTCCAATTCCACCGGTGCCATCGGATAAGAAGATTTTGATACTGGCGCTGCGCCAGGAATAAGGTCAATCGCAAACTCCACATCTCGCTTCGGCGGTAAGCCCGAAATATCTTCAAACACATCCATAAAGTCGCGGACAGCTGCCGGCTCTTCCTTGCTTTCCACCACCATAGCCGCAAGAACACTGTTCGTCGGCCTAGCCCTAAACTCGACTGGCCCGACAGAATTGCTTCCTCCAATGAAAGTAAACTTAGGATGTCCGGGAATCTGGAAATTACCTTCCTTGCCCTACAGTCAATGTGGGCGTGGAAAGTGCCAAGAAAGTCAATCCCCAAGACAACCTCATAACTGCCCGTATCTATCACCAAGAAATCTGCAAAAAAGCTCCCGTCCGCAAACAACAACTGTACATTCTCTACATTCCTTACTAGCTATGATTTTCCCATTCCCAGTGTGTATGTCCCAGAAACTAGATAGGGTCGTGCAGGTGATCGAGTGTGTAGTTATAAATTTGGATGACTTAAACAATGGGATGCTACGAAATTAAGTAATGCCAAAGCGGGAAAACCATGAACGAGTAAATTACCTGAAACCACTTCTCCCGATGCCTTAGCTTCTTCAGATGTCAACGTGAACGCTCGAGCCTGCTGTGGTCCTTGAGTAAGCGGTTCCTGTCCTTGGAACGGTCCCTGCGGAGACTTCTGTGTATCATCCTTTGTGCGAGGCTTCGACGGACAAGCATCAACGGTGTGATCTGCCGCTCCACATCTAAAACAGAGTCCCAGCCTCATACGACACTTCTTTCGCACATGTCCGGGTTTATGGCAGTATCTACAGATCACTCTCCCTTTCCGATCACCCATACTTGTTTTCTTCATTGGTGCCACGCTGCGCCTGTTCACTGGAATACTTCTACGTACGGACGTGGGGTCCAGTGCAAATGCTGGTTCCAGCTCGAGTTGTTCCTTTAGTTTCTCCAGCAATCCCCTTATCACTCTTTGCCTGGCGGCTAAGACCGCATGCCCTGGGTCCATCTCCAAATTCTGACCGGCCATATTCCTGGAAATCAAAGCACCCACATTAGCATGATGATAGTTTTGAGTATAGATCAAGGCTAGAACTCCAAGATACTTAAATAGAGTGCTGCATTGTAGCTATGCCGCGGTATCTTAGCCGCAATTACTTAACTCCACCCAAGTCGCCTAAGTCCTAGAGATAACAAGAAGTTAGGTTTTCAAGTTTGACAATGCAAAGTAAGTTTGCATGCCGACATGATCCGGAAGAATGATTCAAGGATGGTAAAACGGTCAAAGTGGCAGGACATGTTTCCTAATCACGGGTATTCTGATTCGTGTATCGGGTGCGATACCCAACTACAAAGAATCAACCCAATTAACCTATGGCTCTGATACCAAAGAACCATGTCACGCCCCGCTTCCCAGAGTACGCAAGATTTGTGCACGTGACATAGCCAACCATGCTACCTGTGGGTAGGAAGTATCCATCCACAGTCACATTAAGGTTGTAAAGATATCAAGAACAAGATAATAAGCTAATCTAATACATGTCCAAATCCATAATAACAAGAATCAATAAACAATAAGTGCGGAAGCTAATGATCCAATACAATGAATAAACAGTATGTCCCATAATGCGGGCTCACATCTGGAAATGAAATGACATAAATAAACTAAACTCTAAGGAACTCACAGTTCAGCCTGCTGGCTGAAGTACTCCTGCTCGGTCGACGACAAAGGCACGGAATCTGGGCCATGCAAAACCCAGACGTCAGCGCGTCATGATATCAAGTATATAGCATAAACATGGTAATAAACAATGCAAGCATGAACATGAATAAAGCAGCAATAAGAAGTAATAAACAGGGTAATGTGCAGTGGTGACTAAACTGTCCTATCAGGTTTTCTACTCTATAGTCTTTGAAACCAATTGATGAATCGTCGATGTAACTCAATAGTATCCCGTGCGTGCCCGGGACCACGGTCATGATCCTCGGGGCTGAATCCGAGACGTGCCGCTAAGCAGTAAAAGGTAGTAGGATGGACGAGTGATGTCAGCAACAACACTCCGGAGCTGGCCAAGCCCGTAAGACTGATCAGAACAATGTATCGAACTGTTGAGTTACAAGTCGGTTTCACCTTTGATTTCCCCATACCCCCAAACTATGTATGTCAGTCAGGTATTCAGTAGTCAAGGACTAATGCCAACACAAAGTCAAGTAAAGGTAGGTCTGTCTGGATCGACAGCAGGAATGGTTAGGTTTGTCGGCATTAGGCATGAAATCGTGAGACAAGTAATGTCATGGTACAACGGGATGAGTCGGTATGTATGTATGTGTCAGGTATAGCAGGGTCAGGTCAATATGTCGTGCAATCGGGTAAGTGCTCACAACCGGTATACAATCAATAATGAATAACAGCAGGAAACAGTAATTAACCACAATGTTCCATACAACCACAGTGATGTTTATATTCTCTTATTAACGGTTCAATCATCTTAGGGTGCAATCGCCACAAGGTGAAGTAATATCCACAATTAAAAATTAAGGAAACTACATGAAATTATACTAAATATAAGATTTGTCTCATGAATGATTTAACAGTTTAAGCGGACATGATTCATTCGTTTTATTTAGTTAAAGCATGGATTGATGTGGGTTAATTGATTTCGAGGAACTGTTGTAACGATTCCAGGTTAAGATAACAGCAATAATACGACATCAAATGCCCTCATTAAGTTACGGTATTAAATAGTGTGAATTAAATTGCGTGGCAAGACTAGGTCTCGCACGCTAGCATGTTCAAGCAAGTATTCAGATACTTGCCTCGACGGTCTGCAAACCGGAACACGGATGCGATGTCGGTAGAAACCACGATAAGATAGCACGGGCTACGGATCGAGTCCCAACAGAGGTCAACGGGATCACACGGACCAGGGGGCTTCGCTGGAGCGTCGGGTTCGCCAAGACGGCACGGTCGGATTCCGGCAAAATGTCATCGGTAACAAGTTAGCAACAAGATACGATACACGCAAAATACGACCAGCGAAGGGATGATTTGCACAAAGGAAGGAAAGGGGACACTTACAGAGAGGTATACCAGGTGACCCCGGCGAGCTCGACGGCGCTGGAACGCCGGCGAAGCGACGGCAGCGGCTGCAGCAAGGGTGAAGGGCCTCGGGTGTGCAGGGGAAGGTGCTGCGGCGATCTGGGGGAGAGGGGGTCGGCTCTGGTGGTCGAGGGGGAGAAGTAGGCGGCCCTGGTGACGACGGCGAGGTCGCCGGTGCGTTCTCCGGTGAACAGCGGGGTAGGCAATGGATGAAGGCTCGGGTTTGCTGTTCCGGCGAGGAGAGGAAGGGAGGTGCTGACGAGGTCTCGACGAGGAGGGTGAGAGGGAGTCGTGGGAGGCGTCGGCGGCGAGGGGCGGCGTCGACGTCGGCTGTGCAGGGTTGGAGGCGAGGTCGGGAATGGGTGCAGGCGCGGGATCGTCGGGAGAACGGGAGGAGGAAGGTGCGGCGGTCGAGGAGGCGTTGCTGGCGGCGACGGCGAGGTCGCGGTGGCGACGGTGGCAGCGCGAGAACGAGGCTAGGGTTAGGGTTCTCGTGGTCGCGATGGGTGATGGGGTAAGGCGGCTGCATGGTTTTATGAATAGAGGAAGAAGAAGAGAGAGAGATTGGAGAGAGAGAGATTGGAGAGAGAGAGAGATTTCTGATGATGAGAGAGAGAGACTGAGGGAAAGAGAGGCGGGGCCCACGAGCTCAATAGGAGCTCGTGATTGGCCACGAGATTGGATTTGAGAAGGAAATTGCGTAGGATTGTGAGGGATTTGCTGTTAGGAATTATAGATTAGAATATATATATATATTAGATATTAAATTTAAATGGGCCATTTTGGCGCGAAATGAAACATTTCCAAATCGAGCCCGGGTCGCGCCCAAATGTTCCAAATTCAAATTATAGGATTTTAAGCGGGTTCCAAATTTTGAAAAGAGGTGTTTAGTGATTAAAATGCATGCCCCCAAGTCGGACACTTGCACGCGTGCGTAGTCGCCCAAACTAGCCCGTTTAGCCGAACGGAACGGAATCTCGACTTGCGGACGCTACCACGCGACTAGTGGCGACGAGTAGGCCAACACGGACACCTTAAATTTTATTTTAGGAGTTAAAAATTGTTATGTGCCAAAATGACTTAACCGGGTAAAATCTAGCAATAAACGCCAGAAAATCGGAAAAATTGGAATGAGCAATAAATAACCCTCAACTAGTAATATACATAGTATTATTGGGCTCGGGTGTTACATAAATGGTGATTTAGAAGAGAGCGTCTATAAGTACACAGCCAGAGGTTTTCGTAGACAGTGGGAGCAGCGGAAACGTGTGCAAGTTGCTCTATGGGATAAAACAGGCATCGTGGAGTTGGAACATCTATTTTGATGTGGTAGTCAAAATGTTTGACTTCATCAAAATGGTAGATGAACCTTGTATATACAAAAAGGTAGTAGGGAGTATGGTGGTGATCCTCGTATTGTGCATGGATGACATGCTCTTGATAGGAAAGGAGTTTCTTATGCTACACTCGGTCAATCTCCTCTTATCACATTGATTCTCCATATAGGATCAATGTGATACCTCATAAATCCTGGATTTTGGATCTATGAGATAGATCTAAGTGGATGTTAGGATTCTAACTAGGTGTAGTGAGATGGTATCAATCGATCCTGGGGAGAATCACTGGATATCTTCCAGGGTGGTAAGGACGACTGGATGTCACTCACATGCATTGTCTTTACCCTCAGTAGAGGGACGGTATGTTGGAAGAGTTCCAAGTTAGATACCTGACAAACTAGACGATAAAGGCTGGATACATCACTACCAAAGATGCTACCAAAGAGGAAGTCTGGGTGTATATTAGTTCATGAGATGAACTTCGTTCCTACCATTGTACGACAATGGAGTTGTGGTTTATGCCTAGGAACCCCCGTCCCATCAGTGATCCAGACATATTCTAAGGCAGTATCGCTTGATCATGGAGATAGTTGATCTCCAATGGATTGAGGTTAGGAGAGTAGACTCAGAGGACAACACGACAGATCCACTCACGAAGGCCTTTTCTCAGAGAGAGACTTTTATGGGATGGTTGAGTATGTGATACTACAACCACTGCTATAGAATGGCCCTAGTGCAAGTGGGAGATTGTTAGTTATATGTATGCCCTAGAGACCATTACTGTACATGAGATGTATATTGTAGTGGATGCTTGGATATATATAGGGGGACTTTCTTGCTCGACATGATAATATGCTATCTGGTTACTCTTTATCTTAACAAGTACACTGATTGTCTCTCTGTTACATGTTGGTAAAGCCCTTAGGATGTGTACTTGTCTACCAGGATTATGAAGCGGATCATACTAGTGGGACAGAGGTAGTCGGTAAGTACATCCTTTAATGTCTCTAGTTGTGGGTGTATCGAGACGGGGCATCGATATACTAGAGTAGACTAGCGTATAGCTTCTCGACCTATGTAGATGGGCGATGGATGATCCCATATCCATTGGTGTTTGACATCAGAGATGATATACGGATGCTCAGTAGAGACTGGGTACACTGGACGGACTCGCCGAGAACTCCCAGATGGTAACCTCTTGTCAGATGGCAGTTCTCTGGTGACACTGGTACAGGTTAGTCCGTTGACCCGAGATCGTCATAGAGTCTTGTGTGATTCCCACTGTGCTTTGATTTCCACCTTACCACGTTCAAGAGGACGTGCAAAACGGTGGTTTTTGGGTACAGTCCCGAGTCACATGGAGGCAATGAGCAATAGGAGGGGATTCGTCTCTCCCGGTATTGGGGGTTGATGTTGCACTGTGCTCGATTGGCTATAACAGGAAGTCCCTGGCCAGGGTTGTTTCAGAGATTTACTGGTAAGTGTTATCAGTAGTTTCTCGACCCGTTATGAGCCTCACATCGGCACGACTTATCGAGTTACTGGGGTCTGACGTTTACTACCCCTAGATGAGATATGCGACATATCAGACGAAGAGATCGGACTGTACGGTAGTGTTACTGATTGGACTCGCAGGAGTGTGAGCAGGCTTGCTTGTTGATCTTCTGATCGCTCAATACCCGGGTGACCGTTATGTTTAGCAGACCGCTTGCGGCTTGTGGGTGTTTGATATGATCATCACCTACTGCCGGCGTATTGACGAGTCTTTAGAGTCCTACACAGAGGTTTCCTGGCTCAAGCGAAATGGAGTAGGAGCACATGTGTGATATGTGCGGGACCGAGATTGATACGATATGAGATACCGTATTCTATTCTCGCGATTTGTGACATTGGTCGGTTATATGTGATATAGCCGGGTTATCGGATCAAGTGTTGATTCGATAAGATGTTACATTTGATATTAGTCGGTTATATGTGATATGACCGGGTCATTAAATCAAGTGTTGATTTAATGATTTAATGTATAATTATATAATTGATATATTACTTTACATTAACTAGTATTGGCTCACTTAAGTTTCTTTTCTCACTTGATGTGCACATTGTATATATGTAATATGTATAATAGTGTACATGTTTGTGTCATGCTAGGTTACAAATGCAACATTTTATTGTATGAGACTTAAACCATGATAGTGTTAAGCTAGGGCTTTATTTGTCTTAAGCTAATTCAAACTTTTGATTTAGTCAAGGTTAAGCTTGTGAAAGCTTTTGGATAACCTTTGACTAAGTCAACTTGTTTGTCTTTCTTAAGATATTTATTAACCCAACTTTAACCCTAGGCTATGGTTTAATCTCTACAAGGGTTAGGCATGATATTATCTAACCAAGGTTGCATTTCTAACCTTATCTCATTATTCTTTCATCACTTCTTCACTTGAGGTTCATCTTCTTCTTCTTCATGATTTTTGCTCCCTAGCTCTTGATCAAGTGATGAAAACATGTGAGAAAATAAAATCTAAAGTGAGCCCGCTTCCTTCTTCATCATCCTCTACTACTTGCCATTTAGTTTAGGGTGTTCTCTTCACAAAATTCTTGACCTAGTGAAGAAATAGCTTGGGTTAGTTTATCCTCGACGTAGATCATCTTTGGCCTCGAAGACATCGAAGCAAGCATGTTCGTTTCTTCATAGGAGCCTCTCTAGAGTCCGGAGTTCACTATCGCAGCGAAGGGACCACTACACGGAGCTATTGAAGTG
This sequence comes from Agapanthus africanus, assembly GCA_030015575.1. Taxonomy (NCBI): domain Eukaryota; kingdom Viridiplantae; phylum Streptophyta; class Magnoliopsida; order Asparagales; family Amaryllidaceae; genus Agapanthus; species Agapanthus africanus. Next base: position 151,635,890 of record JASDDO010000006.1, read on the forward strand.
AAGGACCGGTCTACAAAGGTTGTATTCCTTGTTCACTTCTTATTGCAGAGTGTTTGCATTTCCTATTTCGTCGATTTCTAGTTTACGATTCATGGTTAGGGTTAGCTCGAACGGCAATTTTTTGAATTTGGTATGGACGATACCTCCTGAAACCTTGTTGCCGTCCTATGTAACCCTGCAGTCCCTGGCCAGGGCTGCTTCAGAGATATACAGGTAAGTGTTATCAGTAGTTTCTCAACCCGTTATAAGCCTAACATCAGCACGACTTATCGAGTTACTGGGGTCTGACGTTTACCACCCCTAGATGAGATATGCGACATATCAGACAAAGAGACCGGACTGTACGGTAGTGTTACTGATTGGATTCGCAGGAGTATGAGCAGACTTGCTTGTTGATCTTCTGATCGCTCAATACCCGGGTAGCCGTTACGTTTAGCAGACCGCTTGCGGCTTGTGGGTGTTTGATATGATCATCACCTACTGCCGGCGTATTGACGAGTCTTTAGAGTCCTACACAGAGGTTTCTTGGCTCAAGCGAAACGGAGTAGGGGCACATATGTGATATGTGCGGGACCGAGATTAATACGATATGTGATACCGTATTCTATTCTCGTGACATTGTGACATTAGTCGGTTATGTGCGATATAGCCGGGTTATCGGATCAAGTGTTGATTCGATAAGTTGTTACATATGATATTAGTTGGTTATATGTCATATAGCCGGATTATTAAATCAAGATTTGATTTGATAATCTAATGTATAATTATATATTTGATATATTAATTTACATTAACTAATATTAGCTCACTTATGATTTCTTTTCTCACTAGTTTTTGTTCATGTGTATATATGTGATATATATATATATATATATATATATATATATATATATATAAGTGTACATTATTTTGTGTCATGCTTGATGATACATGCAACAAGGGTGTGTGTATGACTTACACCATGGATGGTTTAATTGCTAGGGTTTTATTTATTTTGGTAATTACAAAACTAATTGATTTTGTCATGGCACATAAGCTTGTAGAAGCTTGTAGATCTTTGACTAAGTCTTCAAGTTTTGTTTTACCTAAGATATTTGTTAACCCTACCAATTAACCTAGCCTTGGTTAAGTCTCTACAAAGGTTAAGTATATGATGCTTAACTCACCTAAGGTTGCCATTCTTCACTTGGTTAATTCCATGAGAGTTTTCTTCTTCTTCTTCCTCTCAAGCTTTCTAGCTTCAATGGAAAATGCTGAAAACTTGTGAGAAAATTAAATCTAAAGTGAGCCCACTTCCTACTTCATCATCCTCTACTACTTGACATTTAGTATAGGGTGTTTGCTTCACTAATTTCATAATTAGTGAAGATATAGCTTGGGTTACTGTCTCCTCGACGTAGATCATCTTCGGCCTCGAAGACTACGATGCAAGCATGTTCATTTCTTCATGGGAGCCTCTCTGGAGTCCGAAGTTCATGATCGCAGCGAAGGGACTGCTACACGGAGCTATTGAAGTGAAGGACCGGTCTAAAAAGGTTGTATTCCTTGCTCACTTTTAATTGCAAAGTGTTTGCATTTCATTCCGTCGGATTTCTAGTAGACGATTCTAGTGTTAGGGTTAGGTAGAACGGCAAATTTTTGAATTTGGCATGGAAGATGCCTCCCGAAATCTTGCTGCCGTGCTAGGGAACCCTGCAGTGGTATCAGTGCCATGCTAGAAAATTAGACGGATTTTGTTAAGATTACGAAACCGAAATACTCCGAAACTTGCAAAGCCAAAAACTGGTTTCTGTCGATTCTTAAAAGTTGTCAAAATTTTTTTTAAACAAGTACAGAGTATTATATGGGATATATCATGAACACAGTGAAAATTTCAGAGGGTTTGCTCGGATTTTGGCCGAGTTCACTAGGGAAGGGGCCGGCCACTTTCTGGTGGTTTTGTTTGAAATTTTCACTGTGTTCCAGTTACTGGGTTTTGGTGTTTCAGGTGTTGTTTTTTTTTTTTTGCTAATTTTTCATGTGATGTAATCTTACACTATAAGCAATTCGGAGTGTTTCGTATTCGTAGTTTAACAATGTTTCGGGTTATTCACATATTGTCTAGGCGAAGTTAAAAAATTCGAACGATTATCAAAAACCCATTTTTCCAAGTTTAACGTATTCGGAAAAACGTGCAAGTAATTCTATGAACCCTCTAGAAGAATGAAACCCTAACTCGACTTTTTAGATCGCGGAACCGCGGTCATACCCTAGGGTTTGCCGCGGTTCCGTGGCAACATGAGTGAGGCTTGGGTCTGCCCTTCTACGGCTGGTGCATAGGTACTGTGGCATATTCTGGGTATTATTGAACTGTGTTCAAGTGTTGAGCTGTCGGGAAATTGTGAGACTTTGATGAATCGATCAAAAAGTTTAACGTCGTCCGGGTATCATGTGATGGGATACAATATTTGGAATCTACAAATGTAGTTATGAGATAACTAGTTTCAATTTTATAAATCTAGCAGTTTAGTCTCATTTGATCGATTGCCACGGGATTTTGATGCGATCAAAAGTCTGTCGCAATCACGTAGTGTACGCGGATACTCGCCGGGTAACCTTATTAGATAGCCACGCCCCATAGACCCGACCAAGTGACTGTAGGAGAACCCCGTCGCCAAAAGCATCCGTTCGGGTGCTCGCGGCCGCGGTGTTCCGCTTTAGTGCACTTCGTCGACGGCATCGGGGGGTACGGCCGTCTACTAAAGTTTCCGACGAGCATTCGATCAGGATGTCGGGAATCTTGTTGAATTTCCCGACTTGTTATTGAAAAGTGTTTTCGATATTGAGACTAAAATCCGGGGTTTATAATTGTTAGGCATGCGATGTCTAAGGAATTCATTTGGTTAGGCATGTGATGTCTAAGGTGGTTGCGGATTCCAACTGTTGTAGTTTTTCACTTTCTTTTCTACGACCGTAAGTGTAATATGTGGTGTATCGCCGGTTTCGTTGCTATATGTCAACGACAATTGGGATACGCATATTTTCTTACGTTGATGACATGAGATGTTATGTGTTGCTGGGATATGTTATATTGGATCGTCGTGTTTGAATAGCCGGGGGTTTTATGTGAGATGAGAGTTTTTCATTTTCATTCACGTAAAATTCATTGTATGTAATATTCTTTTATTGGGCACTTCCGGGTTGAGGATGATGTCACCATTGTATATTATTTACTTTTCCGCATTAGGATAGACCCAAGGCAGGGAGCACAAGTAACCGGGTTCTAGGGTCCAGTGGGAGTCATCTCGAGGAGTCGAGACCGGGTCTCCTAACTCTAGAATTGGGAGGGTTGCTTGCCGCTCTCGTAGGGGTCTAGGGATGTGGGTTTGGCTATTCATCACGACCGTGGAATCCGTATTTTATACAGGCTTAATTTAAAACCTGGAAATCCTAGTATATCTAATATTTCATATGTCGTGTTCTGCTGCGATATTCTGTGATGTGATCACTGTATATGTTGATATAGATACTGGATATAGTATATGTGATATATTATATAGACGTTGCTTATGTTTTACACCCGCGCTAGCCCGGCCCCGCTCTACCGTTAGTTACCTAACCTAACGGTGCACGAGGGGACATCGAGGCGAATGCGAATGGCATAAGCATACGTTATATTTATCTGTGATGTTTAGGTAACTTAAAATGATGGGACTTCATTAATGAGATTAATGAAAGAAAATAAACCTAAAGATGTTGTGGAATCGAATTTTCAAAAACAGGTAGCTCTAGTTGTTGTTTTGCATAGCGGTATTCCTTGTAGAATATCCAGCACCTTATTCAATAAGGAAAGAGCCGAGACCCCTTCACCGGGAGTGACCCTTTTAGCAATAACTGGCAGATGCTACAACCCTTGGTTTCGTCTTTTGATTGCTTCTATAGTTCTTGCTTTGCATAGTGGTATTTGTGAAATATCCTGCACCTTATTCGATAAGGAAAGAGCCAAGATCCCTTCACCGGGAGTGACCTCTTTAGCAAAACTAGTAAAAGCCTAAAAAAACACTCCATTTTAAATCACTCGATTCTACGACGATATCAAGTTCATTACGCAAAAGGTTTTCTTAAAAAGCTGTCGTAGCCCTCCGTCATTTCAAATAAGTAATAGTTAGTATTCGTGCTGCGTTTGTTGGCCTTTGTCAAGGCGTAGTGTGCGGTAGCTGATTACTGCTTATCTGCATAAGCATATGATACGATTGAGTTAGGGTAGTCGTGCGACCTTGTTGGCCTTTTTCAAGGATCGTGCGGGTGGGTTTAATTCAATCAGGAAATGACGGGTTGAACTTGACTAGCATCCTATGGTTTATTGGCTTTTGTCAAGGTCATAGGAGGTTAGGGGAAAAATATTATTGGGAATTTCAAGTGTTGAAATTTGCAATGAGATTGCATACCTTCTATAAGATAGTTGAATCCCGATACCCACTACGAGTAAGAGTTACTCGTGGGAGAGTTTTGCACATTACAATTAGCCGATCAAGTAGGTGTCTAGAAAGGTGTCAACGGGGTTACGCCCCTGGGAAAACGAGGTTTATTTTAATTAGGTCCATGCGAAAGCACGAGGAACCTCCCTCAAAGTACCGGCACTGGCCTGGCTGAAAGATTGGCGAACTTGTAGGGTGTAATTAATCCCGGCTAGTTTTTTCTTTTAGGGTTTGAAGGAAGATTTGACTAAAACAGTGGGAGCCATCCTGATTAGATAAAATAATAACCAATCTAATCTTGCAAGAGCATACGCTGAGTGTTTTCTTCTCTCTCTCTCTCTCCGGGTAGCGACCATGTCACGCCTTAATCAAGATAATAATATGGATGTATTGACCGAACCCGCTTGTTATACTGAGCTGGGGAACGTTGGTCCCGCTCCAACTTATAATAGTTATAAGACCGAGCAGGAAATAGGGGATTACCAGGATTCCCGTGCCTCCCAAACGAAGAAAGTGCATGATGATGCATCTTCTTCGGGTGTGTTCATTACCGAGAACTGTTTCTCAGTATCCTTTACGTCCTGGGTATGAGATACCGGATCAGGATCCCACATATGTAATCTGTTACGTGGGCTACAGATAGGTAGAGAACTGAGAATGGGTGATAAAGTTTTAAGAGTTACAAACGGTGCAATTGTTGCAGCCAAGTATGTTTGCAGTTATCACCCTGTATTACCAAATACATTGATTCTGAACGAATGTTATTAGATACCGAACCTGATGTACAACATCATATCAGTCTCTTTATTTAGTAAAGAATGATATAATTTTGTATTGTTGGATAATGTTTTGAACATTTCCTATATCAAGAGTTGATCGGTTCAGGCACGTTATCTAAAAGCATATACGTTCTAAATCAAACCACAGTTCTTAACGTACAGAACATACACAAGAGGAAGAGTTCAGAAATGAACGAATCCTTCTTGAGGCATTATAGACTAGGTCATATCAATGAGACCGACTAACTAAGTTGCTTAAAGATGCATATTTAAATCAGTTTGAATTTACATCTTGTGAAACTTGCCAGTCATGTCACAAAGATAAGATGGCCATAGCTCCGTTTATTGGAAACAGAGAAAGAGTTAGTGAACTCTTGGAATTGATACATGATGATGTATGTACGTCCCCTGTCTACACATGCCAGAACTAGGTTCTTTGTACTTCATTACATTCACTGATGATCTCTCAAGATTCAGACATATGTTCCTGATGAAACACAAGTCTGAACCTTTTGAGAAATTGAAAGAATATAAGTTAGAAGTAGAGAACCAAAACGGGTGAAAGTATTATGTCCTTTGATGTGATCAGGGAGGAGAATACTTGAGCACAGAATTCCTGGACTGTTCTAAAGGAGAATGAGATTCTCTCTCAGCATTACTCCTCCATATACACCACAACACGTCGGTGTATCGGGGCGGAGCAATCACACCCTATGTGATATGGTGTGCTCTATGATGAGTACTACTGAGTTACCTATTTCCTTTTAGGGGTTATGCACTTGAGAAGCTGCATACCTATTGAATAGGGTTCCAATCAAATCAGGCACCTACCACTCCATATATGATATGGTATGGGAAGAGCCTATCTCTTAAGGATGTTAAGATTTAGGGTTGTCCGGCCTATGCTAAAAGGAAAATTCGGACAAGCTCGAGGAAATGTCAGTTCTGTGGAAGTTTGTTGGATATCCCAAGCATTCACAAGGGAATATCTTCTACCGCACCGAGGAACAAAAAGTGTTTTATTTCTCGGCGTGCCACCTTTTTAGAAAAGGAATTTATTTTCGGAACAAATTTGTGGTCATAAGGTAGAACTGGAAGGAGTTCCAGCTATACAAACTGCAGCTGATGATTTGGTAGAACCGGAGGATTCAATAGCTCCCGACGAAGCTCAGCCTCTCCACCGATCTTGTAGGGTTCCTCATCCACTTGAGAGATACTTCGGTTTCTCTATGACAGTGGGAGCGAGGAATGCAACATGAGATGATGACCCAATTAGTTTCAAGCAGGCCATCAAGAGTGGTGACTCTGTGAGAATGGTTGGATGCTAAGCGATCTGAGATGGAATCTATATACACCAACAAAGTATAGACTTTGGTTGCTTTATCTGAAGGGTTAAATTCCCATCAGGAGCAAGTATATCTTGAGAAGATTACTTGGTGTATATGGAAAAGTTGAGACTTTCAAAGCTAGACTTATTGTAAAAGGTTCTCGTCATCGACCAGGTGTGGATAATGATAAAACCTTATCTCCAGTGGCTATGCTTAAGTCCATCTGGATCCTACTTGCCATTGCTACATACCATGACTAAGATATCTGGCGGTTGGGTGTCATGACTTCTTTTCTAAATAGTGATTTGGAAGAGAGCGTCTATAAGTACACAGCTAGAGGGCTTCGTAGACAGTGGGAGCAGCGGAAACATATGCAAGTTGCTTTATGGGTTAAAGCACGCATCACGGAGTTGGAACATCTGTTTTGATATGGTAGTCAAAGAGTTTGACTTCATCAAAAAGGTAGATGAACCTTGTATATACCAAAAAGGTAGTAGGGAGTATGGTGATGATCCTCGTATTGTACGTGGATGACATACTCTTGATAGGGAAGGAGTTTCCTATGCTATGCTAGTCAATCTCCTCTTATCACAAAGATTCTCCATATAGGATCAAGGTGATACCTCATAAATCCTGGTTTTGGATCTATGAGATAGATCTAAATGGATGTTAGGATTCTCACTAGGAGTAGTGAGATAGTATCAATCGATCCTGGGAAGAATCACTGGATAGCTTCCAGGGTGGTAAGGTCGACTGAATGTCAGTCACAGGCATTGCCTTTAACTTTAGAGGAGGGACAGTATGTTGGAAGAGTTCCAAGATAGATACAGTGGCAAAATAAACGATAAAGGCTAGATACATCGTTACCAAGGATGCTACCAAAGAGGCAGTCTGGGTGTATATTAGTTCATGAGATGAACTTCGTTCCTGCCATTGTATGACAATGGAGTTGTGGCTTTGGCCTAGAAACCCCCGTCCCATCAGTGATCCAGACATATTCTTAGGCAGTATCACCTGATAATGGAGATGGATGATCTCCAAGGAGATCGAGGATAGGAGAGTAGACACAGAGGACAACACGGCGGATCTACTCACAAAGGCCTATTCCCAGGAGAGACTTTTATGGGATGGTTGAGTATGGGATACTTCAACCACTGTTGATTGTTGGGTATGGGATACTACAACAGACGGCCCTAGTGCAAGTGGGAAATTGTTAGTTATATGTGTGCCCTAGAGGCCATTACTGTACATACGATATATATTGTAGTGGATACTTGGACATATATATGGAGGACTTTCTTTCTCGACATGATAGTATACTATCTAGTTGCTCTTTATCTTAACATGTACACTGATTGTCTCTATGTTACATGTTGATAAAGCCCTTAGGATGAGTACTTGACTACCAGGATTATGATGCAGATCATACTAGTAGGGACAGTGTAGTCGCTAAGTATATCCTTCAAATGTTCCTAGTCATGGGTGTATCGAGACAGGGCATCGATATACCAGAGTAGACTAGCGTATAGCTTCTCGACCCATGTAGATGGGCGATGGATGATCCCATATTCATTGGTGTTTGACATCAGAGATAATATACGGGTGCTCAGTGGAGACTGCGTACACTGAACGGACTCGTCGAGAACTCCTAGATAGTATTATACCTATCGTCAGATAGCAGTTCTCTAGTGACACTGGTACAGGTTAGTCTGTAGACCCGAGATCGTCATAGAGTCTTGTGTGATTCCCACTGTGCTTTGATTTCCACCTTACCATATTCAAGAGAACGTGCAAAACGATGTCTTTTGGGTACAGTCCCGAATCACATGGAGACAATGAGCGATAGGAGGGGTTTCGTCTCTCCCGGTATTGGGGGTTGATGTTGCGCTGTGCTCGATTGGCTATAACAGGAAGTCCCTGGCCAGGGCTACTTCAAAGATATACTGGTAAGTGTTATCAGTAGTTTCTCGACCCGTTATGAGCCTCACACCGGCATAACTTATCGAGTTACTGGGGTTTGACGTTTACCACCCCTAGACGTGATATGCGACATATCAGACGAAGAGACCGGACTGTACGGTAGTGTTACTGATTGGATTCACAGGAGTGTGAGCAGGTTTGCTTGTTGATCTTCTGGTCTCTCAATACCCGGGTGTCCGTTACGTTTAGCAGACAGCTTGCGGCTTGTTGGTGTTTGATATGATCATCACCTACTGCCGGCGTATTGACGAGTCTTTAGAGTCCTACACAGAGGTTTCCTGGCTCAAGCGAAACGGAGTAGGAGCACATATGTGATATGTGCGGGACCGAGATTAATACGATATGTGATACCGTATTCTATTCTCGCGACATTGTGACATTGGTCAGTTATGTGCGATATACCCGGGTTATCGGATCAAGTGTTGATTCGATAAGTTGTTACATATGATATTAGTCAGTTATATGTGGTATAGCCGGATTATTAAATCAAGAGTTGATTTGATAATCTAATGTATAATTATATATTTGATATATTAATTTACATTGACTAGTATTAGCTCACTTATGCTTTTTTTTCTCACTAGTTTTTGTGCATGTGTATATGTGTGATATATATATAAGTGTACATTATTTTGTGTCATGCTTGATGATACATGCAACAAAGGTGTGTGTATGACTTACACCATGGATGGTTTAATTGCTAGGGTTTTATTTATTTTGGTAATTACAAAACTAATTGATTTTGTCATGGCACATAAGCTTGTAGAAGCTTGTAGATCTTTGACTAAGTCTTCAAGTTTTGTTTTCCCTAAGATATTTGTTAACCCTACCAATTAACCTAGCCTTGGTTAAGTCTCTACAAAGGTTAAGTATATGATGCTTAACTCACCTAAGGTTGCCATTCTTCACTTGGTTAATTCCATGAGAGTTTTCTTCTTCTTCTTCCTCTCAAGCTTTCTAGCTTCAATGGAAAATGCTGAAAACTTGTGAGAAAATTAAATCTAAAGTGAGCCCACTTCCTACTTCATCATCCTCTACTACTTGACATTTAGTATAGGGTGTTTGCTTCACTAATTTCACAATTAGTGAAGAGATAGCTTGGGTCTCGATCCGTATACACTAGTCTACTCTTGGAACCCTGCAAATGGATTGTGAGACCGGCTACCACGCCTCGTCGGGGTCTCGATCCGTATACACTAGTCTACTCTTAGAATATCGATGCCCAGTCTCGAAACTCCCACGACTAGGGACACTTTAAGGATGTGCTTATAGACCACCCAACTCTCACGAATATGATCGCCATCATACTTCTGGTAGTCAAGCAAGAATCCTATGGGCTCTATCAATATGTAATAGTGATCTGTAATGTCACCTGAAGCATGTACACGATGATAAAGACAAACCAGATAGCATACTATCATCTCGAGTAAGACTGTTCTACCGGTATAGGTCCTCCCTCAATCATTGCAATCACGTTCCTGCGATCTAATAATTGACTTGAGGGCACTATAGCCAACACTGCTATCTGACAATAGGTATAATACCAACTAGCATGTTCCCGGCGAGTCCGTCCGGTGTACTCATAACCCAATGAGCACCTGTATATATCTTAGGTGAACAAACTAACACCAATGGCTTGTGAGACCGCCCCTCGTCGGGGTCTCGATCAGTATACACTAGTCTACTCTGGAGTATCGATGCCTAGTCTCGAAATCCCACGACTAGGGACATTTAAGGATGTGTCTATAGACCACCCAGCTCCCACGTATATGATCGCCATCATAATGCTGGTAGTCAAGAAAAAATCCTATGGGCTCTATCAACATGTAATAGTGATCAGTAAAGCCACCTAAAGCATATACATGATGATAAAGACAAACCAGATAGCATACTATCATCTCGAGTAAGACTGTTCTACCGGTATAGGTCCTCATTCAATCATCGCAGTTGCGTGCCTGCGATCCAATAATTGACTTGAGGGCACTATAGCCAACAATCTCCCACTTGCACTTAAGGCTAATTATTGCGGTGTCGCATACTCACAGCCCGTGTGATACCGAACACCCAACTTCTTTACTAATCAATTTCAAAAAGCTCTATTATGAAACTATCGCGTTTGAGAAATAGCCTCAGTGAGTGGATCCACTCTAATGTTTCTTTCTTTATCTCTTTTTATCTCAAGTTCGCGGAGAAAACCATCTCCCGAAATGAGCAATACCTGTCATAGAATATGTCTGGATATCTGATGGGACCCAGTTCACAAATGAACTCTAAATCCAGTAAACTTCTAAGACTGTATCGTCCACTGAATTTAATCAGTATCCGCTTGAACCACCTATCCAAACTGTTGCTCCCTCAGAAGAGTGAAGACTATAACTCTGACAGTCACTCTGTTATCTAGGTCACCTTGGAAGCCTGGAATGATAACCGTCTCCCGAAGGAGGCTGCAGTTACCATATCCCTAGAACATCCACTTATGTTCATAAACTGCTTCCGAACGTTTCTTCAGGATTGGATTAATATAAACTTATTGCAACTACTGCAAAAAAAACATCTGGTATGGTACTTGACATCTCATGATTTACTCGATTGCCTAAGCAAGTGTGATATGCCAATAATGCACATCCCTCTCCTCATTAGTCTGTAAGACACCTTTAGAGAGGGTGACTCCATCACCTGCAGGTACACCACCATGTCAGGAGTCGTCCATTCTAAAACACCTTTAAAATAGTGTCAATGTACCCAGATTGGGAAACTACCCAAATCTAGATCTAAAACCATAGATATAGTTACCAGAATGCCTGATATATTATCCATATCCAATATGGAGAAACCACCGTGTGACAACCACAGTATAACCGATCGTAGTATAGGAATTTCACTTCCTATAAAGTACATGTCATCCAAATACCAGGACATCACACCCTACTACCTTCTTAACAGATCCATCTCCTATTCTGATGAAGTCAAAGCCTATGACCGTCACATCAAAAATAGATGATCTATCTCCGCTATACCTGCTTTAGTCTATAAATAGACACAAGCTACTTGTCCACTATGCTTCCGCTGCTCCCACTGACTACAACAACCCTCTGGCAGAATCATATACACGTGCTCTTCGAAAGCTAGTTTAGAACGACGTTATACTCATCCTCCTGCCGGGTCTCATAGTCTAGAACAACAGCAATGACAAGTATGGGTAAACAAGAACCTCCCTGTCACCTTCTCTGAGAAGATCGAAGTACCTCTCGGGTGCCTGAGGTTACCCACCATATCTGCGGAGTGGCTAATGGAATGTCAAACCCGATTGAATCTTTAGGTTCTATTAAATTTTCAGTAATCGTTTGTGGTTCTGGAATCACTTCCAGTTCTACCATACTCTCACTACTGTTTTCTGAAAAAGTCCATTTTTTTAAAACTGTGGCGAGTCAAGAACAATATCACTATTGATCTTCCAGATGGTAGAAAGTTACCACTCGTCATAGCCCGGGATAACCCACAAACTGCCATTACTGAAATGTGCCTTGAGTATGTCCAGAGTCTGGTTTTAAGTATAAGCCGGACAACTCCATATACCTTAACATCGTTAAGATATGAACCATTCTATATATAATATAGAAACAGAGGCACTAATTTAATTGGAATCAGATTCAAATCATGCAGCTGTCTCTAGTGCATGTCAATTAAATGGAAGGAGGCCAATCAGTATTACTCAACTAGGAGTGCATCCAAATATGAGTAACCTGAAAGAGAAACAAGTTCTCAAAACCATTCTAGATGTATACAGGTGCCTCTTCACTAAACTCTTTAGTGAAGAAAACATACTACACTTAATTGCTAATCAAGTGTAGGATGGTGAAGTAGGGGTTTTGATTGCTCACTAGGGTTCTCACAAGCTCAAGGTTTCACAACTCATGTGAGGGATTGAGCTTGGAGGATGTGAGGAAGAAGACGGAAAGAGCTAGAGAGGAGAACCCATCACAAGAGCTCAAGTGAGGAAATAGAACAAGTGTGTATCATGGGTTCATCCTACTCTCATCACTTATTGAAGCATCCAATAAAACATAATTCTTTTATTGAACCATGCTTCAATAGTGAAGGATGGCAAATAAAATAATGATCAAGCCATACTAAACCCATTCCTCAAAAAGTCTCCCTATTTTCCACCTCTTTTTCTATTTTCTCAAAATAGAAAAACTATGTCATGCTTCTTTTTAACACACACACACACACACATATCAAATATATATTAATATATATATACATATATCAAATATATATATTATGAAGAAAATAATTAGTGAGCTATAATATTAGTTAATATATAATTATATTAAATATAAATATATATCATATTATTAAATCAACACTTGATTCAATAATCCGGTTGTATCACATATAACCTACTAATATCATTTATCTGTATATCACATTATCAAATCAACACTTGATTCAATAATCCGGTTATATCACATATAACCTAACTGATATCAAATAACTGCCAAATTAGAATACGGTATCACATACTCGTATTTAATCAAGCCCCCGCACATATCAGCATATGTGTCCTACTTCGTTTCGCTTGAACTAGGAAACTTCTGTGTGGGACACTAAAGACACGTTAATACGTCAGTAGTAGGTAATGATCACGCATCAGTTACCCATAAGCCGTCAGCGGTACTAGCTGGACGTAATGGCTACCTAGGTATTGAGCGAATAGAAGATCAACAAGTAAGCTTATCCAAACTCCAATGAAGCCTATAAGTAACACTTACCGTACAGTCTGGTCTCTTCGTCTGATATGTCGCATATTGAGTCTGGGGGTGGAATCGTTAGACCCCAATAACTTGATAAGTCATGCCGATGTGTGGCCTATAACGGTACAAGAAACTACTGATAACTCTTACCAGTAAATCTCATCAACAACCCTGGCCAGGGACTTCCTGTTATAGCTAATCGAGCAAAGCGTAACATCAACTCCTTATACCGGGAGAGACGAAACCCCTCCTATCGCTCATTGCCTCTATGCGAATCGAGACTGTACCCAAAATCCACCTATTTGCATGACTCCTTTGAGCCGTGGTAGGGAGGAAATCAAAGCATAGTGGGAACCACACAAGACTCTATGACGATCTTGGGTCTACAGACTAAGCTGTACCAGTGTCACCAGAGAACTGCTATCTGACGATAGGTATAGTACCATTTAGGAGTTCTCGGCGAGTCCCGTTCAGTGTACCCATTCTCTAATGAGCACTTGTGTACAATCTTTGATGTCAAACACCAATGGATATGGGATCAACCATCGCCCCTACAGGGTCAAGAAACGTACACACTAGTCTACTCTGGAATATCGATGCCTTGTCTCTATACTCCCTCGACGAGGAACTGTTGATGTGCTTGTAGACTACACAAGTCCCAGTAGTATGATCTGCATCATAGTCCTGGTAGTCAAGCAAACATCCTAAGGGCTTTATCAACATGTATTAGAGTGACAGTATAATAATACAAGCGTACATGTTAAGATAAAGAGAAACCAGATAGCATATATCATGTCGAGCAAGAAAGTCCACTATATAGATGTCCAAGCATCCACTATATCATAATATAATAGACTCTAGGGCATACATATTCCTAACAGTCGTTGCGTCCAACTGGTACCGCTGACGGCTTGTGGGTATCTGATGTGATCATTACCTACTGCCAGCGTATTGACGAGTCTTTAGAGTCCCACACAGAGGTTTCGTAGCTCAAGCGAAACGAAGTAGGGCACATATGGAGATATGTGCGACAGCTTGATTATATACGAGTATGTGATACAGTATTCTAATCTAGCAATATTTGATATTAGTCAGGTTGTATGTGATATAACCGGATTATTGAATCAAATATTGATCCAATGATATATGTATATGTTGTTTATATATATTTGATATATATTTGTTTATATTTGATATTAGCCGCATTATATTTGATATAGCCGGATTATTGAATCAAGTATTGATTCAATAATTTGACATATATATATATATATATATAAACTAATATTGAATATAAGCCGGTTGTATGTGATATAACCGGATTATTGAATCAAGTGTTGATTTAATAGTTTGATATAGATACATATTTTTGATATTAGTCGGTTGTATATGATATAACCGGATTATTGAATCAAGTGTTAATTTAATAATTTGATATATATTGATATATTTGATATATATATATATATATATATATATATATATAAACTAATATTAAGCTCACTACAAATTTCTTCTCTTTATACATATATGTGTGTGTGTGTGTGTGTGTGTGTGTGTGTGTGAGATATAAATATATGTATTAATTATTGTATCATGGTTGAGATACATAGAACTAGGATGTATGAGAATCACACATGATGTTGTGATGAGTAGATTTATGGTTTGATTTATGAATTAAAGAAAATAGAAATGAGTCATTATTCCAAGATACTTGTAGAAGCCTTAAGAAGCCATGACTCACCCCATTCTCTTTTTTTTATTCATAGATATTTTACTACACCATCTTATCACTCACCTCATGGTTCTCTCTCCCATTCCAAGTTCATCTCCAGAAATTTCTTGAGGTGAGAAAAAGAAAAGAGAAAAATATTTAGTGTGAGCAAATCTCCTACTTCATCAACCTACACTAATCTCGCCCATTAGTTTAGGTTGTTTGCTTCACTAATACCTTGATTAGTGAAGAGTGAGCATGAGTGAAAGAGACTTCAAGGTGGATCCTCTTCGGCATCAAAGACTTCTAGCAAGCTCAATCATTTCTTTAAGTGGAGTCAAAATAGAGTTCGAGGGACTACTACTTGGAGCTTTTGAAGTGAACGGCTGGTCTACAAAGGTAGTAAACCTCCATCACTTAATTATCTAAGACGAAGAGATCGGACTGTACGAAAATTGTTACAGACAGGCTCAATAGGGGTACGAATGAGTTTTCTCCTCGGTCTTCCTTTTGCTCAATACCTGGTTAGCCGTTACACACAACTAGTGCCGCTGACGTGCTTATGGTTAAACCCACTGCCAGCGTGTTGACGAGTCTTCAGTGTCCCACACAGAGGGTTTTCCCGATTCAGGAAAAATAATGTAGTGGCCGTATATTGATATGGATGTCTACCCTAGCACCACCATGAGGTCAAAACCGGCATCGATCATGCAACTTTAAAATTTTCGGGGTGCTAAGCTAGACTAACCTAGGATCTAACTAGAATATTAGGGTTTAGCATGATATCTAAAGAGCTTTACACTAAGAGAAGGAGGCAACAATCTTTGTAGACCGTGTCCTTCTCTTCTGAAGCTCCGGGTAGTATTCCCTACTACTCCTCATAGCTCCACTTAATGAATAAACGAGCTTCCTTGCGATGACCTTCGTGCCGAAGATGATCCACCCGAGGCTCCACTAATCCAAGCCACCTCTTCACTAAACTAGCTTTAGTGAAGGAAACACCCTAAACTCAAGTGCTAATCAAGTGTAGGATGATGAAGCAGGGATTCTAAGCTCACTTAGGTTTCTTCAAAACCCTATGATTCACATCACATGTGACGGTTAGGGTTTTGTAGAAGAGGAGGAAGAAGAAGATGGAAAAGATGGTGAGTGAAATGAGCTCAAAAAATGAACAATTCAAGAATTCAAGTGTCGAATGGCTTCTCTAGCTCCTCACTTATTGAAGCATGGAATAAACCCAATAATAAATTGGAACCATAATTCAATAGTGAATCACAAATGAATAAACAATTAGAAAAGCCATGCCTCACCATTCCTCTTCATTTTCCACCTCACTTTTTCTATTTTCATAAAATAGAAAAACCATGCCATGCTTCAATATATATATATATATATATATATATATATATATATATATATATATATATATATATATATATTAAGAAAACAAAAATAATTAGTGAGCAATAATATTAGTTACTATATAATTATATCAAATATAAATATATATCATATTATTAAATCAACACTTGATTTAATAATCCGGTTATATCACATATAACCGACTAATATCATTTATTTGTATATCACATTATCAAATCAACACATGATTCAATAATCCGGTTATATCACATATAACCTAACCGATATCAAATAACCGCCAGATTAGAATACGGTATCACATACTCGTATTTAATCAGGCCCCCTGCACATATCAACATATGTGCCATATTTCGTTTCGCTTGAAGTAAGAAACCTCTGTGTGGGACTCTAAAGACTCGTCAATATGCCAGTAGTAGGTAATGATCACATCAGCTACCTGCAAGCCGTCAACGATAGTAGCAGGACGTAACGGCTACCCAGGTATTGAGCGAATAGAAGATCAACAAGAAAGCTTGTCCAAACTCCCATGAAGCCTATAAGTAACACTTACCGTACAGTCCGATCTTTTTGTCTGATATGTCGCATATCGAGTCTAGGGATGGAATCATCAGACTCCGGTAACTTGATAAGTCATGCCGATATATGGCTCATAACGGTTTGAGAAACTACTAATAACTCTTACCAGTAAATCTCATCAGCCTTGGCCAGGGACTTACTGTTATAGCCAATCGAGCATATCGCGGCATCAACTCCCTATACCGGGAGAGACGAAACCCCTCCTATCGCTCATTGCCTCCATGTGACCCGGGACTGTACCCAATATCCACCTATTTGCACGACTCCTTTGAGCCGTGGTAGGGAGGAAATCAAAGCATAGTGGGAACCACACAAGGCTCTATGACGATCTCGGGTCTACAGACTAACCTGTACCAGTATCACCAGAGAATTTCTATCTGATGATAGATATAGTACCAACTAGGAGTTCTCGGCGAGTGTTGTTCGGTGTACCCATTCTCTAATGAGCACCTGTGTACAATCTTTGATGTCAAACACCAATGATTATAGGATCAACCATCGCCCCATACAGGGTCAAGAAACGTACACACTAGTCTACCCTGGAATATCGATGCCCTGTCTCGATACTCCCTCGACTAGGAACATTTAAAGATGTGCTTATAGACTACACAAGTCCCAGTAGTATGATCCGCATCATAGTCCTGGTAGTCTAGGAAACATCCTAAGGGCTTTATCAACATGTATCATAGAGACAGTATAATAATACAAGTGTACATGCTAAGATAAAGAGCAATTAGATAGCATACTATCATGTCGAGTAAGAAAGTCCTCTCTATATATGTCCAAGCATCCACTATATCATACAATAATGGCCTCTAGGGCATACATATTCCTAACATGATACGTGCAGCATTCCGATTAGGTATGTGTGCAAGCCATGCAGACTTCAATCGGGCAGATGATAATACTAGCCGCCTTAGGATTAAGCCGGGTTATTAAATCAAGTTTTGATTTAGTAATTTACATATAATTCGATATGCATATTCTAGTATTATGTTCATTGTATTTTTCTATCTCTTGGATATTCGTATTTTGATACGAATACGAGCATGTATTTGCGGGAACGCATTCTTGTATTTATACAAGAATACTTCTAGAAGAAGGACAACTAATTTCAAGGTTTTTCTTTTTTAAGAAATATGAAATGAGATGGAAAATAGAAATGGTAGAGGGTATGGGCAAATGAATTATAAATTCATTTGCAAATACTATTCAAGCATGGTTGTATTTTTAAAATGGAAAAATTCTTTTTAGAAAACGGTTGAAGCATGCTTGAATTTGTGAAGGATTTTATTCATTCTACCATTCTTGCTCCTCCCTCTTCCATGGCTCCTTCTTCTT